>OY482675.1:16848660-17231835 GCA_960531455.1 Urophora cardui | reverse complement strand
ATAATAATAATAATAATAATAATAATAATAATAATAATAATAATAATAATAATAATAATAATAATAATAATAATAATAATAATAATAATAATAATAATAATAATAATAATAATAATAATAATAATAATAATAATAATAATAATAATAATAATAATAATAATAATAATAATAATAATAATAATAATAATAATAATAATAATAATAATAATAATAATAATAATAATAATAATAATAATAATAATAATAATAATAATAATAATAATAATAATAATAATAATAATAATAATAATAATAATAATAATAATAATAATAATAATAATAATAATAATAATAATAATAATAATAATAATAATAATAATAATAATAATAATAATAATAATAATAATAATAATAATAATAATAATAATAATAATAATAATAATAATAATAATAATAATAATAATAATAATAATAATAATAATAATAATAATAATAATAATAATAATAATAATAATAATAATAATAATAATAATAATAATAATAATAATAATAATAATAATAATAATAATAATAATAATAATAATAATAATAATAATAATAATAATAATAATAATAATAATAATAATAATAATAATAATAATAATAATAATAATAATAATAATAATAATAATAATAATAATAATAATAATACAATGGCGCTATTATAACTGACGAGTTTTATGGCCGAGCTTCTCTACCAATTCGAGGTGTGCTCCTTTTGTTTTTCCTACTAATTGAGTGGACCTACAGTTGTATGCCGGCTCCGAACGGCGAATGCATTTTTTGTGAGAAGCGTTTTCATGACAGAAATACACTAGGAGGGTGTGCCGCCCACTGCCGAGAGGTGACCGCTGCTCTTAAAAAACCCAATAATTGGATTTTTACTAATTAGAATTTTTTTTTGGTGTTTGATTGGACTGTGGTTTGAACCCGAGACCTCTGGCATAGCAAGCGAGCACTCTACCCACTGCACCACAGCGGCCAATACCCGGGTCAAATCATCAGCCCTACTTTAAAACTAGTGAAATTTATCTCATTGGGTTCCATTAAGGCTATTAGTATGCAGATAAAAAATTACGAAAACATATCGTCGCTATAGAAGAAAAAAGACGCAAAGTGTTTTGTTGAGGAAGAAAGACGCAAACTTTTTTTTTTTGCAAAGAAAGACGTATTAAAAATATTTTTCGAAAGAAAGACTTTTTATTTTTTTTGATAAAAGAAGAAAGACGCTTTATTTTTTTTTTTACTATAAAGAAAGACGCTATTAAATATTTTTTAGGAAATATTTTAGCTAATACGTCTTTCTTCTTCGAAATATCTCATAATGCGTCTCTGTTCGTCGAAATATTTTTTAATGCGTCTATCTTCGTCGACATGTTTTGTAAAGCGTCCCTCTTCCCCGACATATTTTTAATGCCCCTTTTTTCGTCGATAAATTAGTGGCATGCGTCTTTCTTCTTCCGGAGCGACGATATGAACATTAGACCGTATCGCAAAAAATAAAGTTCGCGGTACTCCCCCGCATATGATGTCTTTTTAGAAAACATTTCCGGAAAATTTTTTAATTTTTTTTTTGGACGCCGCTAGATGTCGCTAAAATTTATTTTTCTCATATCTTCGTTATTTATAGTATGTTTAATGCACCAATGTCTTTGGCTTGAAAGGACGCCTCATACCATGGAATATTATTAACCCTATGTGCGTCATTGGGGTCACTACCACCCAGTACTTAGTTTATACCACCCAAAAAAAAAAAAACTTTTCCCGAAATGTTTTCCAAAAAGACATCATATGTGGGGGCGTACGGCGAACTTTATTTTTGCGTCCCTATAAGGCGAGACGGCCTAATGTACATATGAAGCAAATGGGAGCTATTGGAAAAGGGACGTGGCATTATCCCAACAACCTGTGTTATTCGGCAGGTATCTCTGTTGTATTTTATTTCTATTTACACCAAAGTATCAGTCCAAATTTGAATTCCTCGTGTAAATTTTAGGTTCCTTCCATAAAAGAAAACTTGGGAGTTGTTACAAAATTTTTGTTAATAATATCTTTGAGCTGAAAATTTTTACCATCTTCTCAATCGGTATTCTGGCACAAATGGTAACGCTGTCAAAGCAATTCACTGAAAATGGCAACAAATTGTTACCATTTTTTGAGGTGAAAACATAATTTCCCTGCTGCTAGAATACGAGAAGGGTGTTCAAATTTTAAGATTCTTCACTTTAGCGGTAAATTAAATTATGTTACCACGCCGGAATAAGGCCGTTAGAGGATTTCAAATATGTACAGGTATTTTGCTGTAAATAGAAATAAAACACAAAAGCGACACCGCCGTAAATTCATGAATTTCGGCGTTGCGTGAGTCAAATCCTTTTTGATTTCATATAATGAATCAAATTTATTTCTGACTTCGTTCTTCATCCAAATCCAAAAAAACTTTTTCTTGTGATTTGTATTTCAGTCAAATGAAAGAATATCGTGTATTTCATTTTTGGAAAAAAGAAACATTTTCAATAATAAAAAGTACGTTTTATCAGGATAGCGAATCAAATCACAAAATAAAAGTATCTTTTATTTTGAAAATCAAATCACAAATAAGATGATGACGGCTGTTGATAACTGAAAGCCAATGCCAATATGACTTACACACAATTTAATAGGTAAACTCCATTGTATGACACACCCCTCTTTCGCATTAAATAAAGCAAACATACAGGTGAAGTTAATATAAAAGTGTTAAAAATTAAGATTTACCTTTAGTAATACGACTGCAAGTTACATTATTCGCATCCAACTTATATCCAAGATTACATTTGCAACGATACGCCTCTTTAGTATTTTCACAAATTTGTGCACACAAGTTTGGTACTTTACTGCATATATCATCTAAGTGAAATGACCAAAACATACATGAATTCTAATTTTAAAATATTGTTTCTATATTGAAATTAAGTTACTTTTAGTAATTTGAGAAAAAATTTAGATAAATTACACTGCTCGACACATGTTTTGTTTCCTCTGTTTTTGATGTGTAAACATCTTTGCTGTAGCTACGAGTGATTCCGAAAAACAGACAATGTTTACGCGTAAACCGTAAATGACCTTTGTGTTAGTGCGCTGCTGTGTCCGTGTGAATCGCTGGCATTGTCAGTGGTAGGTAGGTAGATATACATGTACTTACAAATGCTTGCGCGCATAGCCGTGCAAATGCAAATATCAACAACAACAGCAACGAAGCGAAGCGAAGTTGTTATTGTTGTTGTTTTCTGCAACAATGCGACATATATGCAAAATAAAAAGGACCAACCTGTTTGAACATGTATGCAAATGTATGGATATGCATACTTACATCTACCTATCTAATTTTCTGAGCAATATTGGTATCAAATGAAAGGCTTTGTGCAGGACTTCCATATGAAGCTCTTTTAATTGTGACCCCTAGCCCAGGTCTCCAGATATGGGTCAAACGTGGACGTGGACTGATCTTGCATGTTTCTGAGCAATGCAAAACAAAACAAAATAAAAAACATACAATCACAAAAATTAGACAGACTGAAAAATAAAAAAATCCAAAGCTTAGGTATATGTGTAAACAGTGACTGGTTTATAAACAAAACAAACATACATTTTCCAGAAGAGGTAAAATGGTTGCTATCTCTTGGGAGAAAATTTACAATACCAACAACCAACAAAAATTTCGAGCCGATAAAAATTATTGCCGAAATGGAACAAGTAATACAACAAATAGAGGATGAGAGAACAAAAGAAATGGAGAGAAGCAGACTCAGCAACAGAATACTACAATACAAACGGCAACCAAAACACAACCCAGTGGAAAAATTCATACTAAACACCTTCAACAAAACGAAATCTTTCCTGCAAAAACATAGTAACGTCATAATAACAGATTCGGACAAATGCAATAAAACAGTAGCGATATATAAAACAGATTACAACGAAAAAATGAATACGGTGCTTGGAGACAAAAACACATACAAAATAACAAGAAATGACCCAACCAATGCACTACAAAAAAAGAACAACAAATTAGTCAGCGAACTATACAAGAACAAGTATATAGGCGATAAAGAAAAGCTACAACTAACTTCCACCGCAGCAACCGCACCACGACTTTATGGCTTACCAAAAATTCACAAACCAAACATACCTCTTCGTCCAATATCTTCGTCAGTCAGTGTCCCGTGTTACAACTTGTCAAAATTCATTGGAAAAATTCTAAGCAACTTAGTATCAGAACACCACAACATACAAAACTCATCGCAATTAAAAGAACGACTTGAAAAAGTACACTTAGAAAAAGATGACATACTAGTCTCCTTTGATGTGGTATCGTTATTCACTAACATTCCGACATATCTAGCCATCAAAATAATAATGAACAAATTTGAAAATACTCAGTCCAGAACGAAGATACCAAAAAACAAATTCCTAGATATCCTGAATTTTTGTCTCAAAGAAAATAATTATTTCATGTACGATGAGAAAATTTACACACAAAGTTTTGGTATGCCGATGGGTAACCCTCTATCCCCTACGATAGCCGATATAATAATGGACGACCTAATTGATAGCACAATCTTAGAATTAAACAAGTAAGGAAGCCTAAGTTCGAGTGGAATCGAACATTAGATACTCAGCTGTATGCTTTCATTGTTTGTTTGCGTTTGATGGAAACACGGTGCACTTAATATAAAGCGAGTGCTGCATAAAGTGGGCGTAGTCACGCCCATTTTCTAAATTTTTATCAGTCATCCAACTAAGCATATCAATATTATACTTTGTGCAAAATTTCATTCCTTTATGACTTCTAGTTACAAAGATGTCATGTTACAAATTCCCAAAGGGTGTTCCAGAAATATCTTTCTTAAAAAGTAGGCGTGGTCATAAACCGATTTCAATAAATTTTTGCGTGTCTATTAACACAAGTTATAAAAGTGTATAAAACAAGTTTCGTCATAATATCTCAATTATTTGTCGAGTTATAGGCTAAGAAATCTCGTATATCCCTTTGTGTAAAAAGAGGCGGTGCCACGCCCATTTTCCAAAATTTTTCTATTTGTTGTTTCCGGTCTATTGTGGAAGTCATGCCACAAAATTTCAATGACAGATCTTTATATTTGACAGAGATATCGCTTAAAATGTTTTTATTAGGCCCCTTTATAGTTCTCATATATAAAAGTGGGCGTGGTCGTCAACCGATTTCGCTAAAATTTTGAGCGTGTATTACCACAAGTAATGAAAGTGTACACACCAAGTTTCGTCATTATATATAAATTATTTGTCGAGTTATGGGCTCAGAAATCTCGTATATTCCTGTTTATAAAAAGAGGCGGTGCTACGCCCATTTTCCAAAATTTTTGTGTTTTTCGTTTTATATCCGCAGTTGGACTCCTGCTATAAAATTTCAATGATATATCTTTATATTTGACAGAGATATCGCTTAAAATGCTTTTATTAGGTCACTTTATAAGACCCATATATAAAAGTGGGCGTGGCCCTAAACCGATTTCGGAAATTTTTCGTCCAAATATTTGACTAAGTAAGTATATCACGCGTACCAAATTTCATCGATATATCTTCAACGGTTTCTGATTTATGACTCATAAAACTTTCAATGTTTGCCCCTTAATAAGTGGGCGTGGCACCGCCCATTTTCCAAAATTTTTGTGTTTTTCGTTTTATGTCCGCAGTTGGACTTACGCGACAAAATTTCAATGATAGATCTTTATATTTGACAGAGATATCGCTTAAAATGTTTTTATTAGGTCACTTTGTAATATACATATATAAAAGTGGGCGTGGCCGTCAACCGATTTTAACTATTTTCCGTCCAAACGTATGCCTAAGTAAGTAAATCACGCGTACCAAATTTTGTCGATATATCTTCAATGGTTTCTGAGTTATGACATATAAAACTTTCAAGGTTTGACCCTTAATAAGTGGGCGTGGCACCGCCCATTTTCCAAAATTTCATCAAATTTCTTCCTAGGGGCCTGAGCTCAACACGTGGGTAAAATTTCATCGCTCCAGCTATATTAGTGACTGAGATACCAAATTTCCGATTATTTCTATATAGGAAAAGTGGGCGTGGTCATGGTCCGATTTCGCCCATTTTCAATACCAACCGTCCCAGTCTCGATACCAACTTGCATTTCAAATTTCATCAAAATATCTCAATTTTTGCGCGAGTTAGAGTGTTTACAGACGGACGGACAGACGGACAGACGGACGGACGGACAGACGGACGGACGGACGGACATGGCTAAATCGATTTCTCTTTTCACCCTGATCATTTTGATATATATAAGTCTATATCTATCTCGATTATTTCACTCTGTTACAATCCACCGATATGTGATTAAAACTATAATACTCTGTGTACTAGTACAGCTGAGTATAAAAAACTGTGTCCTGTAAAATTTACTTTTTGTTGGATACACTTTTATGGGGATTAGGGCTCGATATATAAGGTACTTTAGTGTTTGCTACTACTGTTTTGGATTTTTATGTAAATAAACAATGTTAACGTTATTCAATTTCTCATTAATCTTTGGGATAATAGGTTATTTGCAGTATATCCACTGGAAATTTTATGGTAGTTTAATTTTAAATCCAAAAAAGTATACAATTTATTCCAATTTTCGGATAGATTTAATACCATTTAAAATATTTTTATTACTAAAAATAATATAAAAATAATCAAAATTTGGTTTTGATTTAATTCCATAAAAGTATAGAATTTATTCCAATTTTGGATTGATCTTATACCATTTCAATTATTTTTAGTACCAGAAATATTCTATAAATAATGAAAATTTGGTTTTGATTTAATTCCAAGAAAGTATTAATATGACACCAAGAATAATTTCTGTCTCTCAATATTCTCTTCTTTTTTTAAACCAGAATGGTTTTAATTTTATGCTTTTTGGCATTGTTATATATAAATACCAAAATGGTATTAAAATTAAACTAAAATTTTTACTGTGTGGTAGCTATATGTTGTAGTAGTCCGGTTTGACCGATTCCGACAAATGTGTCAATTGTACATAATAATATACAGGCACACGGATTTTCAATTTGATATCTCCCAAACTGGGGAATAATTTGCATTCAAACCGACGAACTATACGTAAAGACGAACAGAACATCAAAGTCAAATATCTCCTAAACGAGAGCTAACCGAGAAAAATGAATAGCACTATCGTGCTCACCTTGACTGAATTATATTTACCAGCTATATCTGATCTATGTTGATTTTTGGCTCCTGTACAGTGTAATTAACGAAATAATGATAAGGAACTTCATACACTGGATAAGAGCTGAGAATAGGTTCTATAATCGGGTCTAGGTCTTTTATTTTTCTACTGGGTACATACTGGTACATTATACGGCTGACAAGAATGCCTATACTTACCATCCTCTTCGGAAAGCACAATAGCATTGGAAAAAACTTTTACAGTTGTATTTGTCGTTACTCCTTTCAAGTTATTTAAGAGAGTGTTACCTCTATCTTCTATGGTATATCTTCTTTTAGCATCACTCACATCAGCAGTAGTTCCGGTGTCAGTGAAATTATAGTTGTATCTCCCTCCTTTGCAACAAATATGGTATGATGCCAATTTGTTTATATAGGCAAATAGCAAATTATTGCATTCATTATTACTGGCTTTGACAGCTAAGCCAATCCTGCAAGCCTGGCAACAATATGCAAAGGAAGTATTGTTAAGGGGCTGCACACAACTCGAACCTTGCAGAGCCGCTAGTCTACCGGCAAAGCAATATTGCTCATCCAACTCATTTGAGCAGCAAACGCTAAATGAGGATTGACAAAGTCCACGCCACGAAAACGGTGCGTTTGTTGTTTCATGGTCATAATCTGCACAGTTTCTTTGCTTAGTTGCATATTGAATACCATTTTTGCAACACTTTTGTATTTGAGTTGTGATCTCATCTAGAAAGAAGAAAAAGTAAAGAGTTAAAATACATGCATACTTTTAAAGCGTCTAATGAAATTTATAAGTAAAATTTAATGTGAATTAACACTACGAAAACTATCAATAAAATTGTTGTTTTTCATTCTCGTGGAGCCTATTAAAGTCCTTTTCATTTTAATTTGCGGCGGGAAAACAACACTTTGCGGAAGCAAGCACAAATGTGAGTAACATGAATTCCACTACTGTTTTTGTAACTCAATATGATGCCTACATATCGAGCCGTATGCGCCACAAAGACGTATGAGGCAAAATAGAAAATTTACATGAGAAGTTTTTTTTTTAATTTTCTTAGTATAAAGTTTGTATGCACCCATGAAATTTAGTTAGGCTCTAACCTCGGAACGGTACATTCAACAGCTCTCAAATTTTGGGACTAGATGCGTATGATAATATTGGGTGTTTTCTATAGAGGTATATACAACTTTAAATAACGCAACGAAAAATATTTTTAAAATCAATTATATTGGAATAAACCTTAATTACTACATGTAACTTTTCGGATTAGCGTCACTTGAGAGTAATGGTAATTTAACAGTACGGAAATAAAATTTCAACATTGATGATTTTGCTTACCATTAGTGGATATATTATTCAAAGAGACCAACCAAACTAATATAATGATATTGCATACACCATACTTTTTTTTTATTAATGGTGTAAAAAGACTACTCCTGCAGTTTATATTTGATGTCCTGATATGTTGCATCTTATCTCCTTTTTCCCCAGACTTTTTTTTAATATTCCAGAATTCCTATATATGCGTAAACCACTATTTTAGTTATTGACAGGTCTTCAGGATTTTCTGTAATTTGATAAAATAACAGCGTTGTGTGAGAAAATTTTCATAGATAAAGGAAATTTAGTACTGCGAAAATTTTAATTTTACCCCTAATTTGTGCAAATAATCGAAAAATATATGTGCCTTTATAAAAATATTTCAAATAAAGAAAGGATTTGAAGGAGAAAGCTCAAAAACTAAATCTTTAAATGGGTTTTTGATATTCGATAGTGCTCGAAATTTTGAATCGTCTTCTTTGAACACCTCCAATGGAAGAAAATAGTCGCTTATTATAAGCTTTAAAAATATAGGGATGTACCCATTTACTCTAGTTTTTTTATTTTCTTCCGACGACGAAAAAGTTTAGTAAAATTAACTCGACATATTTTTTCTTTGTGCAGCTACGCTTTGATGTCCAGTACGCTATCAAATCTATACGCTCCGTGTGCCGAGTGCCTTATTAGTAAGCAGTACCTGGAGGACCGAGCTTATCTCGGACTGCAATTTTTTCGCAGGTCCTCGCAAGCGAAATAAAAAGCTAACATAAAAAGTTAGTGGAAAAATGAAACATTTCACATTCAGAAGTTTGCGCCCGAGACCCCTTGTATACTAAATTTCATGAAAATTGTTGGAGCCGTTTGTGAGATCCAGAACTAAAGTAAATCCGGCTCGCTTGGCCGCGATAGATCTACCTTTTCATGTCCTTCTCCTTCTCTTTTTATACTCAGCTGTACTAGTACACAGAGTATTATAGTTTTGATTTCCTAACGGTGGATTGTAACAGAATGAAATAATCGAGATAGATATAGACTTATATATATCAAAATGATCAGGGTGAAAAGAGAAATCGATTGAGCCATGTCCGTCCGTCTGTCCGCCTGTGCGCACGATAACTCGCGCAAAAATTGAGATATTTTGATGAAATTTGAAATCTAAGTTGGTATCGAGACAGGAACGGATGGTATTGAAAATGGGCGAAATCGGACCATGACCACACCCACCTCCCCTATATACTAAAAATCGCAAATTTTGTATCTCAGTCACTAATAGAGCTAGAGTGATAAAATTTCACACACGTATTGAGCTCAGGCCCTTATGAAGAAATATGGTGAAATTTTGGAAAATGGGCGGTGCCACGCCCACTTATTAAGGGGCAAACATTGAAAGTTTTATGAGTCATAACTCAGAAACCGTTGAAGATATATCGATGAAATTTGGTAGGCGTGATATACTTACTTAGGCAAATGTTTGGACGAAAAATTGCCAAAATCGGTTGACGACCACGCCCACTTTTATATATGGGTATTATAAAGTGACCTAATAAAAACATTTTAAGCGATATCTCTGTCAAATATAAAGATATATCATTGAAATTTTATGGACGGTGTCCAACTATGGACATAAAACAAAAAATACAAAAATGTTGGAAAATGGGCGTGGCACCGCCTCCTTTTAGAAGCAGGAATATACGAGATTTCTGAGCCCATAACTCGACAAATAATCGATATATTATGACGAAACTTGGTGTATACACTTTCACTACCCGTAGTAATACATATTCAGTATTTTAGCTAAATCGGTTGACGACCACGCCCACTTTTACATATGGGTATCATAAAGTGGCCTAATAAAAACATTTTAAGCGATATCTTTGTCAAATATAAAGATAATTCATTAAAATTTTGTGGCATGAGTTCTACAATAGATCGGAAACAAAAAATAGAAAAATTTCGGAAAATGGGCGTGGCACCGCCTCTTTTCAGACAAAGGAATCAACGAGATTTCGGAGCCCATAACTCGACAAATAATTGAGATATTATGACGAAACTTGGTTTATACACTTTTATAACTTGTGTTAATAGACACGAAAAAATTTATTGAAATCGGTTTATGAGCACGCCTACTTTTTAACAAAGATATTTCTGGAACACCCTTTGGGAATTTGTAACGTGACATCTTTGTAACTCATAAAGGGATGAAATTTTGCACAAAGAATAATATTCATAAGCTTAGTTGGATGACTGATAAAAATTTTGAAAATGGGCGTGGCTACGCCCACTTTATGCAGCACTCGCTTTATATAAAGTACACCGTGTTTCCATCAAACGCAAACAAACAATGAAAGCATACAGCTGAGTATCTAATGTTCGATTCCACTCGAACTTAGGCTTCCTTACTTGTTAATTTTCCTTTCTCTTTCGGACCTTTAATTTGATACCAAGATCGCTCAGAAACATTCGAGGGTTATCTGGGTCCACGTTTTGACCCACACTTGAAGACCCGGCCAAGGCATCACGATTAAAAGAAATCTATGTTAAAGTCATCATCAAATCTTTCATTCGATACCAATATCGCTCAGAAACATTAGAGGGTCACCCGGGTCCACGTTTTGACCCATACCTGGAGACCCGGCCTAGGCATCACAATTAAAAGAGTCCTCATAAAGACCTTTCACTCGATTCCAAGGGCGCTCAGAAACATTCGAGGGTCAACCGGGTCCACGTTTAAACCCATATCTGGAGACCCGGCCTAGGCATCATAATTATAAGAGCTCTAAGTTGGAGTCCTCACCAAACGATTCGATACCAATATCGCTCAGAAACATTCGAGGGTCAACCGGGTCCACGTTTAGACCCATATCTGGAGACCCAACCTAGGCATCACAATTAAAAGAGCTCTAGGTTGAAGTCCTCATCGAAACCTCTCATTCGATACCAATATCGCTCAGAGACATTCGAGGGTCATCCGCGCCCACGTTTTGACCCATATCTGGGGACCCGGGATAAAAGTTAGTAAAAAAAATTAAATCGAGAGTTCACCCCCCAAGCTCCCCGCATACCAAATTTCATGAAAATCGTTTTAGCCGTTTCCGAGATTCTGATTACATATGTACATATGTATACTAGTAGACCCGCCAGACGTTGTTCTCCCTAAAATTTCAAGTAAAGCTTAAAGAAAAAGTCCTTGTATACCGTGTTTGCTCAGAATTATCTTTGAATCCATCGTAATGAATGCGAATACTAAAAAATTCTCTGGAAAAAGTTATATATGTAAATACATATATTACACTGGATCAAAAAATGAAACTTTTTGTTTGTACCACTGATGCCAAGTGTAGGGAAAAGAGGCTACATGTAGGGAAAATCGCAGTGTAGGGAAAAAGGACAGATTTCCAAAAATTAGCTAAATGTAGGAAATTTTTTAAGTCAAAAATCTTCGTTTCCTTTGCAACGACTTCATTGTTTCTACGAACCCAAAATTTTTTAATAACTAGAAATAAAATGTTTCTGCTTGCTTGAATGCAATATTTCAAAATTGTACTTTCTTCTGATCTGCTTACATGGCCTCGGAGCAAAAGTTTTTAAATATTGACGGAAATGTGGACGTGGTACATAATAAAATGAAATTTTCATGTTGTAATTGAACTTAAAAAAGGGCTGGTCGAAATTCGACCACTGGGCGATTGTTGTTCAAATAAATGCGATAAAAAAAGTATTCACTGTCATCTTTTAATATGTATCAATATATGATGAGGCCACATGAAATTTGCCTTTCTCTTAGTCAAGGTTTATCTAACGAAGGATGTGTTAGTAAATCAGCTAATTTGAATTGTGTATGTATACTAAAATTGTGTTAATGTCAGACAAGTCGAATTGGAAAAAAGTTTTGTTGTAGTTGAATGTGATTTTAAGAAATGTGCAGTAATGGAGTGTAATGGTAGGCAGAATTAACTCATTTGCTTCTAGACTTTTGCAGGCCATTCCTGACGCAATTATAATAAATAATAGGTTAAAAAAACTAAAAAACACGCTTTAATCTTAAAAATCGTACTAAAAATTAAGAAATAATTTAATTAGAAACAAAATGATGAACGAAAATATAAGTATTTAAGGAAAAGCGTGGGGTGCTCAGTATGTCAAATATTTAAAATCGGTGTTTTTTTTACTAATAATTTTATTTTTACTTTTTTGAGATTTCATATAACGTACTCTTTAATTTCGCAACTAGGTATGTATATTTTTGTACTAGTTGTACGAATCGAATATTTTTATGTTCAAATATTATTGAGTAAGTAAACTAGCTTCCCTGCTAGAATTGTGTGACCGAAAGTACTAACACTATTACAAAAATATAATATTACCACCACATTTGCACTCGTATGTGTTTCTAGCCAAGTTCAAAACCAATGAGATAGATAAGGATGAAATGGAATTTGAAAATACACATACGGGAACGTGATAAATGAAACGGTCACAAAAGTTCCCGATGCCCTTTAGAATGTGATAGGAAATATCCCAAAACTTTTGGTCATTCCTGCCGGTCATATGACCGGTCAAATGACCTGCACAGTTCTTGCAGGGTTATTATGCAATATTTTCCAAACCCTTTTATTCAAGGTTTTCCAAACTAGTTTGGAAATACAAAATTTCCCAAACGTTTTGTTATATTTTACAATCAAAAAGTGAAGAGAAGTTGAGGTGAAGCATTTGAAAAGAACAAAAAAAAAAAAAAGAAAGCTGATTGAATAAATTCGAATTTAGACAACAAAGTTCCGAATACGTTTGTAGCGTAATGGTGAGGTATGCTGCCTACGGACCAAGGAGCTCAAGTTCGAGTCCCGAGTGGCGCATTTTTTTTTTTTTATTTTTTTTTATTTTTATTTGTTTATTTTTAGAGAAATTTTTTTCACCTCACGTTTACAAAACATTGTGTAAAAATTGCTTTCCAAACGTGAAATGCATTTATAGAATTAGGGTTCCTTTTCGTTGATTCAGCACTTACTATTAAATGAATTACAAACAAAACCAGTTCTTGCTTTGCATACGTATGTATGTACATGCGATTGTTTTTATTGCAAACACAACAACGACAAAACAGAAAGCTTGTTACACAAAACACAAAACCAGTTCTTGCTCTGCATACGTATGTATGCATGTACATTGTACATGCGGTTGATTTCATTGCAAATACAACAAACCCAAAACAGAAAGCTTCAAGCTTTGTTTTTGAGTGAATTTATGCATTGAGTTTATAGCCATCGCTATGAGTGATGGCTGGCTGTTGTGCGTTAGTTCGCTCGCTATTTGAGTGGATATACGTTTTTCTTTGAACATTTGTTTGTAATTTGAGTAGAATGTATTTTTGAGCGTTCGTGAGTGAGTTTTTCCGTACCCTGAAAGCTTGTTACTTATTGGCTTATATACGGGAGTGAATTGAAATTCATAGAGGCTATTTTGAAGAAAGGTAACATAAAAGCCGCAATGAAGCATAAAGTATAATGTTGAATGTCCTACTATATGATGCCGTTGGGCTGTTGATGTCATGTTTCGAATCCGGAGGAGAATATATAGAAATAATAGAGAGAACACAAAAAAGTGAATGTTTGAAAGATATTATTTAGTTAAATGTTACAACTTTTAGGATGGGATGAAGTTACATACATACATACATACATACATACATACAGGTGAAGCTAATAAAAGCGTGTTAATAAAATGGATTTGCCATACAGAAGCAATTATAGCAAATACCTAAGGCATGCAAGAATTATCGGAATCGGAACTTATGTATCAGGTAGTACAAAAAGGTGTGCTCAGATTGAATATTTCAAGACATTTTAAAAGAAAAAAAGGAAAATTTTAAAAACAGGTGAGACTAGATAGTTATCACATCAAAAATGCGTTGAAAGGATTCTCGGTGCTTTTAAAGTTTTTTAAACAGGCAAGCCTAAACGATAAGCTAAAATCTGCACAAATAATTTTAACGGAGCTGAACGCAATAAAGCATATTTGCTCTTTTTAAAATACGTTTTGAGTTTTTTTCAATGAATTAAATGCAGTTTTTCAAGTCAACTAAAATATTTTATAAGCTGGTTCAAAATTTTATTAAAAACAAGTAAGAGCGCGGCTGTCTTCGGCCGTACCGAAGACTTCATACCTTTCATGAATAGGGAAATGAAAATTTAAATAGTCTGCTATTGTTTAATTTATACTTTCAATTCTGTTGGTTATTTATGCAAATATTCATTAGAAAAAGGAGTGTAATAATTTAAATGGAGAAGTTATACCCCAAAATGTCCATATCTGAATGATCGGTTGTATGGCAGCTATATGTTATAGTGGTCCGATCTAGAAAAATTTCGGTTACATTATTTAGGTCCATATGGGTACAAATAATTCAAAGTTTCATGGCCTTAGCTGTTTAAATGGTTAGGTTATACCCCAAAATTTCCATATCTGAACGATCGGTTGTATGGCAGCTATATGTTATAGTGGTCTGATTTTGACAAATTTCGGTGACATTATTTTGGTCCATATGAGTACAAATAATTCAAAGTTTCATGGCCTTAGCTGTTTAAATGGTGAAGTTATACCCCAAAATTTCCATATCTGAACGATCGGTTATATGGCAGCTATATGTTATAGTGGTCCGATTTTGACAAATTTCGGTGACATTATTTAGGTCCATATGGGTACAAATACTTCAAAGTTTCATGCCCTTAGCTGTTTAAATGGAGAAGTTATACCCCAAAATGCCAATATCTGAACAATCGGTTGTATGGCAGCTATATGTTATAGTGGTCCGATTCGGCCGACTCCGACAAATGATCAGCTTCTCCTAAAAATACATTCACATTCTGAATTTCAAGCAGATATATTAAAAACTGAGGGACTAGCTTGCGATCAAACAGACAGACAGACAAACAGACAGACGGACATGGCTAAACCGACTTTTGGTTGGTCTGCCACGCCTCCTTCTGGTACTTTCACCATTCGTGTTTCGGCACAAAGTTATAATACCATTTCATTCACATGAAAGGTATAAAAAAGAAATAAGGATTGATTGTAACGTTAGGTCACCTCACGTAACATTGCCAGTCTATGATATATATTGGACCTGAATGTTTCGAGCTTCTAAATACTCCCCGAAATCAGCTTCACAACTTTGGAAGAAATGTAGTAAGGATTTCTTATACAAAGTAACTCCTATTGCAAATACTTATGCTTTCTTAATCCCTAGATTGTACTGGGGGTACATACTGATTTCGATAGGAGTGTTATTAATTTTAAAAGTATTTGTGAAAAATTTAAATGTAATAGAAATGACTTGCTGGTTGAGTGGAGGTCTATTGAATATAATTTCCTTGAACATGAAAAGAAAGTTCTTAAAAATATAGATGTAGAAAAATTTTGGCTTAAAATTTAAAACCTTCGTAATTTTAACGACAAACTAATATTTTCCAATTTATCAAAATTAGCTAAATATTGTTTAGTATTGCCTCACGCAAATGCAGGCGCAGAACGAATATTTTCAATTATATCTGACACACGCACAAGAAAAAGGAATAAACTCAGTCACGATAGCCTCAGTTCAATATGAAAAATCAAAATAGCATTTGTGTTAAATGTAACGAATGTGGTTTCAAAATCATGAAATATGGAGGTGTATATGATCATTCTCAATGGGAAATGTTTGCCATATAATTTTATATATCGACGTAGGCTTGCCATACGTCAGGCATTTGGCCTGATTGTCAGGCATTACATACTTTGTCAGGCAATCAGGCGCCTAACGATTTTTGTCAGGAATTTTGAAAAGTTTTTTTGTGTACATTGATATTTTGTATAAATTTTATTCCGTTTTGAAAGAGTTTTTAGTGCTTAGCACGAAATTTTTATTTTAATTCAATTTTTAATTGTTGGGGTAAGTGGAAAAAAATTCAACAACTATTTACAGCGAAGGTTGAGTGTATAGCTATTTCACGAAAAACCATTTTCGATCATCAGCACTCTTTTCGGAAGTGGATGCACCGGGGATTGAACCCGAGTCCATTCCAACTTCAGCCGCAATGACCCAACGGATAAACACACTCGGCCATTGAGACTCTGTGCAAGCTGTTGGATTTTCCCCACTTTTGCCTTTTTCATTTTCAACATTAACGTTAGTGTGTATATGCTTTTGCATATATTCTCCACAAACGTGCTGAATTTTTTGTTGTAGGCAGTTCGCAATGAACATTGTTGTTGGTATTTATTTTATGTATATACCAAACAACATTAACAATTTTACTTGAAAGAGTTTTTAGTGCTTAGCACGAAATTTTTATTTTAATTCAATTTTTAATTGTTGGGGTAAGTGGAAAAAAATTCAACAACTATTTACAGCGAAGGTTGAGTGTATAGCTATTTCACGAAAAACCATTTTCGATCATCAGCACTCTTTTCGGAAGTGGATGCACCGGGGATTGAACCCGAGTCCATTCCAACTTCAGCCGCAATGACCCAACGGATAAACACACTCGGCCATTGAGACTCTGTGCAAGCTGTTGGATTTTCCCCACTTTTGCCTTTTTCATTTTCAACATTAACGTTAGTGTGTATATGCTTTTGCATATATTCTCCACAAACGTGCTGAATTTTTTGTTGTAGGCAGTTCGCAATGAACATTGTTGTTGGTATTTATTTTATGTATATACCAAACAACATTAAGCACTAAACTCTAAGCACTAAAAACTCTTTCAAGTAAAATTGTTAATGTTGTTTGGTATATACATAAAATAAATACCAACAACAATGTTCATTGCGAACTGCCTACAACAAAAAATTCAGCACGTTTGTGGAGAATATATGCAAAAGCATATACACACTAACGTTAATGTTGAAAATGAAAAAGGCAAAAGTGGGGAAAATCCAACAGCTTGCACAGAGTCTCAATGGCCGAGTGTGTTTATCCGTTGGGTCATTGCGGCTGAAGTTGGAATGGACTCGGGTTCAATCCCCGGTGCATCCACTTCCGAAAAGAGTGCTGATGATCGAAAATGGTTTTTCGTGAAATAGCTATACACTCAACCTTCGCTGTAAATAGTTGTTGAATTTTTTTCCACTTACCCCAACAATTAAAAATTGAATTAAAATAAAAATTTCGTGCTAAGCACTAAAAACTCTTTCAAGTAAAATTGTTAATGTTGTTTGGTATATACATAAAATAAATACCAACAACAATGTTCATTGCGAACTGCCTACAACAAAAAATTCAGCACGTTTGTGGAGAATATATGCAAAAGCATATACACACTAACGTTAATGTTGAAAATGAAAAAGGCAAAAGTGGGGAAAATCCAACAGCTTGCACAGAGTCTCAATGGCCGAGTGTGTTTATCCGTTGGGTCATTGCGGCTGAAGTTGGAATGGACTCGGGTTCAATCCCCGGTGCATCCACTTCCGAAAAGAGTGCTGATGATCGAAAATGGTTTTTCGTGAAATAGCTATACACTCAACCTTCGCTGTAAATAGTTGTTGAATTTTTTTCCACTTACCCCAACAATTAAAAATTGAATTAAAATAAAAATTTCGTGCTAAGCACTAAAAACTCTTTCAAGTAAAATTGTTAATGTTGTTTGGTATATACATAAAATAAATACCAACAACAATGTTCATTGCGAACTGCCTACAACAAAAAATTCAGCACGTTTGTGGAGAATATATGCAAAAGCATATACACACTAACGTTAATGTTGAAAATGAAAAAGGCAAAAGTGGGGAAAATCCAACAGCTTGCACAGAGTCTCAATGGCCGAGTGTGTTTATCCGTTGGGTCATTGCGGCTGAAGTTGGAATGGACTCGGGTTCAATCCCCGGTGCATCCACTTCCGAAAAGAGTGCTGATGATCGAAAATGGTTTTTCGTGAAATAGCTATACACTCAACCTTCGCTGTAAATAGTTGTTGAATTTTTTTCCACTTACCCCAACAATTAAAAATTGAATTAAAATAAAAATTTCGTGCTAAGCACTAAAAACTCTTTCAAGTAAAATTGTTAATGTTGTTTGGTATATACATAAAATAAATACCAACAACAATGTTCATTGCGAACTGCCTACAACAAAAAATTCAGCACGTTTGTGGAGAATATATGCAAAAGCATATACACACTAACGTTAATGTTGAAAATGAAAAAGGCAAAAGTGGGGAAAATCCAACAGCTTGCACAGAGTCTCAATGGCCGAGTGTGTTTATCCGTTGGGTCATTGCGGCTGAAGTTGGAATGGACTCGGGTTCAATCCCCGGTGCATCCACTTCCGAAAAGAGTGCTGATGATCGAAAATGGTTTTTCGTGAAATAGCTATACACTCAACCTTCGCTGTAAATAGTTGTTGAATTTTTTTCCACTTACCCCAACAATTAAAAATTGAATTAAAATAAAAATTTCGTGCTAAGCACTAAAAACTCTTTCAAGTAAAATTGTTAATGTTGTTTGGTATATACATAAAATAAATACCAACAACAATGTTCATTGCGAACTGCCTACAACAAAAAATTCAGCACGTTTGTGGAGAATATATGCAAAAGCATATACACACTAACGTTAATGTTGAAAATGAAAAAGGCAAAAGTGGGGAAAATCCAACAGCTTGCACAGAGTCTCAATGGCCGAGTGTGTTTATCCGTTGGGTCATTGCGGCTGAAGTTGGAATGGACTCGGGTTCAATCCCCGGTGCATCCACTTCCGAAAAGAGTGCTGATGATCGAAAATGGTTTTTCGTGAAATAGCTATACACTCAACCTTCGCTGTAAATAGTTGTTGAATTTTTTTCCACTTACCCCAACAATTAAAAATTGAATTAAAATAAAAATTTCGTGCTAAGCACTAAAAACTCTTTCAAGTAAAATTGTTAATGTTGTTTGGTATATACATAAAATAAATACCAACAACAATGTTCATTGCGAACTGCCTACAACAAAAAATTCAGCACGTTTGTGGAGAATATATGCAAAAGCATATACACACTAACGTTAATGTTGAAAATGAAAAAGGCAAAAGTGGGGAAAATCCAACAGCTTGCACAGAGTCTCAATGGCCGAGTGTGTTTATCCGTTGGGTCATTGCGGCTGAAGTTGGAATGGACTCGGGTTCAATCCCCGGTGCATCCACTTCCGAAAAGAGTGCTGATGATCGAAAATGGTTTTTCGTGAAATAGCTATACACTCAACCTTCGCTGTAAATAGTTGTTGAATTTTTTTCCACTTACCCCAACAATTTATTCCGTTTTATTCAAAGCCGTGTGAACATTAGATATGTAATCTTGTCGAGTGTAAACACAGCGTAAGTTTAAGTCTTGTGCGATTATCGATAACTTCTTTCTATCCCTTATTCCGTGTCATAAAAGCACATTCAGACTACATTTTAAATTACGTTGATTAGCCGAAATTACTTTCCGAAATTACGTGCGTTCACACACGCTTTTAAGTAATTTATTTTAGCCGTGTTTCATTTAACGCCGATCCTGTGCCAGATACATTTTTTATTATTACATTTTTTATTATTAAAAAATCGCTAATGCAGCATACAATGAGAATATACTTAAGAAGTCCCCGCGAACAAATTTAACGCGACTATTAGCGATTGGCAAAACTTTTTCTGTACTGGCGGAGCTTTTGAATATTCAAATGAACAGTGTCGAGGCCTGTTCAGCAGCTTTATCGGTCGGATACTAAAAGTCAAGAAAAATTATTACCTTTGTACCTTCTATGTGTTATTTTGTCGTGTTTTTGAAACTAGACAACAGTACCTTTATTTAATTTAATTAATTTTTTTTTTGTTTATCATAAGTGAATTATGTGAAATTATGGCAAGCCTATATCGACGCTTCCAAACAAAACTGTACTAAGTCTGAAAACTGTGTTTTGCAGGAGAAGCTGTCAAAGTTTAAACTCGATATGAAACTTCAGTTGTATGCTAAGTATATTTTCACTTGTAACTTCTGTTTGAATTGAACGATCAACACCAAAAGTCGACAGTATCAAAGTGAGGGTACGCTTTATATAAAACCGTAAGAAAAAATAAAAATTTGCTACGTGGTTTTTCATGGCAAGCTCTCAAATTTTTTAGTCTGCAAAAATCTCGAGTTGTATTATATGTACTCTTTTGCTTATAACTTTTGATTGGATTGTCCGATTGATACCAAAATTAGACAGCATATAAATTAAGACACGTAATACATGAAAACGCCAAAAACGGGAAAATGTACTAAGTCGACTTATTACAGTATTGTTTGGAAGAGTCGATATGGAAATATCTACATAGATACATGTATACATTCTTTATTTAAAAATGTTCATTTATAATGAAAAAAAGTTACAATTATAATTTTTATGAAATATGAAAACTGTTTAGAAACACGGATACACTTTAGTTGTGGCACTTCACTACGCTCACGCCGGAGGTCAGGGATACTTACTCCAGATCGGTATTCCGGGGAATTAAATTAAAACAAAAGAAGAAACTTCGGTTTAAAAAGTGGAATCTGTTTAGGTTTTATTGGGAGCGTCTTTACTCGTTGCCGGTCTTACAATTGTGTCTTTTTTGTTTAGTAACAATATTGAAGTTTTGTTTTGTGTGTGGTGTGTTACAATATGTGTGTATGTTAAATGTGTGGTGTAAATGGATGTTGTAAAGTGTGGTGTGATAATGTTACAATGTTGAGTGTAATGATGTGATCTGTTGATGTGGATGTGATATTGAGGTGTGAATGGTGATGTGGCGCTGATGCTGCGGCAATGCGATGAGAGGGGCGGGCGACGGCCAAAGGTCATGTGAACATCCCGGCCCCCCTAGGCGAATTTATTAGCCTAGCAGACGCTGGAGCTGTTGCAATGCCTCCACAACGTTGCTAAGCCCGTTGGCACGACCCCTGCCTCGTCGTGCGGTTGATGTTGGTGAGCGCCGATGGTACGTTACGACACGGAGTTGATGCGTCAGTGCTTGGTGGTTGTAACGGCCCCGTGCGCGTTGCGGCTGATAAGGGCGCGGTGTGCCGCGATTTCGGTTCGGCGGCGGCATGGGCATGCGGTGGCTGGGCGTACGGTGCAGCAGCGTATGGTGCGGTCGGTCGCATATTTGGCACCGAACCTCCGAAGTGCAGTCTACGATTGTATGTGACGCAGTCAAGCAGTTGACGCAGTACCCATGCGCTTGCGCCACTTGCTGGCGTTGGAGCGGCTTCATGCCGCGGAATATTGCACATAGGCGCAACGCGTGGGGACGGCGGCATAGTGGGCATTCCACGGACGCCTGGCGCGCACTCCTACCTGCTGTGGTCGTTCCGTTATGTGCGTTGTTGATAGTTGGCGTTTCCGGTGGTGAGCGCACTACGTTGCGGGGTGCGGCGATTTGCCGGTCGACAGTGCGCGTTGTTGATGTGCGTGGCGCGGCGCTGGGTGCTGCGGTAGGCACGGTGATGGCGGAGCGAATAGTGCGGGGTTGCGCGGTTGGCATTTCGCTGTCCATGTCTGTAGGGAAATAAAGACTATAATATGTATGGGTATCTGGGGTAATATAGTGCGATAAGTGCGCATTTTTCTGTGAGTGTTTTGACCATTTTATTGAAGGGTTTTTTATTACGAATTTATTTATTCTCGGTATTAGCGGATTTTTTGCGTGATTATTGGGTGTTTTTCCACCGATATCTTTTGTGAATTTCTTTTAGGTACTCTTCTTTCTATCGGCGGCTGAATTCATGATGGAGAATGTTAATTCGTGCCCATCGATTGCTTAGGTAGAGGGAGTCGCAACTTCGCTCGGGTACAGCTAAGAGCGGAGCTCCTCTTAGAAAATGCCCAGGGGCGAGGGCTGTAAAATCGGAGGGATCTTGCGAGGGCGCTGAGAGGGGCCGTGGGTTATGAACGGCTTCAATTCGGTTTAGTAGTGTTGTGAACTCCTCGAAACTGAATTTGTGATGTCACTTATGAAGTGCGTTTTAAAGCCTTTTACAACTGATTCCCATAGGCGGACCATAAGGGGTGCACTGGGGGATATGAATTGCCAATCTATGCCTTGAGGTGCATATTTTTTGACGAGATCGATTGAAAATTCTTCCACGTTCTGGACACATGTTCGCTTGGTAGCCCTTTTGGCTTCCACAAAGGTTCTTCCATGGTCGCTCATTATTCCGGAAGCGAATCCTTGCCGTCCGACGAAACGAGCCACAAGCTTGAGCCTCGGGGATGAGGACTCCTTCGGGAGGGAGTTCTTCTGGCTTGCGGGGTTTCTTTAATTGAGGAATTTTGTTTTCTTGGGTAATGAAAGATGAGATTCTTTCTGTGATTTGGCCGCTTAAAATCCATCCGAAGATGGTATTTTGGGCTAAAAGGGTATTTGAAATTTTTTCCATGCCGTATAGCATGATTTGAGGTATCAAATCGCTGCCTAAGAGCATGTCGACTTGGGCGGGTATGTGGCAATTGGGGTCTGCCAGCTTGAGGTGTGCGAACTTGCGTCGATCCTCGTTGGCTATTTTATAGCTTGGGAGCATGTTTGTTAGTTGCGGAAGAACTATAGCTGAGCTTGTATTCTTAAGTCCGCGTTAGGGGAAATAAGGGTTAATGAGCAGATTTTTGAAGAGTTTTGGACTACTCTTCCGCTCATACCCAAGATTTCGTAGTTAGCGTTTTTGGTTTGGAGTCCCGCTTTGAGCTTTCGACGAGACAAACGATCTTTGTGAGCCTTGATCGATTAGAGCTCTTAACTGGAATATTTCTCCTCGGTGCTCAATTGAGATAATTGCCGTATTCAGTAGAATTTTGCTTTCATTGTGAGAATGAAGCGTTTGTATTTGCGCTGCGTGTGAGCAGCATGGTTGATCCGATTCAGTTTCGAGATTTTGGGGTTGTAAATTTTCGGTTCTAGCTGTTGCAACTAGACCTGTCGCTCTTTGGGGGTTGGAGATATTTTGTTGAGTATTCGTAAATTTATTTACGTGGAGCATCGAATGATGTCTCTCTTGGCAATATACGCAATTGAATTTGCTAGTGCAAACTGACTGGTTATGGGAACGTGCCAGACAGTTTGAGCATAAATTATTATTTTTTACATAATTGTGTTTTTCGAGGGCTGACATTGCTTTGAACTTCTCGCAAGATCTGATAGAGTGAACTCCGTTGCATAATTGGCATGACGGTCTTTGATTTTCGGCAGTGTATGTTTGCGATTTATTGAAACTTCTATTGTGTGAAGTGTAATTACTAGCTTGGGGTTTGGTAAAGTTTCTATCGTTTTGGGTGTTCATGGGTTTGAACTTATTACCTACCCTCTCAGCTATTTCGTACTGGGTCGTTAGAAAATCTTTCATTTGTTGCCACGTTGGGCATTTTTTGCGGGATGTGAGTGATTGTTCCCACAGCAGTAATGATTTTTCTGGTAGTGCAGTGGCGCATATATTTACCAGAATAGGGTCCCAATTATCAGTGGGAATTTTTTGTGTTTGAAGCACTGACATGCAATTCGTTACAGTGGAATGTAACTTGATAAATTCTTCGCTTGTTTCTTTTTGTACTTTTGGCAAGTTCATTAGAATCGTTATTTGTTTATCGACCAGTACCCTTTCATTTTCATATCTTTCTTTTAATGCCGCCCAAGCCGTCGTCACTTAGACCGAATTGATTTACGATTGCTGCTGCCTTACCTTTCGTTTTGTATCGGAGGTGATACAATTTTTGGGCTTGTGATAATTTTGGATGGTTGATGTACACGGCTGTAAACATGTCCCGGAAGGACGGCCATTGTTCATAACCTCCATAAAATATTTCGGTATCACAAGCTGGCACTTTGAGGTAAGGGCCTGAACTTGCTTCTTGTGTGTGGGTTTGGGAGTTGTCTACTTTCGGGCTTGAAGTAGATGAAATAGGCCTTAGTAGTTTTAGTTGATCGTTGATCATGGCCTTTGTTTCTTCATATTGGTCAAGGCAGTTTTCGTATTTTGTGAAAGCGGAAGATTTGAAATTTTCGGGCAGATCCGAGTCATCGGTTTCGATGATCGCATCATATGCCGATTGAAGCCGCGTCCAAAAGTTTTCAAGGCTTTTTGTTTTTACCTCCAAAGTGGATTCGGAGTTGCTTTGAATGGGTGCGGAAGCGAATCTAGTGCAGTACCTAATAATCCTGTCACTTTCCATAATAAATTTTGCAGCCGAAAAATCTTTAGTTTTTTGGGGTTGGCACCCTGCTGTGAGCGTGTTCCGTCTGCAGGGGTGCCTTGGAGATTATCTTCCTCCATTTTGGGAATTTTAAGAGTTTTTGGGTTTGATTCGTTACTCGGGGTTTTGTCTGATGGCATTTTCACGAATCAGAGAAATTTAATTTGATTTAAAATCGCTTATGGTATAAATATTCCCAAATAAAATTTTTTGTTTGAAATATATTTTTGTTTTTGTATTGCACGATCGCTTATTTTATTGATTTTTGGGTTTTGTATATTTTTGCTTTAGGGTAAAATTTTATTTTGGAAAAGAAATAAAATTTCTGAATTATTGACTTAGGTCTTTTTTTCGAATACCGAGTTTCTCTTTGTGTATATATGTGTATTTGCGTTTGGAGATATAATGTGAGAGTTTTATTTTATTAAAAAAAAAAAAATTTTAAATTATCGACTTATGCCGTTTTTCGCAAAACTGAGTTGTATATGTGTTTATATGTATGCGTGTGGGTATATAATGCTAGATGTAATTTTATATATAGATTATAAAATTTTTTATATATTTTCGATTTATGTCGTTTTTCCGGAATACCTATTTGTATATATGTTTATCTGCGTGTGGATATATAACGCTAGATATATTTTTTATATTACAGAATATAAATTGTATATTTTCGACTTATGTCGTTTTGCCAAATGTATATATTATTATATTATTATATTATATTTTTGTCTACTGGGTAGTGTAGAACTCCCTTTTTTGCTGCTGGGTTATTTTTCGCGAGTGATATATATGTATGTATGTCAATACGTATAATTGCAAATAGTGGGAGAGAGCGCCAGATAATTTGCTTGTAATTTGTAGATATGTATTTTGGCATGATTCAACAATAAAGGTTTTCGCATGACGACATACCTTCATACATAGTGGGGCCAGAAGTGGAAAAGAGGAATGTAGAAGAATTTGACAGATTCGGCCCCTATGGAAATGCTAGGGTGCGTGTGTGTGTGGCATATGTCAACAAAAAAAAAATGCTTGTGTTCGTGTTTATGAAGATTGAAGAAGAAGTCAGCTGATCTTATGCATTCTCCTTTATAGTTCCTCCATGTATTTTGGTAAGTAGAATATGGGAAGTGCGAAATCTATAAAAGGCAATTTTTTGTTGGTAGTTTTGAATGATACCAACGGGAGATTTGGTGTCAACGTACCAATATTTTTAATATATGTTTGTATGTATATTTGCTTTTATGTGGGGAGTAAGTGAAATTAATATTGTATAAATTTTATGGCCAGTAGGAATTTTTTATGTATGTTTGCCAATTTGATTTATTAATTCTAATTTGGACTAGGATTTTTAAGTGGACTGTATTTATATTTATGTGTGCAAATATATGTAGGACAACTTCTAATTTTTATCGGTTTGAAATTTTAATTTCAAATGTACATACACCCAAGAAAATGTGAAAATATATGTATTTGTATGGAACGATACAACTCACTGCGCTTTTTGGAATTAGTGTATTGGGGTTTGATTTGTTGGCCAGTTATGTTGACTTGTTTTCTGGCTTGATGTTGTTGTTCGTGTTGTTCCTTTTGTTGCATTTGTTGATTTGCTTCACGCTTTGATGTTGTTGTTGTATATTTCGCTGATGTTGTTGCTGTTCTCCTTACTCGTTTGAAAATATTTTTTGCTGTTTTTGGTTTTAATATAACGTATATTTTGTATATTTATGTAGATTTTTGTGTGTTATATATATTTATGTCTTTTGCTACCGCGTGCGTTTTTCACTTTTTATGTATTATGTATATTTTCAACCATATACATATGTAGGTATGTATGCATGTTTTTAAATAATATATGTCTTTTTTGTATGTATGTGGTATACGTACATATGTATATCTACGTATGGATTAATTTTTATTTGTACATATATAATCTTTATTTATTATTTATTTTATTTTATTTATTTTTTTTTTTTTTTTTTCACTTTTCAATTTGTTCGTAGGTATGTATGTATGGAAAATTCGAGCCTTTAACACTTTTTGTTTTAGCTGTTGTGTTTTTTATACTTGTTTTTTTTTGTCCTTTTGTTGTCTAGTTAGTTAAAATTATCACCATAGGTGCCTATCTTTATGGCGGATACACTTTTGTTGTGGCACTTCACTGCGCTCGCGCCGGAGGTCAGGGATACTTATATATATAAATATATATATATATAAATACCGATCTGGAGTATTTCGGGGAATTAAATTAAAACAAAAGAAGAAACTTCGGTTTAAAAAGTGGAATCTGTTTAGGTTTTATTGGGAGCGTCTTTACTCGTTGGCGGTCTTACAATTGTGTCTTTTTTGGTTTAGTAACAATATTGACGTTTTGTTTTGTGTGTGGTGTGTTACAATATGTGTGTATGTTAGATGTGTGGTGTAAATGGATGTTGTAAAGTGTGTAGACTTTCAATATAATATAATTTTTATGTATATGTATATTTAGTTTCTTTAGTTTGAATATGTTAAACACTTTATGATTTTTTGTACACCCTTTTTTGTGCACCCCCTTTTCTTTCTTCACTTTCGGTTTTCTTTTAAATAAAGCACCTCTCCTTTTTTCCACAATATAATGTATAATTTTATTTTTAGTTTTCTTTTCCACAATATGATTTATATTTTATTTCACAATATAATTTATGTTTTAGCTTAATTTTCTTTAAGTTTGAGGTATTGAGAAGCGCGCATACAATAAGCCGGCACGAAGGTAAGTTTTCAACTCACTAGATGCTTAAAAGTAAATAGAAAAAAGGTAGCTGGATCTTTCCAGTGGGAGCGGTACGGTAAGTAGATATGTAGATATGGGGAGAGGAAGAACGAGGTAAGTAACAGGTAAGTATAGGGTGCTTAAAGATGTGTAATTGGGCAGGGAAAAGGTAAGTATGGATCATAAAGAGAAATTAGGGGTGGATGTTTATGCAAAAAAAATAAAATTTTCTAGATAAGTTATGTATGTGTTTATTTATAGTTCTAGTCGTCGAATTGTATGAGGTCCTCTTCCTCGCTCATGTCCTCAACATGGCGGCCGGCCTGCGCGGATGTGGGGATCAAGAGGTCTTTCAACTCTTCTAGCGACGCCACCGCTTTGGCGAAGAGGCTCCGCATCCGTAGTTGATTGCCTGAGTTGTTACGCGATTTGGGTTTGGCCTTGAGAATAACGCGTCGATTCCTGGCCTTTGGAGTCGGGACAATGCGCCGGGATTGTGGCTTCTGCTTTAGCTCTTCTCGTCGAGGCTGCCGATGTAACATAGTGTGATGTGCCAGGCCACACCGACGGCATCTGTCCGGCGAGTCGCATGCGCTTGTGACGTGCGATGTTGCGAGGCAATTTATACAGTACTTATGGGCACGTACTGACTCATATCGCTGCTCGGGAGTCATTGCTTTAAAAGCATTGCAAATACGCAGAGAGTGCTGCTCGCAGCACAGCCGACATGTGCCGTAACTTCCATAGCGTGGTCTGGAAAGAGTGGGAAACGTTTGTTAGTTGGGTGGAGGAGAGAGAAAGAGACAGAGATTTCATCACGAAATATATAAAAAATGAGTGGGGAACTATTCCTGGCTAGGTGGGAGGTGAGCAACATAGAGTTTTACTGCACTGGAGGCAGTGAACAAAGTTTTGTGATGGGACGTGTGTACACTCCAGTTTGAGTACGAAGGTCGACTATTCGGACTCTTTCGTCTGGACCAGGATGAAGTTTTATGACTCGCCCGAGTCGCCATTCGTTTGGGGGGAGTAGGTCATCTTTTATGACCACTAAGTCGCCTTCGCTAAGGTTTGGCTGCTGGGTTTTCCACTTATTTCGTTTGTGGAGCTCTCTGAGGTATTCATTTTTCCATCGAGTGCTGAATTGATGGTGTAATACCTGTAATTTTTGCCATTTGTTGACAAGAGAGAGATTTTCCTAGTTTGGCTCTGGGAGCGAGAGTAGTGGGGCGCCACGCAGGAAATGTCCTGGTGTTAAAACGAGCAGATCATTAGGATCTTGTGACATTGGGGAGAGTGGTCTAGAGTTGAGTACCGCTTCAATTCGAGTAAGAAGTGTGGAGAATTCTTCGAATGTGAACTTGTGATTCCCGGCAACTTTGAGGAAATGGGTTTTAAAGCTTTTAACTGCTGCTTCCCATAATCCTCCCATATGAGGGGCGTATGGTGGGATGAATTGCCAGGACATGCCATGAGTTGAATATTTGTCGGCTATGTCAGCTGCAGCTTCCTGGAGAAATTTGGAAAATTCCTTTTGAAAGAGTCGGCTGGCACCAACGAACGTTTTTCCGTTGTCCGACATAACTTTGTGGGGGAGTCCACGACGACTGACAAAGCGGGAGAACGCTGCTTTGAATGCTGCTGTAGTGAGATCTGAGCAGACTTCGACGTGGACTGCTTTAGTGGAGAAGCATACAAATACGCAAACCTATGCTTTGGCATAAGATGCTTTTCTTTGGGTCGAGATTTTTACTTGAAATGGACCAGCAAAATCCACTCCTGTAGTGTGAAATGGCAAGGAGTACGTAGACCTTTCGGGGGGCAGCGCAGCCATTATTTGGGATCTGGACTGCTGCTTATAGAGTGTGCAGGTCTTGCAGTGAAAGATGCACTTCTTCACTTTTTGCTTGAGGCGGGGTATATAGTACTCTTGCTGTATCATGCGTATCATTAGTTGTTTTTCTGCATGTAGGAGGGTAGAGTGCGTAAACTCTAAGAGTAATGTGCAAAATCTCGAATTTTCTGGGATTATAATTGGGTGACGCTCATTGTAGCTAAGAGCGGAGTGTGCGAGCCTACCATTTACTCGCATTATGCCTGTTTTGTCGAGCATGGGATTAAGAGTTACTAGAGGACTCTTTTTGTGTATGGGTATACGGGATTGTATATCAGCGATCGTATCTGCGTAATATTTCATTTGAGTTTGGAGTACGATACGATTTTTTGCGTGATTTATTTCACTTTGAGTAAGTGTGAGCGTTTGGGGGATTATGAGTTTTCTCGTTTTATTAATGAAACGATACATGTATGCAACAACTCGTAGAGCTCGAGCAAATGAGGAGAAGCGTTCGAGCATATCTGGGGTTTCCACCATGTGAAACGTTTGGATACGTTTTTGTTCGGGGGGAGTTGCGTTTTGTGGCTCTGTTTTTGGCCAAAATGTGGGTGGTTTGGAAAGCCATTCTGGGCCTTTCCACCAAAGAGGACACTCAGCTAATTCTTGTGGTTTGCATCCGCGTGTGCCAAGATCAGCTGGGTTATCTCCACTGGGTACATGGCGCCATGTGGCATTACTGACATTGTCGAGGATTTGAGCTGTGCGATTTGCGACATATGTCTTCCATGTATGGGGTGGCTTTTCTAGCCATGCGAGCACGATTGAGGAATCTGACCATAGTATTAAGTCGTGTGAGGTCAGATTTAAGTGGGAGCGCATTTGTTTCACCAGTTTGGTGAGAAGCACTGCTCCGCACAGTTCGAGGCGAGGGAGGCTCACTGTTTTTAGTGGAGCCACTTTACTTTTTGCAGCGAGTAAGTGAGAAGAGAATTCGGTTTCGCTGTTCTGCACTCTGATATATATGCAGGCGCAGAATGCTTTTTCAGAGGCATCCGAAAATCCGTGCATTTGGAAAGATTTATTGGGAGAAAAATCAATCCATCGGGGTATTTTAATTTCACTAATCGCTGGGAGATTTTCGCGAAAAGTTGTCCATTTGTGGAAGGAGCTGGGCTTAACGTGTTCATCCCAGTCCGTTCCTTCTAGCCATAGTTGCTGGAGGAGAGTTTTGGCTAGTATCATTATAGGCGATAGCCATCCTGCCGGGTCAAACAATTTCGCAATCGCCGAGAGTATTTGTCGCTTTGTAGTTGAGTTAGCGACGGGAAGTGGGTCATATGAATATGAGAATGTGTCGTTTATTGCATTCCATTTGATGCCGAGGGTTTTCGTTGAGCTGACATCATGGAATTTGAGAAAATCTTCATCGAGCAGATGAGATTTTGGGATGTCTTTGAGTATATCGGGGTGGTTTGCCGTTATCTTTTTGAGAGGAAAACCGGCTGATTTTAATGTTTCGATAACTTGATGAAGCGAGTTGAGAGTGGACTGTATTGTATGTTCGCCCGAGAGAATATCGTCTACATATGTTTCGTGTAGCAATATATCATGAGCGAGAGGGTGGGAGTTTTGAGTATCTTCTGCGAGTTGGTGGAGTGTGCGTATTGCGAGATATGGGGCACAGTTGACGCCAAATGTCACTGTCTTCAATTTGTAATCTTCCATGGGGAGTTCTGGAGATTTTCGGAAGAGGATTCTTTGATAATCCTGGTCTTCCTCGTGTACGAGTATTTGGCGATACATTTTTTCGATATCGCCATTAAAAACATATTTAAAGAGTCTCCAATTGAGTAGAACGAGCATAAGATCATTTTGGAGAATGGGTCCAGTATGGAGAATGTCATTCAGGGAATTTCCTGAGTACGAGATTTTTGAGGCGTTGAATACGACGCGAACCTTTGTAGTTTTGCTGTCGGGTTTTAAGACAGCATGGTGAGGGAGATAAAACGATAAATATTTTCCGTTTTCGACTATCTCGCGGGGTGGGATTTTTTCCATATGTCCCAGAGTGATGTATTCGGCCAGAACCTCCGAATATTTATCCTTTAGTTCTGGTCGTTTTTCCAGCGATCGTTCGACGCTTAAGTACTGCAGCTGGGCTCCAATGCGCGAATGTCCTAGGGCGAGAGTGTTGGGAAATTCACTCTTAAAGGGGAGTTTTACAACGTATCGGCCATCGTCTCGGCGGCGAGTGGTTTTGCGGTAAAGATCTTCGAAAAATTTATCTTCCTCAGAGAGAGTTGGGGTAGTGGGTACTTCTTCTTGTTGCCAGAACGTTTGAAGTAGAGTGTTGAGAGAGTCGTTGGGATTTTCTCTCACTTGAGTAGAAAAAGTGTTTATCTTTTCTTTGATGGGTCCGCTGATTATCCACCCAAATATCGTATTTTGGGCTAATAAACAGCCGCTAACATTGGCTTGTAAACCTTGTAGCATAATTTGTGGGGTGAGATCGCTGCCTATAACCATATCGATTTTTGAGGGTGTGAAACAGTTAGGGTCAGCGAGAGTGAGTCTTGAGATCTCCTGGAGGTTAATATCTGACACCTTAAATGATGGGAGAAAGTGTGTCAGTTTGGGTAATATTATTGCTTGAGTTCTGATCTGGGTACTTAAGTCTGACGAGCAAAGAGTTATCTCGCAGATCTTAGTAGAGTTTTGCACTACCATACCGCCCATACCTGAGATTTCGTAGTGGGTTTCTTTGGTTGGTAGATGCAATATTTTTTGAATCCGAGAGGATACAAAGGTTTTTTCCGATCCTTGGTCAATTAATGCCCGAATTTTGTGGTATTCGCCTTTTGAGTGGATGGTGACCAAAGCCGTGGGTAGTAGACTCGTTTCGCTGCTACTAGAGAAGTGGGTTGTTGTTCTGTTTATTGGGGTTGAGATTTGGGGTTGACAGGCCTCTGCAGAGGTTGAGGGCTGGTCTGTGTAGTTGTTTGGGGTTGGCGCCATTTGGGTTGTGGCATATGCCTGGCTTTGTTGCCTTTGTGAATTTTGGGATGTGTTTTGAGTTCTTGCGCTATTTTGTGGTTTTGCATTTGAATGGAGTAGGGAATGATGTCGTCTCTGGCAATAAGCGCAAGTGAAACTGCTACGACAATCATTTTCCTTATGTGAGTATGCAAGGCAATTTGAGCAGTAACTATTGTTTTTAACAAATTCGTTACGCTCTTGGGGTGAGAGATCTCTGAATTTCACACAATTCATTAGAGAGTGATTCAAATTGCATAGTTTGCAAGTACCCTTTTTCTTTGAGTCAGCATGAAATGTTTGAGATTTGCTTCTGAAATTCGAGCTTTGGGGTGTCGAAGATCTTTGGGAGAAGCTTGAGTTGGGGTTTCGGGGTTTGCTCGGCCTATAGGTACCGAGTCTTTCTACCACTTCGTATCTTGTCGTGAGGAATTTGTCCATCTCCGACCAAAGCGGTAATTCTTTTCGGGAGTCGAGTGATTGCTCCCAGAGTGCTAATGTTTCATTGGGAAGCTTTGAGGAGCATAAATAAATTAGAATGGGGTCCCAATTGTCCGTTGGGACATTATTAGCGTTGAGGGTTGATATGCAATTATTTATGGTGGTTTGTAAATCTTGTATTTTATCACCATTCTCAGAAAATACGGGTTGCATATCAAATAGAGTTTTTAATTGATTATCTACGAGAATTCTTCGATTCTCGTATCGAGATTTCAGTGCGCCCCATGCGAGCTCAAAGTTTTGGTCATTGAGGGCATATTTTTTAATTATGAGGGCAGCTTTACCTCGAGTTTTTTGTCTCAGATGAAACAATTTCTGTGCTTGCGATAATTTGGGGTGGTTTATATAGACCGCTGTGAACATGTCACGAAAAGACGGCCAGTTGTCATATCCACCATAAAATGTTTCGGTGTCGCAAGCGGGTACCTTTAGGTAGGGTTGGTGTTCGGGAGGGGCTTGAGTAAATATTGGGGCATTAGTTGCACTGATTTGAGGGGGTTGGATTTGGTTTAACAGCTCGTTGATCCTCAGCTTCGTGTCCATCGCTGTTCCGCTTGAGGTCTCATATGTTTCCTCGTACTGTTTTTGAGTTTTCACATCTTTTGTGCTGAGATGTGCCGCCTCGTATGCTGCTTCAATTGCGTCCATTCGCTTGTTTAGGGTCTCCAAATAGGTTTTAAGGCTGGCTTCCGTATGCTCAGCCTCACCTATACTCCACCACTTCTCGCAGAATTTTTCTAATTTTTGGGTTTCAAACGAAAATTTTCTCTCGCAAGTATCATCTTCTGATTGAGATTTTCTGCGAGTATTTGCAGCGGGGGGATCTAATTGAGTTTTGGGTTTATCCTTGAGGTCAGTCATTTTTTAATTGGGGTTGACTATAAGTTTTTATTAAATTTGATATATTAAAATTTTTGGTACTTTTTGGCTAATTTTGACCCACTGTATATTTGACCAAATTTGCGGGTGGAGATGCCCACTGTACACTTGTTTCGACAAATGCACTTGAGATATATTGGGAGAGAATATTTTCTTGTCTTAGTGCGTCTAAGTACAAGTTTGTGAATATATGTATGTATGTATATGAGTATTTGCAATTGGGGGTGGAGTTAAGAATTGCTCCCGATTTGCAATTTTTTGAGTTATTGGAGATTGAGTGGGTATTGGGGTGTGCAGATTTTCGAGGTGAGTTTTCTTTCTTACTTGTGTGGATTTATTAGAATTTTTGGAGTAAGGAGGATTTAATGCGTCTCCTTTCGATTGGGGTTTTGGGGTAATAACCGTAAATATATGTGTTTATATATATGCAGTATATTGTGGGTACACGTATCTCGACTTTTAATATATTTATATGTATTTTGTCGATATGTGTATGTTTTAATTGAGAGAGGGGGGTAGTGAGTGCAAATTCGGAAGATTTTACTTGTTACGCAGCTGAGTATATTTTTTTTTTTTTTTTTGGCAATATATGTACGTATTATATGTGTATATGTATGCGAAAATGGGTGCGCATATAAGTACAGCTAGTGGGTTGCCCGTTATGGAGATCAATGCTCTGAGGGTATATATGTATGTATATATATAGATATATGCAATTTGCTGTATTTTGGCTGGGGTCGCTGTACTTATATGTACATATATGTGTTAATATATATGAGGGTATATATTTAATAAGATGTATGTATGTAAATATGTATATATATTCGGGAGTACTCCAAATACTGGTACAAATGCTGGGATGTATGTGTGTAAATATCTTGGGAGTACTTACATTGGCATCTCGTACTTAACCAAATTTATGCCTTTAAGTGTTGTTGATGCTGTTGTATGTACGTTTTCGTTTAATTATAATTTTGTTTTCTATTTGTGAATTTATACCTCTTTTTTTGTTTTGTTTTTTAATTTTTTCAATACTATTCAATTGTAATTTAAATGTATTTTTATTAATTTTTTTTTTTATTTTTTTTTTTTTATTTTATAATATTTTTTGGTTTTAGCCCACTGTGCTACCTAAACCACATGTATGTATGTACGTACATATGTATGTGCGCCCTCACTTAATATATATATTTTTCGCTTGTGCACTCTGCTTTTTTCACTCACGCGCTTTTTTGCATGTATGTATATAATTTGCAATATATGTAGGTATGTACATATGTTTTAAATTTTTTGCACTGAGTTTTATACTCTGTTGGGTTTTTTTGTCACTTTGGTATTTTTATATTTTTGTTTAAATATTTTTTGTAGCTTTTGTCTCTATCGTTTATTCAATATGTATGATTTTCACTTTTGTATTTTGCGTGCATTCAATTTTTTATTTCATTTTATTTTTTATTTTTTTTTTTTTTTTTTTTTTTTTCAAATCACTACACTAATTTGCTTTTGGTTTGTATGTTTAAATGTATTATATGCACTATATATATAAATGTATGTATATGGGTTTGGGGTTTTTTTTTTTTTTTTTTTTTTTTTTTTAATCACCACCTTATTTTCAATTTTTGCTTTTAGTCACTTTTCAAATTTTTCTTTTATTTAAATGTAATCACTATTTTCGCTTTATATTTATTTTCTTTAATTTTGGCCACTGGCTCTTTGACGGGTCGTAAGGACCATGTGTAGACTTTCAATATAATATAATTTTTATGTATATGTATATTTAGTTTCTTTAGTTTGAATATGTTAAACACTTTATGATTTTTTGTACACCCTTTTTTGTGCACCCCCTTTTCTTTCTTCACTTTCGGTTTTCTTTTAAATAAAGCACCTCTCCTTTTTTCCACAATATAATGTATAATTTTATTTTTAGTTTTCTTTTCCACAATATGATTTATATTTTATTTCACAATATAATTTATGTTTTAGCTTAATTTTCTTTAAGTTTGAGGTATTGAGAAGCGCGCATACAATAAGCCGGCACGAAGGTAAGTTTTCAACTCACTAGATGCTTAAAAGTAAATAGAAAAAAGGTAGCTGGATCTTTCCAGTGGGAGCGGTACGGTAAGTAGATATGTAGATATGGGGAGAGGAAGAACGAGGTAAGTAACAGGTAAGTATAGGGTGCTTAAAGATGTGTAATTGGGCAGGGAAAAGGTAAGTATGGATCATAAAGAGAAATTAGGGGTGGATGTTTATGCAAAAAAAATAAAATTTTCTAGATAAGTTATGTATGTGTTTATTTATAGTTCTAGTCGTCGAATTGTATGAGGTCCTCTTCCTCGCTCATGTCCTCAACATGGCGGCCGGCCTGCGCGGATGTGGGGATCAAGAGGTCTTTCAACTCTTCTAGCGACGCCACCGCTTTGGCGAAGAGGCTCCGCATCCGTAGTTGATTGCCTGAGTTGTTACGCGATTTGGGTTTGGCCTTGAGAATAACGCGTCGATTCCTGGCCTTTGGAGTCGGGACAATGCGCCGGGATTGTGGCTTCTGCTTTAGCTCTTCTCGTCGAGGCTGCCGATGTAACATAGTGTGATGTGCCAGGCCACACCGACGGCATCTGTCCGGCGAGTCGCATGCGCTTGTGACGTGCGATGTTGCGAGGCAATTTATACAGTACTTATGGGCACGTACTGACTCATATCGCTGCTCGGGAGTCATTGCTTTAAAAGCATTGCAAATACGCAGAGAGTGCTGCTCGCAGCACAGCCGACATGTGCCGTAACTTCCATAGCGTGGTCTGGAAAGAGTGGGAAACGTTTGTTAGTTGGGTGGAGGAGAGAGAAAGAGACAGAGATTTCATCACGAAATATATAAAAAATGAGTGGGGAACTATTCCTGGCTAGGTGGGAGGTGAGCAACATAGAGTTTTACTGCACTGGAGGCAGTGAACAAAGTTTTGTGATGGGACGTGTGTACACTCCAGTTTGAGTACGAAGGTCGACTATTCGGACTCTTTCGTCTGGACCAGGATGAAGTTTTATGACTCGCCCGAGTCGCCATTCGTTTGGGGGGAGTAGGTCATCTTTTATGACCACTAAGTCGCCTTCGCTAAGGTTTGGCTGCTGGGTTTTCCACTTATTTCGTTTGTGGAGCTCTCTGAGGTATTCATTTTTCCATCGAGTGCTGAATTGATGGTGTAATACCTGTAATTTTTGCCATTTGTTGACAAGAGAGAGATTTTCCGAGTTTGGCTCTGGGAGCGAGAGTAGTGGGGCGCCACGCAGGAAATGTCCTGGTGTTAAAACGAGCAGATCATTAGGATCTTGTGACATTGGGGAGAGTGGTCTAGAGTTGAGTACCGCTTCAATTCGAGTAAGAAGTGTGGAGAATTCTTCGAATGTGAACTTGTGATTCCCGGCAACTTTGAGGAAATGGGTTTTAAAGCTTTTAACTGCTGCTTCCCATAATCCTCCCATATGAGGGGCGTATGGTGGGATGAATTGCCAGGACATGCCATGAGTTGAATATTTGTCGGCTATGTCAGCTGCAGCTTCCTGGAGAAATTTGGAAAATTCCTTTTGAAAGAGTCGGCTGGCACCAACGAACGTTTTTCCGTTGTCCGACATAACTTTGTGGGGGAGTCCACGACGACTGACAAAGCGGGAGAACGCTGCTTTGAATGCTGCTGTAGTGAGATCTGAGCAGACTTCGACGTGGACTGCTTTAGTGGAGAAGCATACAAATACGCAAACGTATGCTTTGGCATAAGATGCTTTTCTTTGGGTCGAGATTTTTACTTGAAATGGACCAGCAAAATCCACTCCTGTAGTGTGAAATGGCAAGGAGTACGTAGACCTTTCGGGGGGCAGCGCAGCCATTATTTGGGATCTGGACTGCTGCTTATAGAGTGTGCAGGTCTTGCAGTGAAAGATGCACTTCTTCACTTTTTGCTTGAGGCGGGGTATATAGTACTCTTGCTGTATCATGCGTATCATTAGTTGTTTTTCTGCATGTAGGAGGGTAGAGTGCGTAAACTCTAAGAGTAATGTGCAAAATCTCGAATTTTCTGGGATTATAATTGGGTGACGCTCATTGTAGCTAAGAGCGGAGTGTGCGAGCCTACCATTTACTCGCATTATGCCTGTTTTGTCGAGCATGGGATTAAGAGTTACTAGAGGACTCTTTTTGTGTATGGGTATACGGGATTGTATATCAGCGATCGTATCTGCGTAATATTTCATTTGAGTTTGGAGTACGATACGATTTTTTGCGTGATTTATTTCACTTTGAGTAAGTGTGAGCGTTTGGGGGATTATGAGTTTTCTCGTTTTATTAATGAAACGATACATGTATGCAACAACTCGTAGAGCTCGAGCAAATGAGGAGAAGCGTTCGAGCATATCTGGGGTTTCCACCATGTGAAACGTTTGGATACGTTTTTGTTCGGGGGGAGTTGCGTTTTGTGGCTCTGTTTTTGGCCAAAATGTGGGTGGTTTGGAAAGCCATTCTGGGCCTTTCCACCAAAGAGGACACTCAGCTAATTCTTGTGGTTTGCATCCGCGTGTGCCAAGATCAGCTGGGTTATCTCCACTGGGTACATGGCGCCATGTGGCATTACTGACATTGTCGAGGATTTGAGCTGTGCGATTTGCGACATATGTCTTCCATGTATGGGGTGGCTTTTCTAGCCATGCGAGCACGATTGAGGAATCTGACCATAGTATTAAGTCGTGTGAGGTCAGATTTAAGTGGGAGCGCATTTGTTTCACCAGTTTGGTGAGAAGCACTGCTCCGCACAGTTCGAGGCGAGGGAGGCTCACTGTTTTTAGTGGAGCCACTTTACTTTTTGCAGCGAGTAAGTGAGAAGAGAATTCGGTTTCGCTGTTCTGCACTCTGATATATATGCAGGCGCAGAATGCTTTTTCAGAGGCATCCGAAAATCCGTGCATTTGGAAAGATTTATTGGGAGAAAAATCAATCCATCGGGGTATTTTAATTTCACTAATCGCTGGGAGATTTTCGCGAAAAGTTGTCCATTTGTGGAAGGAGCTGGGCTTAACGTGTTCATCCCAGTCCGTTCCTTCTAGCCATAGTTGCTGGAGGAGAGTTTTGGCTAGTATCATTATAGGCGATAGCCATCCTGCCGGGTCAAACAATTTCGCAATCGCCGAGAGTATTTGTCGCTTTGTAGTTGAGTTAGCGACGGGAAGTGGGTCATATGAATATGAGAATGTGTCGTTTATTGCATTCCATTTGATGCCGAGGGTTTTCGTTGAGCTGACATCATGGAATTTGAGAAAATCTTCATCGAGCAGATGAGATTTTGGGATGTCTTTGAGTATATCGGGGTGGTTTGCCGTTATCTTTTTGAGAGGAAAACCGGCTGATTTTAATGTTTCGATAACTTGATGAAGCGAGTTGAGAGTGGACTGTATTGTATGTTCGCCCGAGAGAATATCGTCTACATATGTTTCGTGTAGCAATATATCATGAGCGAGAGGGTGGGAGTTTTGAGTATCTTCTGCGAGTTGGTGGAGTGTGCGTATTGCGAGATATGGGGCACAGTTGACGCCAAATGTCACTGTCTTCAATTTGTAATCTTCCATGGGGAGTTCTGGAGATTTTCGGAAGAGGATTCTTTGATAATCCTGGTCTTCCTCGTGTACGAGTATTTGGCGATACATTTTTTCGATATCGCCATTAAAAACATATTTAAAGAGTCTCCAATTGAGTAGAACGAGCATAAGATCATTTTGGAGAATGGGTCCAGTATGGAGAATGTCATTCAGGGAATTTCCTGAGTACGAGATTTTTGAGGCGTTGAATACGACGCGAACCTTTGTAGTTTTGCTGTCGGGTTTTAAGACAGCATGGTGAGGGAGATAAAACGATAAATATTTTCCGTTTTCGACTATCTCGCGGGGTGGGATTTTTTCCATATGTCCCAGAGTGATGTATTCGGCCAGAACCTCCGAATATTTATCCTTTAGTTCTGGTCGTTTTTCCAGCGATCGTTCGACGCTTAAGTACTGCAGCTGGGCTCCAATGCGCGAATGTCCTAGGGCGAGAGTGTTGGGAAATTCACTCTTAAAGGGGAGTTTTACAACGTATCGGCCATCGTCTCGGCGGCGAGTGGTTTTGCGGTAAAGATCTTCGAAAAATTTATCTTCCTCAGAGAGAGTTGGGGTAGTGGGTACTTCTTCTTGTTGCCAGAACGTTTGAAGTAGAGTGTTGAGAGAGTCGTTGGGATTTTCTCTCACTTGAGTAGAAAAAGTGTTTATCTTTTCTTTGATGGGTCCGCTGATTATCCACCCAAATATCGTATTTTGGGCTAATAAACAGCCGCTAACATTGGCTTGTAAACCTTGTAGCATAATTTGTGGGGTGAGATCGCTGCCTATAACCATATCGATTTTTGAGGGTGTGAAACAGTTAGGGTCAGCGAGAGTGAGTCTTGAGATCTCCTGGAGGTTAATATCTGACACCTTAAATGATGGGAGAAAGTGTGTCAGTTTGGGTAATATTATTGCTTGAGTTCTGATCTGGGTACTTAAGTCTGACGAGCAAAGAGTTATCTCGCAGATCTTAGTAGAGTTTTGCACTACCATACCGCCCATACCTGAGATTTCGTAGTGGGTTTCTTTGGTTGGTAGATGCAATATTTTTTGAATCCGAGAGGATACAAAGGTTTTTTCCGATCCTTGGTCAATTAATGCCCGAATTTTGTGGTATTCGCCTTTTGAGTGGATGGTGACCAAAGCCGTGGGTAGTAGACTCGTTTCGCTGCTACTAGAGAAGTGGGTTGTTGTTCTGTTTATTGGGGTTGAGATTTGGGGTTGACAGGCCTCTGCAGAGGTTGAGGGCTGGTCTGTGTAGTTGTTTGGGGTTGGCGCCATTTGGGTTGTGGCATATGCCTGGCTTTGTTGCCTTTGTGAATTTTGGGATGTGTTTTGAGTTCTTGCGCTATTTTGTGGTTTTGCATTTGAATGGAGTAGGGAATGATGTCGTCTCTGGCAATAAGCGCAAGTGAAACTGCTACGACAATCATTTTCCTTATGTGAGTATGCAAGGCAATTTGAGCAGTAACTATTGTTTTTAACAAATTCGTTACGCTCTTGGGGTGAGAGATCTCTGAATTTCACACAATTCATTAGAGAGTGATTCAAATTGCATAGTTTGCAAGTACCCTTTTTCTTTGAGTCAGCATGAAATGTTTGAGATTTGCTTCTGAAATTCGAGCTTTGGGGTGTCGAAGATCTTTGGGAGAAGCTTGAGTTGGGGTTTCGGGGTTTGCTCGGCCTATAGGTACCGAGTCTTTCTACCACTTCGTATCTTGTCGTGAGGAATTTGTCCATCTCCGACCAAAGCGGTAATTCTTTTCGGGAGTCGAGTGATTGCTCCCAGAGTGCTAATGTTTCATTGGGAAGCTTTGAGGAGCATAAATAAATTAGAATGGGGTCCCAATTGTCCGTTGGGACATTATTAGCGTTGAGGGTTGATATGCAATTATTTATGGTGGTTTGTAAATCTTGTATTTTATCACCATTCTCAGAAAATACGGGTTGCATATCAAATAGAGTTTTTAATTGATTATCTACGAGAATTCTTCGATTCTCGTATCGAGATTTCAGTGCGCCCCATGCGAGCTCAAAGTTTTGGTCATTGAGGGCATATTTTTTAATTATGAGGGCAGCTTTACCTCGAGTTTTTTGTCTCAGATGAAACAATTTCTGTGCTTGCGATAATTTGGGGTGGTTTATATAGACCGCTGTGAACATGTCACGAAAAGACGGCCAGTTGTCATATCCACCATAAAATGTTTCGGTGTCGCAAGCGGGTACCTTTAGGTAGGGTTGGTGTTCGGGAGGGGCTTGAGTAAATATTGGGGCATTAGTTGCACTGATTTGAGGGGGTTGGATTTGGTTTAACAGCTCGTTGATCCTCAGCTTCGTGTCCATCGCTGTTCCGCTTGAGGTCTCATATGTTTCCTCGTACTGTTTTTGAGTTTTCACATCTTTTGTGCTGAGATGTGCCGCCTCGTATGCTGCTTCAATTGCGTCCATTCGCTTGTTTAGGGTCTCCAAATAGGTTTTAAGGCTGGCTTCCGTATGCTCAGCCTCACCTATACTCCACCACTTCTCGCAGAATTTTTCTAATTTTTGGGCTTCAAACGAAAATTTTCTCTCGCAAGTATCATCTTCTGATTGAGATTTTCTGCGAGTATTTGCAGCGGGGGGATCTAATTGAGTTTTGGGTTTATCCTTGAGGTCAGTCATTTTTTAATTGGGGTTGACTATAAGTTTTTATTAAATTTGATATATTAAAATTTTTGGTACTTTTTGGCTAATTTTGACCCACTGTATATTTGACCAAATTTGCGGGTGGAGATGCCCACTGTACACTTGTTTCGACAAATGCACTTGAGATATATTGGGAGAGAATATTTTCTTGTCTTAGTGCGTCTAAGTACAAGTTTGTGAATATATGTATGTATGTATATGAGTATTTGCAATTGGGGGTGGAGTTAAGAATTGCTCCCGATTTGCAATTTTTTGAGTTATTGGAGATTGAGTGGGTATTGGGGTGTGCAGATTTTCGAGGTGAGTTTTCTTTCTTACTTGTGTGGATTTATTAGAATTTTTGGAGTAAGGAGGATTTAATGCGTCTCCTTTCGATTGGGGTTTTGGGGTAATAACCGTAAATATATGTGTTTATATATATGCAGTATATTGTGGGTACACGTATCTCGACTTTTAATATATTTATATGTATTTTGTCGATATGTGTATGTTTTAATTGAGAGAGGGGGGTAGTGAGTGCAAATTCGGAAGATTTTACTTGTTACGCAGCTGAGTATATTTTTTTTTTTTTTTTTGGCAATATATGTACGTATTATATGTGTATATGTATGCGAAAATGGGTGCGCATATAAGTACAGCTAGTGGGTTGCCCGTTATGGAGATCAATGCTCTGAGGGTATATATGTATGTATATATATAGATATATGCAATTTGCTGTATTTTGGCTGGGGTCGCTGTACTTATATGTACATATATGTGTTAATATATATGAGGGTATATATTTAATAAGATGTATGTATGTAAATATGTATATATATTCGGGAGTACTCCAAATACTGGTACAAATGCTGGGATGTATGTGTGTAAATATCTTGGGAGTACTTACATTGGCATCTCGTACTTAACCAAATTTATGCCTTTAAGTGTTGTTGATGCTGTTGTATGTACGTTTTCGTTTAATTATAATTTTGTTTTCTATTTGTGAATTTATACCTCTTTTTTTGTTTTGTTTTTTAATTTTTTCAATACTATTCAATTGTAATTTAAATGTATTTTTATTAATTTTTTTTTTTATTTTTTTTTTTTTTATTTTATAATATTTTTTGGTTTTAGCCCACTGTGCTACCTAAACCACATGTATGTATGTACGTACATATGTATGTGCGCTCTCACTTAATATATATATTTCTCGCTTGTGCACTCTGCTTTTTTCACTCACGCGCTTTTTTGCATGTATGTATATAATTTGCAATATATGTAGGTATGTACATATGTTTTAAATTTTTTGCACTGAGTTTTATACTCTGTTGGGTTTTTTTGTCACTTTGGTATTTTTATATTTTTGTTTAAATATTTTTTGTAGCTTTTGTCTCTATCGTTTATTCAATATGTATGATTTTCACTTTTGTATTTTGCGTGCATTCAATTTTTTATTTCATTTTATTTTTTATTTTTTTTTTTTTTTTTTTTTTTTTTCAAATCACTACACTAATTTGCTTTTGGTTTGTATGTTTAAATGTATTATATGCACTATATATATAAATGTATGTATATGGGTTTGGGGTTTTTTTTTTTTTTTTTTTTTTTTTTTTAATCACCACCTTATTTTCAATTTTTGCTTTTAGTCACTTTTCAAATTTTTCTTTTATTTAAATGTAATCACTATTTTCGCTTTATATTTATTTTCTTTAATTTTGGCCACTGGCTCTTTGACGGGTCGTAAGGACCATGTGTAGACTTTCAATATAATATAATTTTTATGTATATGTATATTTAGTTTCTTTAGTTTGAATATGTTAAACACTTTATGATTTTTTGTACACCCTTTTTTGTGCACCCCCTTTTCTTTCTTCACTTTCGGTTTTCTTTTAAATAAAGCACCTCTCCTTTTTTCCACAATATAATGTATAATTTTATTTTTAGTTTTCTTTTCCACAATATGATTTATATTTTATTTCACAATATAATTTATGTTTTAGCTTAATTTTCTTTAAGTTTGAGGTATTGAGAAGCGCGCATACAATAAGCCGGCACGAAGGTAAGTTTTCAACTCACTAGATGCTTAAAAGTAAATAGAAAAAAGGTAGCTGGATCTTTCCAGTGGGAGCGGTACGGTAAGTAGATATGTAGATATGGGGAGAGGAAGAACGAGGTAAGTAACAGGTAAGTATAGGGTGCTTAAAGATGTGTAATTGGGCAGGGAAAAGGTAAGTATGGATCATAAAGAGAAATTAGGGGTGGATGTTTATGCAAAAAAAATAAAATTTTCTAGATAAGTTATGTATGTGTTTATTTATAGTTCTAGTCGTCGAATTGTATGAGGTCCTCTTCCTCGCTCATGTCCTCAACATAAAGTGTGGTGTGATAATGTTACAATGTTGAGTGTAATGATGTGATCTGTTGATGTGGATGTGATATTGAGGTGTGAATGGTGATGTGGCGCTGATGCTGCGGCAATCCGATGAGAGGGGCGGGCGACGGCCAAAGGTCATGTGAACACTGTTATCTAGAAAAACCAAATTTCAACTATGTATATCTATTATATAAAAATTAATGTGTGTGTGTGTGTGTGTCCTTTATGGACTCCCAAAGTACTCAACCGATCTTTATGAAATTTTCACAACAGATTCATGTGGTTTTAGCGGAATATGGGGCCAAATGTGGACCCAGAGTGACCCAGCAAGTCCTTGAGCAATATCGGTATCAAATGAAAGGTGTTGAGCAGGCCTTCAACATGGAGTTATTTTTATTGCGATGCCTAGGCCGGATCCCCAGATATGAGTCAAAACGGGGAACCGAGTGACCCCTGAATGCTTCCGAGCGATATTGGTAGCAAATGAAAGGCGTTGAGCAGGGCTTCAACCTACAGCTATTTTCAACGTGATTTGTAAGTCGATTTCCCAGAAATGGCTGAAATAGTGGGCCCATATGGTGGTGGATGGTCTCGGTAATGTAAAGATAAAGGTAAAGGTAAAATTAAGGGAAAAAGAAAGAGAAAGGGAAATGTAGAGGGAAACTCTCATTATAACCAGAGACCAACTTTAACAGTTAACACTTATTTTCATTCCATTTCAGTCTGACGGAAACAAAAAAACGCTGAGCGCAAAGTGTTTCCCACTGACTGAAACAGAAAACTCTCACACTCAAAGTGTTTCTCACCGTGGGCAACCTCTCTCAACGATCTTATTTCTGTTGCCATTTAAGAGTTATTTTTCAAAACTCAAAAATATCCCTCCCGTCCCTTGATAACAGTTAAAAACAGAGGCCGCTGTGGTGCAGTGGGTAGTGCTCGCCTACTATGCCAGAGGTCTCGGGTTCAAACCCCAGTCCGAGACAAAAAAAAGCTTATAATTAGTAAAAATCCAATTATTGGGTTTTTTAAGAGCAGCGGTCACCTTTCGGCAGTGGGCGGCATACCCTCCGAGTGTATTTCTGCCATGCAAAAGCTTCTCACAAAAAATGCATTCGCCGTTCGGAGCCGGACTAATTTTCCAATTAGTAGGTGTTTCTGGCGGGGAATGGTTTCCTCGACAGAAATAATATGGAAAGAAAAATGAGAAAGAACAGTGGTTTTAGGATTAAATATGAACAAGTTTAATTTTATTTACAAATTATATATAGTTAATGATCGGACATTAAATTTGTGGAATGTTCTATGTATGTATGTATATATATGTGGATAAATGGAAATTTATTAATGTACATATAAATGGAGATTTGAAACTTACCGCTGTGGCTCGCTGTCAAAAAACAAGTGAAAATTTGAACTTTCTTTGTTGGCGCGTTGACTGGCAGAAAATTATCTTCGTTCAGTCAACGGCTTTTTTGTTGCAAATGTATATCATGCGTACCATATGCACTGAGAGAAAAAAAATATATGAAGGGGTCAAAGAAATTGTTTACCTATTTTGAACACTACTTTCTTTGTTTTGAGTAAATTTTCCTTAAAACATGTTAAAAGGTTTATAAAATATTGTTGTTACATGCGTTACCATGGTTTCATATACTTGTTTTGAAAAAATTCATACATTAAAATAATGAAAAATTCTTTAAGCGCCATTCCATTCCCAACTTTCCTTGCTTTGAAGACTTGATTTCTTTAATTTTGAGAAATTAAATTCCCATACAAATCCCCATGGCAACGAATTTGTTTGAATGTTTTTTTATGTTTTTTCCATATTTTTGAGAAAATTTACACAAAACAAAGAAAATTTTGTATTGGGACGCGTGTTCAAAATAAGGAAAATTATGTCTTTGATCTAGAGAAATTTTTTTTTTTTGAGTGTGTACATACATATATGACTATATACGTACATATGTATGAATGCCACAACGCTAGCTTACATATGCATAGCGGATACTAGAGCTGCAAAACCATCGATAGTCGGACCACTCGATAGTTTCAATAGTCGAAAAAAAAACTATCGATAGTATGAATATTTCACTAAAATAAAAAAACCATCCCTTGTTTACAGTTTTCTTTCCAAAAAGTCTTTAATTTTATACGCAAAACAATAATTAAATAAAAGATCAAATAAGAATTAGATACTTCACTTACACTGAGAGAAAAATCAAAAAAAAGTTGGTTAATAGTACTAATATCACACTTGTTTAATATTACCATTACCATTGTTGATATATTAGACAGTGTTTTTGGTTATATTAACCATGATATTTGTTGATATAACAAAATGTTCGTTCAAATCTTCAACCAATTTCTTGTTACTATTAAACAATTTGTTGGTTATATTTTTATGCCAGGAGCAGCACTGCTATGTATGATCTATAAGAGAGTGTTAATATGTTAACTGAATAACAAAGAAAATTCCAAATACTCACTCTCTCGCTCTCTACAATTCGGGTCCAGCCATTCAACTTCGTCAAGCACAAACGGTGTTGAAGGCGATGGTAACAACAGAGCCGAAGCCATAAAGCTTCGTAAAAATTTTTATTATACTCAGCTGTACTAGTACACAGAGTATTATAGTTTTAATCACATAACGGTGGATTGTAACAGAGTGAAATAATCGAGATAGATATAGACTTATGTATATCAAAATGATCAGGGTGAAAAGAGAAATCGATTGAGCCATGTCCGTCCGTCCGTCCGTCTGTCCGTCCGTCCGTCCGTCCGTCTGTCCGTCTGTCCGTCCGTCTGTAAACACTCTAACTCGCGCAAAAATAGAGATATTTTGATGAAATTTGAAATGCAAGTTGGTATCGAGACTGGGACGGTTGGTATTGAAAATGGGCGAAATCAGACCATGACCACGCCCACTTTTCCTATATAGAAAATATCGGAAATTTGGTATCTCAGTCACTAATATAGCTGGAGCGATGAAATTTTACCCACGTGTTGAGCTCAGGCCCCTAAGAAGAAATTTGATGACATTTTGGAAAATGGGCGGTGCCACGCCCACTTATTAAGGGTCAAACCTTGAAAGTTTTATATGTCATAACTCAGAAACCATTGAAGATATATCGACAAAATTTGGTACGCGTGATATACTTACTTAGTCAAATATTTGGACGAAAAATTTCCGAAATCGGTTGAGGGCCACGCCCACTTTTATATATGGGTCTTATAAAGTGACCTAATAAAAACATTTTAAGCGATATCTCTGTCAAATATAAAGATATATCATTGAAATTTTATAGCAGGAGTCCAACTGCGGACATAAAACGAAAAACACAAAAATTTTGGAAAATGGGCGTGGCATCGCCTCTTTTTATAAACAGGAATATACGAGATTTCTGAGCCCATAACTCCACAAATGATTTATATATAATGACTAAATTTGGTGTGTACACTTTTATTACTTGTGGTAATACATGTTGAAAATTTTAGCGAAATCGGTTGACGACCACGCCCACTTTTATATATGGGAACTATAAAGTGACCTTATAAAAACATTTTAAGCGATATCTTTGTCAAATGTAAAGATAATTCATTGAAATTTTGTGGTATGATTTCTACAATAGACCGGAAACAACAAATAGAAAAATTTTGGAAAATGGTCGTGGCACCACCTCTTTTTACACAAAGGGATATACGAGATTTCTTAGCCTATAACTCGACAAATAATTGAGATATTATGACGAAACTTGGTTTATACACTTTTATAACATGTGTTAATAGCCACGCAAAAATTTATTGAAATGGGTTTATGACCACGCCTACTTTTTAAGAAAGATATATCTGGAACACTCTTTGGGAATTTGTAACGTGACATCTTTATAACTAGAAGTCATAAAGGAATGAAATTTTGCACAAAGAATAATATTCATATGCTTAGTTGGATGACTGATAAATATTTAGAAAATGGGCGTGGCTACGCCCATTTTATGCAGCACTCGCTTTATATTAAGTGCACCGTGTTTCCATCAAACGCAAACAAACAATGAAAGCATACAGCTGAGTATCTAATGTTCGATTCCACTCGAACTTAGGCTTCCTTACTTGTTACTTTTTTTAGATATGAATTAACCAATATTTTCGTTAATATAACAAATATACACGTTGGGGAAACCAACTTTCTGTTTGATATTGATTGTTACCAAAATATTGGTTAATGGTACAATGAAAATGTACATATTACATTTTTATACTCAGCTGTACTAGTACACAGAGTATTATAGTTTTAATCACATAACGGTGGATTGTAACAGAATGAAATAATCGAGATAGATATAGACTTATATATATCAAAATGATCAGGGTGAAAAGAGAAATCGATTGAGCCATGTCCGTCCGTCCGTCCGTCCGTCCGTCCGTCCGTCTGTCCGTCCGTTTGTAAACACTCTAACTCGTGCGAAAATTGAGATATTTCGATGAAATTTTAAATGCAAGTTGGTATCGAGACTGGGACGGTTGGTATTGAAAATGGGCGTGAGTCCAACTATGGACATAAAACAAAAAATACAAAAATTTTGGAAAATGGGCGGTGCCACGCCCACTTATTAAGGGGCAAACATTGAAAGTTTTATGAGTCATAACTCAGAAACCGTTAAAGATATATCGATGAAATTCGGTACGCGTGATATACTTACTTAGGCAAATGTTTGGACGAAAAATTTCCTAAATCGGTTGACGACCACGCCCACTTTTATATATGTGTATTATAAAATGGCCTAATAAAAACATTTTAAGCGATATCTCTGTCAAATATAAAGATATATCATTGAAATTTTATAGCAGGAGTCCAACTGCGGACATAAAACGAAAAACACAAAAATTTTGGAAAATGGGCGTGGCACCGCCTCTTTTTAGAAACAGGAATATACGAGATTTCTTAGCCTTTAACTCGACAAATAATTGAGATATTATAACGAAACTTGGTTTATACACTTTTATAACTTGTGTTAATAGACACGCAAAAATTTATTGAAATCGGTTTATGACCACGCCTACTTTTTAAGAAAGATATTTCTGGAACACCCTTTGGGAATTTGTAACGTGACATCTCTGTAAGAAGAAGTCATAAAGGAATGAAATTTTGCACAAATAATAATATTCATATGCTTAGTTGGATGACTGATAAAAATGTTGAAAATGGGCGTGGCTACGCTCCCTTTATGCGGCACTCGCTTTATATAAAATAATCCGTGTTTCCATCAAACGCAAACAAACAATGAAAGCATACAGCTGGGTATCTAATGTTCGATTCCACTCGAACTTAGGCTTCCTTACTTGTTTCCTTTTGACATGAATAAATCAACCAATAAAACATTAACCAAGAGGTTGGTTGAAAATACCATTGTACTTTTTTCTCTGTGTATGTATATAGCATTTTCTGGTTAAATTAACTTAAAAAGAGGAATGGTTTTGTTTACATTTTCCTTTTCAAAGTCTTTAATTTTTTTTTAACGCATAACATTAATTAATTAACAAAATAACAACAAATAGGAATTAAATACTTCACTTATATGTATAGCATTTTTTGGTTATATTAAACCTTTTTCAATTTAAAATTTGCACTTGATTTGAAGAAGGTTTCATTTGACTTGAAAACGCTATAGTAATAAAACTAAAAGTAGTACATTTGTTTTTTAGCATCTTTGGCGCTGACTAGTACATAAGGCACATTGTTTATATATTTCATTAATGTAAAATACCGATAATCAAAAGGCACACTGTTTAAACATTTCATTAATGTAGAATACACTATGCTTTAAATAAATCAAAAAACAAAAAAATAGGAAGAATTTCAGTTATGGGGGAGGATAGGTATGGGCCTGCTGAGCACAGAATAATTTTTTTTTCTTTAATTTTTAATTTTTTGTATGGTTACGTTTTTGAGATAACGGTAGTTTTGTGTTTTTTGTTATCACTTTATTCAAAAATTATGTTCGCTGGAGTTACGCTTCTAACAATACACAACTTGTAGTAATTGAACCACACCTCGCTAAATGACATCTGATCAATGTCAAAATCTTTAATTTTTTGCGATTTTTGAAAAAGTTTTGATTTTCAAATTAAGGTTTTTATAAAAACTTGTAAAAATCAGAAAAGTTTTATTTTTTTAAAATTAGCCCGTTTAATTGTTAACGTAATATCAAGGATATCTGATAAAAACATTATTTTTAGCGATTTCTTTCATGTGAAACAAAAAGGATATTTTATGGACGAAAAACTCGGTTAGATGACTCATCCGTGTATAGACAAAAGATAAAATTTGTTTGTGACTTCACCCTCTCATAGGGTTAGCGTTATTCAGAGGTTGAGTAAACGGCCCTTAAGCTAAAGATATAGATACTTATGTATTATGGAACGATCTTTCGTCATCCCTTGTGAAAAAATCGTTCCACAATACATCATATTCCTACCCCGTCGGAAAACCAAGCAAAAAAAGGAATAATGAAAATTACTTAACTATTGCTTGTCATTTTATATCAGAAGATTTCAAATTGCGAGTAGCTCTACTGAAGACACAAAAGCTGCTGTCAAATACAAATCATTCCGCAGCTAATATATTGGAAACCTTGCGCCATGTTCCATGCGAGTTACCGTGTTTTGCACCTTCATTGAATTTAGCTGTGCGAGCAAATTGTTTCTTATTTTAAAGGCATTACTATTGAATATGAGAAGTTTAAGGTCGCGTAAGAAGTCTATAGTGTTTTGCAAAGAAAAAGTTGTAAAACGACGCCCTATACACGGATGAATCATATAACCGAGTTTTTAGTCCATAAAATATCCTTTTTGCTTCACATGAAAGAAATCGCTAAAAATAATGTTTTTATCAGATATCTTTGACATTACGTTAACAATTAAACTGGCTAATTTAAAAAAAATAATTTTTTTCTGATTTTTACAAGATGTCATTTAGCGAGGTGTGGTTCAATTACTACAAGTTATATATCGTTAGAAGCGTGGATTTTAGTCGCCTCTTACGACAGACATTCCTTACCACGGGTATATTCTAAGCCCCCTAACCCGCTGGGGTATTAATTTGACCAATTTGATATCGAAATCCAACTCCTCCCTAACATTCAGTATTCTTCTCTTGGGACAAAACTACAAGAATGAATAGAGATAACCATCGATAGTGGAAAAAAACTATCGATAGTGACACGAACTATCGATAGTGCCATCGATAGTTTTGCAGCTCTAGCGGATACCCATGCATTAGGGTTGTACTAAAGATTTAGACTACCGGTCTAAACATGTATCCGGCTCGAAGGACCAATGTTTCTGACGGGGAATGGTTTCCTCGACAGAAATAATATGGAAAGAAAAATGAGAAAGAACAATGGTTTTAGGATTAAATATGAACAAGTTTTATTTTATTTACAAATTATGTATAGTTAATGATCGGACATTAAATTTGTGGAATGTTCTATGTATGTATGTATATTAAGGTGGAGTGAAACATTTTTTTTGGAAATTCAATTTGTTCCAAAGCCAGAACGACACCTTTCTAGCCCAGTAATATGCCTGTAAAATTTTATTGACCTACTCGCATGTTTAGAGGTGCCCCCAGCACCACAAAGTTGAAAAAATAGCACGATCTGGTACAAATGTGAAATTTCTAAAATTATAAAATCAAAAAACGAAGTATGAGGATTGATAAAGATGGCTAAGCTGAGTATTAAAGTGATTTTTTTTTTTTTTGGAAACAACAACAACAAAAGCTTTTAAAGGTCAAAGTTTATATTGTGCATTTTTTAAATTGCAATTACTTAAAAACTACTGAACCGATTTCGAATATTTTTACACCATTCAATAGGTAATTTGATTCCGTTTAATTTGATATACATTTTATGTGGGTTCCATAATACCCCCCTGCGGGGGTCAAACCCCCTTTTACCCCCCTTACTTTTCATATACAAAATGTATACCAAATTAAAGGGAATCAAAAATATTTGAAATCGGTTCAGTATTTTTTAAGTAATTGCAATTTAAAAAATGCATAATATAATCTTTGACCTTTAAAAACTTTTGTTGTTGTTGTTTCCAAAAAAAAAAATTTCACTTTAATACTCAGCTTAGCCATCTTTATCAATCCTCATACTTCGTTTTTGATTTTATAATTTTCAAAATTTCATATTTGTACCAGATCGTGCTTATTGCTTTCAACTTTGCGGGGCTGGGGGCAGTTCAAAACGTCATCCTATCGCCATAAAATTTTGTGGGGTTCATTAACTCGTATAAAGGCAAATTTTCATTGCTGGTACGTTCAAAAAAAGAACAAACAAAAATCTCCATATGATTTCACTCCACCTTAATGTATATATATGTGGATAAATGGAAATTTATTAATGTACATATAAATGGAGATTTGAAACTTACCGCTGTGGCTCGCTGTCGAAAAACAAGAGAAAATTTGAACTTTCTTTGTTGGCGCGTTGACTGGCAGAAAATTATCTTCGTTCAGTCAACGGCTTTTTTGTTGCAAATGTATATCATGCGTACCATATGTACATTAAGCCGTATCACGAAAATAAAGTTTGCGTGTGTCAGTTTTATTTGAACACTTACGTCGAAAAAATATTTTTGGTGTAAAATTTTTTTTTTTAGGCCCGCGTTAAAAACAGCTAAATCGCGTTTTTTGTAATAACTTCCTTATTTGATGTCAGATCTCTATGATCTTAATGTCGCAGAAAAGGTCTCGCTCAGCACTATATTTGGCCCATATAAAGTTTCGACCTCAAAGGTTGTTCTGAGCCTTACCTTTAAAAATTTTGGAGTTACTATCCCTAGATTTTTTTATTTTTATCACTAATACAAAGCTCTCAAAAAACCATGAGGACTCCGCTAAAAAAGTTGTAGCCTTTATTCACAAACAAAAAAGTTATACCGTTTTAAAATCAGAGAACCTGTTTTTTGAAAAATTATCCCAAGTTCTTATTTACATGAGGCAGTAACGCCATATAGTATGAGTTTTTGATTAAAAAGTATTCTAAGTCCTCGCTTGACTTGAGAATGTTGTACCGCGATGGAACAGCTACCAATACTGGATACATGATATGCAAAAAATTATTGATGATTGGACTATTCGTGCTGATCAACGTTATTTATATTATATAATGGCTGTTGTGAAGATTTGGTAAGTATTCAAGTGGGATCTCTAAGCACAGCGCGCTGGCTTACAATGACTTCACGATTTCTGCATCCGTGCGTATACTAAAATTATCCAAGTTATTTAGAGAAACTGCTAGAGTTTGTTGTAAAATTATACGCGCCTAAAGAGACAACGGAAGTCTAAATATATTATCAATACTTGCGCTGGATGCGTCGTCTGTCCCTAGAAATGCAGTTAATTATTCAGCCTACAATTGAAAACAACGCACTTTACTTAAATCCCGAAAACATCTTCTTATCTATGATAACCGAGACCGAAAATGACGATGTCCTCCAAATTTTGAGATATTTATGAAAGAAGTTTCAGAGCTCTGAAAGTGAATTCTTGGTCGCTTATATTACTTTGCTCACACTCAAAAAAAATTACTCAGATTATGGAAAAAATGGGAATGATTCGCCGCTAAAGACATATTTTCATAACTTTTTGGTTGCTTGTTTTTCCGACAAGGTAGGAATATGATGTATTGTGGAACCAAACTTGACAAGGGATGACGGAAAATCGTTCCACAATACATCACATATTTTCATAGTTTTGAATACAATTTTCTTTAAAACGTGGTTTTTATTCCTTGACTGAAAGAAAATTGTACATCAAAACAATGAAAATATGTCTTTAGCGCCGAAAAATTCCCATTTTTCCATAATCTGAGTAAGTCGTTTTTTCAGTGCAGGTTTCGAAAGTTTAAAACAAATTGGAATTTATGTGCAGGGTATTCTCTTCCCTCTCATATGCATTTTATATACATATATGTACGTATAGTTTTTTCCCCTCTTCTTTATTTTTATTACCTCAACAATAGTTACTCATACGCCCCCCATCGGATCGCTTTGTATGTGAAAACTGAAAATGTTTTCTTAAATATCTCGAAAATGGGAGCTAATCCGAATTTTATAAAAACGCCATCGTAATCTGGAGCCAAAAATTAAGCTGGCGTGTTTCGCCGTTTCTCTGTGGTAACTTTTTATAAGAAAAAACAAGTGTTTCATTTTGCAACGTTATAACTTTTTTGTTTGTGAATAAAGGCTAGAATTTTTTTGGGGGATTCCTCATGGTTTTTTGAGAGCTTTGTATTAGTGATAAAAATAGAAAAATCTAGGGATAGTAACTCCAAAATTTTTAAAGGTAAAACTCAGGACAACCTTTGAGGTCGAAACTTTATATGGGCCAAATATAGTGCTGAGCGAGACCTTTTCTGCGACATTAAGATCATAGAGATCCGACATCAAATAAGGAAGTTATTACAAAAAACGCGATTTAGCTGTTTTTAACGCGGGCCTAAAAAAAAAAATTTTACACCAAAAATATTTTTTCGACGTAAGTGTTCAAATAAAACTGACACACACTAAACTTTTATTTTGTCCATATAACGTGATACGGCTTAATGTACATACATATATGACTATATACTTACATATGTGTGAATGCGACAACGCTAGCTTACATATGCATAGCGGATACCCATGCATTAGGGTTGTACTAAAGATTTAGACTACCGGTCTAAACAGTAGGAAAAACAAAAAGGAGCACACCTCGAATTGGGAGAGAGGCTCGGCCATAAAACTCGTCAGAGTTATAATAGCGCCATTGTATTATAAAAACAGAGGGATAAAAAAAGTGTTGCTGAAAAATATTTTTGCATATGTAGATATGCATGTACGTTCGTGCGAATACGCATGTGTGCAAATGGAAGAAAATTTGTATTCGTAGTATGACCCCTGCAAAAATGCGATTAATCCGGGATGTGTCCGGGATCAATAGCAAGGGAGCATGCGACTAATACAATTTTACATCCCTTTATATGGATTGAATTGATCGCATTTGTTCGAGCATGTCCTATGAAGAGACTAATTTTTCAACTTGTATACCCGAACAGGTACCAATATAGATTAATCACTAACATACCGAACGGGTACAAATATAGATCAATCGCTTTCATCCCGAACGGGTACGAATGTAGATTAATCGCTTTCATCCCCAACGGGTATAAATGTAGATCAATCGCTTTCAGCACGAACGGGTACAAATGTAGATTTTTCCTTAAAAAATTGTAATTGTTCATGCATATTTAAATAAAGATTATATCGCACGTTTAATGCAATAGGGATTTAACTCAAAAAAATTTTTTTTTTGGGAAAACGCAAATAAAGTTTTATAATTTCAAATAGTTTCCTTCTACGGCTAACTACAAAATCACTTATATTTCCGCCATTTTTATCTTTTTGAGTATTTTGTAAGACTAGACTCAAAGGCACTACCCAGTTATTGAAATATATGGCAAAATCCCAGAAATCGAAAATTTCGAGTTAAATCCCTACTTATTGCATAAAACGGGCGATATAATGTTTTACTTTTGTAAAAAAATCTCAATAAATAAATTTAAAAAATTGTAAGTTTTGAGTATGCATTATATGAGCCGGTTGTTCTACAATTTTTTAAATACATTGCATATTTTTGTAAAATGTCTACATTTAAGGAATCTAGATTTGTACCCGTTCGGAATAAAAGCGATTAATCTACATTTATACCCGTTCGGGATGAAAGCGATTAATCTACATTTATACCCGTTAGGGACCAATTGGTCTAAAATTAGTCTACATTTATACCCGTTCGGGAACAATTGGTCTACAATTAGTCTACATTTATACCCGTACGGGAACAACCGGGGACTAATTGTGGACCGATTGTTCTCGAAAGATAGGTATTTAATTATAAAGGCATGTGTCTGAATTTTTTTACATACTCTGCAGGGAAGTTAATAAGTAACTATAGAACAGATTTTCTGGTTCAGAACTAGCGAAAATGTGTCAAAGAGGCACCAGTTCATTTGCCGTCGGCTTTGCATATTTCTGCAATTCTTATACATGCATACATATGTATGCACTTACATACATATTAGCATATCATAGTTAAGCTTAGTATTACGTAGGTGCATACCTGTGTACATAACTATTTTATATTATTATTGTTATTACTTAGAGTTCGGCTTTATTAAAAATAACGAATTTATTATTTTGGTATTAAGATTTTACCGCCTCTCACTTAAAATTTAATAAAAGGCGACTAGGTACCTAATCTACATAGATATGTATATGTTCCCTGCAGGCAAAATTAAACTAGTATGAAAATAAACTAGTTGATCATCTGGTATGTAAAGGAAAAAATACAACTAGCTGGTTTTCTACTACTTGTTCAACTGGTATGAAACGGACAAAATTATTCTAGTTAGCTATCTACTAGTTGATCAACCGCTTTTAAAAAGGCAAAATCATACTAGTTGGTATTCTACTAGTAATATACCAATTTATTTATTAACTGAATTCTATCACAAACTAAGCTTTATTGGCGATTTTGAAGTAAATTTACGCTATTATTTAACAAAAGGGTCAGGATAGTTATAACCAATTTGCCAAAAAGAAACAATCATTTCTCGCAAAATAAATATTTTTAAGGCTTTTCATTTATTTTTGCGCAAGGGTACACAAGAACAATTACATACATACATATATGTTTGCAGCAGGTGGCAAGAAAAGTTTAAGATAGTTTAGTTAATTCATTTGGTTTCATCCAAATCGGAAATTTTATCAGCCAACTGCCGCAGTAACACGAAGCCATTATTCTACCTTACTATACATCTTTGCGTGTACTGTATATAATATGTACTAAATGTAACTTTAAAAAGTACTGATCTAATTAAAGTGAGCTTTATTAAATGAACTAAAATGCTATTTTTCACCTAGACGAATTGGCATTTTTTTAGTATTATTCTGACTGGTATTCTTCTAGTATACCCTTAACTCGTATTTTTCTAGTATGAAGCTGATGTGTTGTCTACTGGTATGAAACTGAGTGGCATTTTTTTAGTATGAAGCTTATGCAAGGGAAGACAATTGCCATCTCGTAGGCCATCGCCACGTTAAAACTACCAGTTGCTTTCAAGTAAAATTGATAGTTGGGCAACTAGATGCCGACATTTTCAAACTAGTAGAATTGTAGTATGCAACTAGTTGTATTGCCTGCAGGGTTCATCCTCAACGGAGTGGCACATGTACGTGCGTACGACACATACATGCACAAAGGACCTTTATTTTTTCTCTGCCCGAAATATCCGTCCTTTCGCGACAGAAATTTTTCGCTGCTCAACGATAACCGTCACTGTCCAACAGTGACGGAAAAAAATTGAAAATAAAGGTTTCCCACTGAGGGAAACAGCTAGTCTGTAAACCATAGATGGCCATCCTATAGGCACGCGTGCCAATTTTTTCTCTTCTGCTTTCACACGTACACAAGATAAGCTTCACTGCTAACGCACACATATAAGCATTTTGTATGAACCAGTGATGCCGACACTACGGTTTTGTTGTGATTGTGCTCATTCGCCGCGCTACTTTCAAGTAATCAGGTTGCTGCGAAAAATGTTTAACTTAAATTGGGAAACAAATTTCTTAGTAATTAGCAATGGGGAAAAGGGGGCAAAATGTTTGGTGTGTCATAGTGATATCGTCCGGGCGACCAAATTTTTTGTCGGACGATATTATAGGACAATTCATACCAGGGATTATGATGGCGTATTAAATATGGAGAGATAAATGAGATATGTGTACATAGTACATACCGAGCCGTATTTTCGAGTATATCCTTAGCGATGATTTTATTATTTTTTTTATAATTACATAACATGTATAAAATTTGTATAAAATAGTAAGAAAAGGATGAATAAACTTTTTCATTACTTATTATTTACTTTTAAATCATATTTTAATAGATATGTACGTTAAGCCGTTTAGCATTACGGTCGAAAAAATTTACTTATCGCACTATTTGCATTATAAAAAGTGCTTTCTACATAAAATTCCCTTTTCTGCATAAATTGGAAATGTTGGCAACATTGTTTTGACGAGACGCGTGTGCGATATATTCTCCTCATTCTGTCATCGCTTCATAAAATAGAAATGTTTGAATGTGATAGTTTTGGCCATCTATGCTGTAAACAATAAGTGTTATCGGCGTTGCTCAACTGTTATGCTTTTGTGTTTACATGAAACTGTTATTTTAGGACACTTAGAAAACACTTAACCGTTATGTTGGACTCTGATTATAACATAAAAATTTCTTCATCGCTGCGAAGCGGGACGGGTATTTGCTAGTATAATTATAAATATAGATATTTATATTATACTAGCAAATACCCGTCTCGCTTCGCAGCGACGAACAAAAGCTTTTATGTTATAAAGGGTCTTTCCCTTTACCTTTACTTTTACTTGTGCCTTTACCTTTACCTTTACCTTTAACTTTAACTTTAACTTTAACTTTAACTTTAACTTTAACTTTAACTTTAACTTTAACTTTAACTTTAACTTTAACTTTAACTTTAACTTTAACTTTAACTTTAACTTTAACTTTAACTTTAACTTTAACTTTAACTTTAACTTTAACTTTAACTTTAACTTTAACTTTAACTTTAACTTTAACTTTAACTTTAACTTTAACTTTAACTTTAACTTTACCTTTACCTTTACCCTTACCTTTACCTTTACCTTTACCTTTACCTTTACCTTTACCTTTACCTTTACCTTTACCTTTACCTTTACCTTTACCTTTACCTTTACCTTTACCTTTACCTTTACCTTTACCTTTACCTTTACCTTTACCTTTACCTTTACCTTTACCTTTACCTTTACCTTTACCTTTACCTTTACCTTTACCTTTACCTTTACCTTTACCTTTACCTTTACCTTTACCTTTACCTTTACCTTTACCTTTACCTTTACCTTTACCTTTACCTTTACCTTTACCTTTACCTTTACCTTTACCTTTACCTTTACCTTTACCTTTACCTTTACCTTTACCTTTACCTTTACCTTTACCTTTACCTTTACCTTTACCTTTACCTTTACCTTTACCTTTACCGTTACCTTTACCGTTACCTTTACCGTTACCTTTACCTTTACCTTTACCTTTACCTTTACCTTTACCTTTACCTTTACCTTTACCTTTACCTTTACCTTTACCTTTACCTTTACCTTTACCTTCACCTTTACCTTTACCTTTACCTTTACCTTTACCTTTACCTTTACCTTTACCTTTACCTTTACCTTTACCTTTACCTTTACCTTTACCTTTACCTTTACCTTTACCTTTACCTTTACCTTTACCTTTACCTTTACCTTTACCTTTACCTTTACCTTTACCTTTACCTTTACCTTTACCTTTACCTTTACCTTTACCTTTACCTTTACCTTTACCTTTACCTTTACCTTTACCTTTACCTTTACCTTTACCTTTACCTTTACCTTTACCTTTACCTTTACCTTTGCCTTTACCTTTACCTTTACCTTTACCTTTACCTTTACCTTTACCTTTACCTTTACCTTTACCTTTACCTTTACCTTTACCTTTACCTTTACCTTTACCTTTACCTTTACCTTTACCTTTACCTATACCTTTACCTTTACCTTTACTGTTCATGAATGGCATTACTGCATATATTTCGATACGTAATAATCGATATTTTGTTATCAATAATCAATATCAATTTGTAATCTGTAGTTACCATTCTTTATTTCTTTATTTTACTGCATATGTACATATCCCAGCCAGCAAAATTATCGTAAACGAGCTCGTAAACTAATGTTTTCTCGAAGAAAACTCTAATAAAATATCGTTTACGAAATCCGTTTACGATTCGCCTACGAATACTGTTTCGCTTTAAAATGTTCAGTGCCTACGAGTGTCGTAAATGTATCGAAAAAGCACTTGTATATGAATCTTTTTACGTCCGTTTTTTTTTTATCGTAAATGTAGGAATTTTACAAACATACATATGTACTTACTTTTAAAATATTGAGTTAGAAATTTTTCGTTAAAATTTTTTTTGTTTGAAAATTTTCGCTTTTTTTTGACATGATAGAAAAAAGCTTATTTTGTTATTGTTTTCTGATTCGAGAATATCTCGCAAATCGCAATGTTCGTAAAATGTACGGTACCTTGCTGGCTGGGTATGTTACCCGTTACCTTATATACTCATGTAATATGTGCACAGGCCTATTATGCATTTTTGTCAATAAAGTCTGTCAAAGTTAAACTCTAAAGCACATCTGTCGATATATTCCTATATGAGAAACTCGTCCAACCAAGTCAACTCGTTTAACAGACTTAATCGTTCCTATTTTTAAATCGGTTACTTCCAGTAGATTGTTTTTTTGTGAACACTATACGTTCTTGGAACTCTATTCCAAATGCTGTAAGAAATATAATAATAATAATATAACACAATGGCGCTATTATAACTCTGACGAGTTTTATGGCCGAGCTTCTCTCCGAATTCGAGGTGTGCTCCTTTTTTGTTTTTCCTACTAATTGGGTGGACCTACAGTTTTATGCCGGCTCCGAACGGCGAATGCATTTTTTGTGAGAAGCTTTTTCATGGCAGAAATACACTCGGAGGGTATGCCGCCCACTGCCGAGAGGTGACCGCTGCTCTTAAAAACCCCAATAATTGGATTTTTACTAATTAGAAAAATTGTTTTGGTGTTTTGCTCGGACCGTGGTTTGAACCCGAGACCTCTGGCATAGCAGGCGAGCACTCTACCCACTGCACCACAGCGGCCACGCTGTAAGAAATAGACTTAGCAAAAGCAACTATAAAAAAGTTATATATGATTACTTTTCTCCAGCCAATTAGATTAGCCATCTATCTACATGTATATGTATCTCCACGTGTATGATCGTGATTCAGTTTAACATTTCTCTTTCTTGTTATTCTTAAATGTTTGTATGTTTGCTTATATTTTGCGTTTTTGTTTTGGTCTGTGTGAGATTTCGATAGATTTTCGAAACAAATTTAGAGAAGGCATCGATATCATCGCGTTTGGCAAGAGGATTGAGAGCGAAACAAGTGTTTAGATCTTCACTTGCTCTCAGAAATTTGTATGGAAATTGGCGAGTTTCGGCACTCGTTTTGAGGTCGAAACAAGATTGAGAGAGCGAGTGCAGAAAAAAGAGCGAAACACGTTATGTGGAGACATGGTATAACACTTTTTTCGGAATGAATTGTCATGAGTTATCATTGCTTATCAACATTCGAAGATATTGGAGTACAGATCCTGATATTGCGTTCCTTCCACTGCTGATGTCATGACTATAAACCGTTTCGCAGAAATACGCAGGAACCTTCATTTTAGCGACAACTCTAACGAACGAGTAGGGCCGATCCTAATTATGATAGAGCATTTAAAATACGACCCGTTTTGGAACACTTCAATTAAGCTTTTCAAAGCTCTATGACCAATTTCAAGTCCCAAGCAATAGACGAAGATATGGTTAAGTTCCAAGGTCACAATATAATGAGACAATGGTTTGCTGCTATAAGGCAAACGGCAATAAAATACTTTGCTTTATTTCACTTCCGAATGGGTTTTGCATTATTTTGGTTTTGCATTATTTCCAGCAGAGCTAGTAATAACGTAAAATTGGTCTTATTTCACTTTTTTATCCCTGTAACATTTCAACACCGCGACCTAAAGCGGTTGACCAGCTTATTTACTGATATCTCTTTGCTGTGCATTCGTCGCTCCTCCTTCGCTGCATGATTTTTATACTCAGCTGTACTAGTACACAGAGTATTATAGTTTTGATTTCATAACGGTGGATTGTAACAGAATGAAATAATCGAAATAGATATAGACTTATATATATCAAAATGATCAGGGTGAAAAGAGAAATCGATTGAGCCATGTCCGTCCGTCCGTCCGCCCGTACGCACGATAACTCGCGCAAAAATTGAGATATTTTAATGAAATTTGGAACGCAAGTTGGTATCGAGACTGGGACGGTTGGTATTGAAAATGGGCGAAATCGGACCATGACCACGCCCACTTTTCCTATATAGAAAAAATCGGAAATTTGGTATCCCAGCGACTAATATAGCTGGAGCAATGAAATTTCACCCACGTATTGAGCTCAGGCCTTTATGAAGAAATTTGATGAAATTTTGGAAAATGGGCGGTGCCACGCCCACTTATTAAGGGTTAAACATTGAAAGTTTTATATGTCGTAACTCAGAAACCGTTGAAGGTATATCGATGAAATTTGGTATGAGTGATTTACTTACTTAGACAAAAGTTTTGACGGAAAATTGTCGAAATCGGTTGACGGCCACGCCCACTTTTATATATGGGAATTATAAAGGGGCTTAATAAAAATATTTTAAGCGATATCTCTGTCAAATATAAAGATCTATCACTGAAATTTTGTGGCAGTAGTCCAACTACTGACATAAAACAAAAACAACAAAAATTTTGGAAAATGGGCGGTGCCACGCCCACTTATTAACGGGAAAATATTGAAAGTTTTATAAGCCATAACTCAGAAACCGTTAAAGATATACAGATGAAATTTGGTACACGTGATATATTTGCTTAGGAAAATGTGTGGACGAAAAATTACCAAAATCGGTTGACGACCACGCCCACTTTTATACATGGGTATTATAAAGTGACCTAATAAAAACATTTTAAGCGTTATCTTTGTCAAATATAAAGATAATGCATTGAAATTTTGTGGAATGAGTTCCGCAATAGACCGGAAACAAAAATAGAAAAAGTTTGGAAAATGTGCGTGGCACCGCCTCTTTCCAGACGAAGGAATCTACGAGATTTCGGAGCCCATAACTCGACAAAGAACTGAGATATTATGACGAAACTTGGTTTATACACTTTTGTAACTTGAGTTAATAGACACGCAAAAATTTATTGAAATCGGTTTATGACCACGCCTACTTTTTAACAAAGATATTTCTGGAAAAGCGTTTGGGAATTTGTATCGTGACATCTTTATAATTAGAAGTCATAAAGGAATGAAATTTTGCTCAAAGAATAATATTCATATGCTTAGTTGGATCAGTGATAAAAATTTTGAGAATGGGCTTGGCTACGCCCACTTTATGCCGCACTCGCTTTATATAAAGTACACCGTGTTTCCATCAAACGCAAACAAGCAATGAAATCATACAGCTGAGTATCTAATGGTCGATTCCACTCGAACTTAGGCTTCCTTACTTGTTAATATCAAATTTTGATTTATTTAAATTATTTTTTATTATAAAACAAAAGCGCCGCAAGCAAAAATTGGAAAACTATGCAATTTCCAATCTAAAATTTTCATTTATTTAAAGTATTTTTTATTGTAACAAAAGCGGCGCAGGCGAGAAATTTTTTCATTTATATAAAGTATTTTTTATTATAACAAAAGCGCCGTAGGCGAATGAAAAAGCAGCGCTTTGGTTATAATAAAAGCATGTGGAACGGTACGCGCAAACAGAAAAAATATTCCCAAAAATATACAAGCTGACAAAAGTATGAAACGTGGTGACATTTTCACGACAAGCAGCAACGGAATTTCGTTCATAAAATGGATGGATTACAAAGCTGTATTTTTATTGACAAATTTTTTATCTCCCATACCTACAACGATAGTGAAGAGACGGGCTCAAGGTAGTGGTGAGAAGATGAATGTAACATGCCCTGAAGTTGTTGTAAAGTACAACAGAAACATGGGAGGAGTCGATCTCATGGACCAAAAAAAGGCGTCTTACGAAGTGGACAGGAAGGCGAAAATAAACTTCTACCTACGACTCTTTTTTGGCATGATGGATATCGCTATGAATAATTCGTATATAATTTATTGCAAGCAGTATGAAGAAACCCGTATTGAAAGAAGTATGAAGTCTACAATTTTGACAGGTTGTAGCTCGGTCACTTATTGGAAGTTTCTCATCTCGACAAAGGAATTTGAAGTCAGCCGTTTTGACAAAAAAGCGAGTCTCCCTAGCTCAAAAGCACGGAACACCCTCTCATGTAATGGTAAAAGTTACTAATAGAAAGAGATGCGTACAGTGTGCAAAAATCGTGTAGAGAATCTCACAAATAAAACCTGCTCTACATGTAATGTTCACTTATGCTACACTTCAGAAGGTAATTGTTTTGCCGAATACCGCAAATAATTATTACCATAATGTTATAAATGAGTTAATTAATTAAAACTATTGTAATTTATTTCATTTAACGAGCAAGGTTATATTCTTTTATTTTTTAGAAACTAGTAAAAAAAATTTTAAGCATGGATGTAACTACAGCTGTTTCACCTTAGATCCCTCTAAGACTCATCAGGTGTAACGAGCACAGGCCCAGGTTATATTTTTATTTTTTGAATTTTTAGAAAAAAGAAACACATAAATATAAAAAAGTTTGTATTACTTTTATGTTAAACTAAACCAAAATAAATAAAAATAAGCAAACAAAATATTATTACTATCTTGGTTTACTTATAAACGTGTAAGGGTTAAAAAATCTTTCGTTGCTCAAAAGTACGAAAGTATTTTGCAAATAGTACGAAAGCCTTCGTAAATACTATGAAAGTATTCCGTAAATACTACGAAAGTATTTCGTAAATAGCACGAAAGCTATTTCGTAAATAGTTGGCTTTCTATTTGAAATTAGTCGAAAAATTGTAAGGCGATTGAAGGCGAAAAATCCTTCAGTGGCTTTTGTCGAATACCACAAGCACTCAAATCCTGAACAGCTGCTAGAATGCGATTTATCCGATTTCGTTTAATATAAAACAAATGTTTTTTCCATTTTCGAACTTCAAATAGATTTGAATCATAAATCTTTTTTAAATTGAAATAATATAATATTACTATTAAATTTAAATGTGAGCATATTATTTTTGAAATAAATCCAAGAAATGCACTATGGTTCAATATCGAAATATTGAGGAATTAAACCCAATTATGGACTTTTGATTTTCCCAAAAAAAGGAATTACCTTTTATTACACATTACTGTAGTAAATAAAAAATAAAAAAAATAATGTCAGCTAGCTATCACTTGTTTGTCAGAAAGCTTTCAAAGTCTTGGTTTTGATTTTTGTATTCGTAAAAAAGATTTTACTCAAATTATATAAAAATCTCAAGTGATGATAAAAAGCTAACGAATTTGAATAAAGTGTGTTTATAAAATGGAAAATATTAATAAAGGTATGTAAAATCAAGAACAACAAACTTTTTTCTGAAACAATAATAATCGTTGATATATTTTTGAGTTTAAATAAGCCGTGTTGTATTTTGATTTTTGTGAGTTTTTTCTGTGTTAAATAGAATATAAATAAGTTTAATCAAATACGATCAATACAAATTACATATGCAGTTACAGCTTATAGTGTCCTCTTTAATGCCAATATTATTTTATCTGCGGGAGTTTGCAAGCGAAGCTACAATTTCACTTTTTTCAGAGCAAAGTAAACTTCGAAAATGGCGATACTTTACAATTTGATATTGATAATAATAAAAATATAAAACTCATTTATATATAGGGTTTAAAAACCTAATAATTTCCCTTGAAAATAACGTTACACTTTTTCAGATATCTTCTTTAGAACCTGAGATATTGTTATTTTAATTTCATTAACTTGCCAAAGTTAATGAACTTAAAATAACAATATTTCTAAAACTACACGCAGCATCGAAAATCTGAGTTCAAATTCAGATTCAGCGTATCGGAAACGTTTAGAAAAGTAAAGTTTTATGTCTATTTGAAATTCAACCTAAATTTACCACTATGTATGGCAGCAGCAGCGAAAAATGGGCGTGGCTCGCCCATTTTCGTCATGAGACATTACTTTTACCTTTAAATACCCTATGAAATGTTTTAGACCGACATCTTAACTCTAACTATTTTATTCCTCAAAAACTGAATTTTGAACCATACTTAGTGTAATGCAAAAAAAATTGTAAAATTTGCTCCGAATATATTCTAGGATAGAACCGGGTTGTGGGCCCATAAAATGAACTGCGATCAACAAATTTTTGTGGCTTATTTTTGAGTTAAAAACTTCTTCAGCCTGGCACTCGACATCGAAGGAAGTTGCCAAACTGTCCACCCTAATGTACATACATTCATATGTATGTATATTTTTTATTCTATGTATATATAGATACTAAGGAAATGCAAATCCCAGCATACATATATTTTATCTTCATTCCGAAAACTCACCTTTTATACATGTATGTATATATATATATAATACTGCTTGATGTTTTATTTCACCTGCTCTTATATGTTTGTCAAATTTCGATAAAACTGTGTACTAACTCTAAACACGATATATTGTTTCATATACATACATATGTATATATATGCACATAATCAACAGCGTATTCCCAGATGCCCCTCTCAACGCTTATCACAGACTGTGCACAAATTTTTGATTCTGACATATATATAGAGCCATACAATTTAAAAGAGAGTAAGAGTAAGTTGCCGTTTTCGTATAATTGTATATTTCTTGATAACCATTACCCGGCGTCTCCATAAATCAAAATTCCATGATAATCACCGCCATTTTAACATATGTAGATGTCAAATTGAGACCTCCTTTGTCTCCTGGTATGACATCAATGTCTTGATATGAGCTGTCAGTCTACTGATTTGACATCTAATTTTTCATATCAATGGAAAATTCAGAGTGGCAACATCTTAAAATTAAATGCTAAATTTTGCCCATTTTGCTTGAGTGTTTCAGATAAAAAAATTAATAACAAGTAAGGAAGCCTAAGTTCGAGTGGAATCGAACATTAGATACTCAGCTGTATGCTTATTGTTTGTTTGCCTTTGATGGAAACACGGTGTACTTTATATAAAGCGAGTGCTGCATGAAGTGGGCGTATCCACGCCCATTTTCCAAAATTTTTCTATTTTTTGTTTCCAGTCTATTGTAGAACTCATGCCACAAAATTTCAATGAATTATCTTTATATTTGACAAAGATATCGCTTAAAATGTTTTTATTAGGCCACTTTATAATACCCATATATAAAAGTGGGCGTGGTCGTCAACCGATTTCGCTAAAATTTTCAACATGTATTGCTACAAGTAATAAAAGTGTATACACCAAGTTTCGTCATAATATATCAATTATTTGTCGAGATATGGGCTCCAAAATCTCGTATATTCCTGCTCCTAAAAGGAGGCGGTGCCACGCCCATTTTCCAAAATTTTTGTGTTTTTTGTTTTATGTCCATAGTTGGACTCATGCGACAAAATTTCAATGATAGATCTTTATATTTGACAGAGATATGACTTAAAATGTTTTTATTAGGTCACTTTATAATACAAATATATAAAAGTGGGCGTGGCCGTCAACCGATTTTGGCAATTTTTCGTCAAAACATTTGCGTAAGCAAATATATCACGCATACCAAATTTCATCGATATATCTTCAATGGTTTCTGAGTTATGACATATACAACTTTCAATGTTTGACCCTTAATAAGTGGGCGTGGCACCGCCCATTTTCCAAAATTTCACCACATTTCTTCATAAGGGCCTGAGGTCAATACGTGGGTGAAATTTTATCACTCCAGCTCTATTAGTTACTGAGATACAAAATTTCCGATTTTTACTATATAGGGGAGGTGGGCGTGGTCATGGTCCGATTTCGCCCATTTTTAATACCGTCCGTTCCTGTCTTGATACCAACTTGCATTCCAAATTTCATCAAAATATCTCAATTTTTGCGCGAGTTATCGTGCGTACAGACGGACAGACGGACAGACGGACGGACGGACGGACGGACGGACATGGCTCAATCGATTTCTCTTTTCACCCTGATCATTTTGATATATATAAGTCTATATCTATCTCGATTATTTCATTCTGTTACAATCCACCGTTAGGAAATCAAAACTATAATACTCTGTGTACTAGTACAGCTGAGTATAAAAATAAAATTAAGGGTCAGGTTTTCAGTGCAAGTTTAAACTAGGTTTAAACTTAGTTTTGTAAAACTCCGTTCAAATGCGAACTAAGTTTAAACTCCTGTGCTGTTTAAGGCCACTTTTATTTTTGTTCGCTTGGAAGGCAATACAGTTTTTTCTTCATCTAGATTCTAGATAAAAGTAATGTAAACAAGATTGTGGCGAAATTGAAAGAACTCAAATTGGGCTGAAATGAATTTGTCATACCGACAGTGAAGCAGATTGAAGAAATTTCGATTTAACCCTAGAATGGTAAACATCGCCTATGAGGCGCACCAATTTAAATTTTGTGCGATTTCTCCGAACAACTCGCTCTTATCAAAACGTGCGTTCGTGCCAATATACTTAAGTGTTGTGCAAGCTTTTGTGTAGCAGTGTTTTGCTCTGCTCTTTCTCGTTATTAAGGTATACATATAGGTGTCGCCTGTGAGGCGATGATTACCAATAAAGGTAAGTTTTTATGTTGGCTTAAGTATGAAATTTTTTTGTTTTTTTCCCGAAAATTAGGACTATTTTGCAATATTATAGTTTTTTTATATGGCTACATCTGTAGCGCAAGTACTAAAATCAAATTGGACGATGAAAGTGAGTTGGGCGACGATTTAGGAGTAGATTTCAGTTCGGATGATTTTGTGGGTATAGAAAAGGGCAAATGAGCTAGAGCGTACGAGTGTATATTACTGCGCAAAATGCAAAAAAAAATTTACTTCGTGGGTTAAGATCACCGAAATGCTGGCAATGTGACTATACACGGAAATAAATTTTAGTATAAATTTTAAATTTTAGTCGATATATAGGACACGACCGAAAAATTATTAAAATTTAAACTTCGAAAAGTTTAAAAGATTTTTAAACTTTAAGGTTTAGATTTTATTCCAAATTAAGATTTATTTTAAGATTTTCAAAATTTTAAAATTTAAACCTTTTTTTGGTTTAAATTAAAGAAAATATCTGCTCCCAAATCCTCATGCTTTTCCCTATTATGTCTTCTTTCCTATCCTCTTTCTCCTTTTCTTCCATATTGTTGTCTTCCCAACATCCCCTTCATCCATATTGTATATTTTTCCTATCATCTTTTTCTCCTTTTCTTCCTTCTTGATTTTATCTGTTTTCATAATTATTTTGTGTTTGTTTGTTTCTCCGTTCAAACAACGCCACACAGTCGTTCATTCAAATTGTCTAATAACTATAAGTGAGCTCATTTCTCGAAAAAGCAAGTTGGAATTTCAAATCAAAAATTAAAATTTTTTCGTTAAAATAAAATCTTACGACCAATGAAAGTTTAAAATTTAAACCTTAAAAGTTTAAATGAGAAAAAGTGTAAGATTTAAACCAAAAAAGTATGAAATTTATTCCAAAATTTTGAAATATTTAAACTTTTGTAAGTTTGAATTTTAAACCAAAAAATAATTAGAAACTTTTAAACTTTCGAAGGTTCAAAATTTAACCCAACGAAACTTCAAATTCCTTTCAAACCAAATCAAAGTTTAAAAAATATTCCAATATTTATAACAGTGTACGAATATGAAAAAATCACAAAATTTATTTTGCTGTGCACATTTTTTTAGAATCAGTATATACTATTTTATTTTTAAATATGCTAGCTATACATAAAGGCGTGCACGCCTTGGCAGCCACCAATGAAAGTTTAAAATTTAAACCTTAAAAGTTTAAATGAGAAAAAGTGTAAGATTTAAACCAAAAAAGTATGAAATTTATTCCAAAATTTAGAAATATTTAAACTTTTGTAAGTTTGAATTTTAAACCAAAAAAGAATTAGAAACTTTTAAACTTTCGAAGGTTCAAAATTTAACCCAACAAAACTTCAAATTCCTTTCAAACCAAATCAAAGTTTAAAAAATATTCCAATATTTATAACAGTGTACGAATATGAAAAAATCACAAAATTTATTTTGCTGTACACATTTTTTTAGAATCAGTATATACTATTTTATTTTTAAATATGCTAGCTATACATAAAGGCGTGCACGCCTTGGCAGCCACGTCACTGTTGATAACTACAAGTTCGAAACAGTTAAGGACTTCGTCTATTTGGGAACCAGCATTAACACAAAAAATAATGTCAGCACTGAAATCCAACGAAGAATCACTCTTGCCAATAAATGCTACTTTGGACTAAGTAGGCAATTGAAAAGTAAAGTCCTCTCTCGACGAACCAAGATCACACTCTACAGGACACTCATCGTTCCAGTCCTCATGTATGGCGCAGAAGCATGGACTATATCAAAAGCAGATGAGATGACGCTTGGAGTATTCGAGAGGAAAGTTCTTCGGAGGATTTATGGACCTTTGCACGTTAGCGAGGGCGAGTATCGACGGAGATTTAACGACGAGCTGTACGAGCTGTATGCAGACATCGACATTGTTCAGCGAATAAAAATCCAGCAGCTGCGCTGGGCAGGTCATGCCGTGAGAATGAACGAAGGTGCTCCAGCCAAGAAGGTATTTCTATCGAAACCCGCTGAATGCAGAAGAAAAGGGAGGCCTCCACTGCGTTGGGAAGATCAGGAGGACAGTGGCGCCATGCTGCACGAAACAGAAATAGCTGGCGCGCTTTATTGAACTCGGCCAGAATCGTCTAGACGGTTACGTGCCAATTAAGTAAGTAAGTAAGCTATACATAAAATCTCTAAGCCCGAGAAGTTTTTAAAAAAGATCTCGAACGAAACTATTTTTATAAATTTTTTTTCGAACGATGTCTGAACACCACCGATAAAAATGTATGATCCTTTAAAAGTAATGTACTGTACCTTAGATATTAAGAAAATTAATTGATTTTTGCCTATTTTATTCACTAAAGATATGGAAAATATGTTTTTGTTTTTATTTTAATTATATTTATTTGTTTATGAGCTCAAGGCCACGATTAAAAATTTGTAAAACACAAATTTTTAATTTTAATTTGGTTTTTATTATTAATTATCGATATTTCGACTCCAGCCTGGAGTCATCATCAGGACTGAAAACAATAATAAACACAGATTATTACATTTAGGTACACATATGTATGTATGTATAGATACATATTCTTCAATGTAACCAAAAAACGAAACTTACACTAATACTTTAGTTTGATCGACTGACAATAAACTTTAAAACAAGGTGGAATATGGAAAAATGCGAAGCATAGAAATGTAAACAATTAAAAGTACCGTAAATGTAAACAAATTTTGGAGACATCATAATATAAAAATGTAAACAATTAAAAATGTACCGCAAGGGTAAACAAAAATATAGGAACAACAATACATAAGAAAACACGAACAGTAAGAAGTAAACTGTGTATATCACTGCAGCTGTTCTTTGTTGCTGTTGCTCGAAGCTCGCGTTGAACACCGGTTTGGATGGGGGATGCGTACGTACCTACAAACATTTATTTGGACAATTGTTGGTGTTTGAGTACTAAATTTCGATACACATGAGCGCAGTTGTCCGTGTCAGATTTACAGCCTCATTCCCTTTGACGATATCGTGTCCAAAACGTTGTCGTTCGTGTGTTGGTATTATGAATGACAATACGACACACAAAACGAAAGCCAAGACGTTAACAGCTGATTGTTACGTTAAAAACGTAAGAAATTAGTATTCCCAATGACGAACAGAAGTTGTCAATGCGAAAACCAAATGTCAAAATCAAACGAAAGGCTGGAGGTATCGTTTTGCGGAAAATGGCAAACACACAACAAAAAAGTAAGTAAATTTTTAATATTATGCATAACATTTCATTAATTTGTATTTTATTGTAATTATAGATTGCAAAAAAACAACGACCACACAATTTATGGTGCTAGTCCAAGAAATGGAAGCAAACATAGAGTTGGCAAGGGGAGCACCCGTATTTGGTGCCAGCAAAGCCGCCTTTGACGAACAATGGCGGCAAATTGCTGACCGGATAAATTGCTACGGTCCACCCCAAAGAAGTGGCAGTGAGTGGAGAAAAGTAAAGGCATACATAAATATTTGTTCCTTAGTTACAAGTATTGTTACTTTCAAATTGTGTTACAGGTGTTTTCTGATCTCAAATGCCGCACGAAAAAAAAAATTGCCGATAATGCTGAATATCTGAATGCCACGGGCGGCGGGCCATTTAATCAATCTCCACTCACTGAGGTAGAGCAGGTAATTGACCGGATACTACAGGTAAGCAAGGGAGCAGCTCCATCCGGTGTTACACTTGGAGTGCCAAAAACCCCCTCTACATCCAGTGCAGCGTCAAATCGCACCATTCAATATGACAATGAGAGTATGATTACTGAGGATAACACATCCGAACCTGGGTTATTAGATGCATTGCCATCTCAATGGGTAAGTGTCACGCTGGGAGAGCAACGGCAATCAGCAACGGGCGGTACTGAGGATAATACAACCGAACCTGGGTTGTCAGATGTATAGCATCTAAATGTTCAAGTGTCACACCGGGAAAGAAACGGCAATCAGCAACGGGTGGTACTTTCCATAGCCGCATTGAGGAGTCAGCAAAAATTCAGGCCAGCGCCACTGAAATGCAGGCACAGGCCACCCAAATGTTGGCGGAGGCAACCGAAACAATTGCCGAAGTTTTAAACCAACTACTTGTGGTTTCAACACGCCAGACTGTTGCGTTAGAAGCCATAGCTAAAACTTTAAGCAAATAATTTGTTGTAGTTTTTTTTAGTTTCAATGTGCTAATTTGTTTTATAATAGTTGTAAGATTTTATACACTGTGGATTCCAGCATATATTTATTTTTTTTTTTTTGAATACATTACAGCAGGGACTGTAACGGTTATGAGTTATATCCAAAAAGTTGATTTTTAATCATTATTTTCTGAGTTTTATTTTCTGCTCAGAAAATAAGAATTATTTGTTGAGTTTTATTTTTCCTTCAGAAAATAAGTTTTTTTTTGAGTTTTATTTTTCCCTCAGAAAATAAGTTATTTTTTGAGTTTTTTTTTCTGCTCAGAGAATAAAAGTTTTTCAGTTTAATTTTGGCTGCAATTGTAGATTTCGACATATAAATAGGTAAAGTACATACATATATAAATAAAATTTTAATTTTTTTTATTTAGAAACTTTACCTACGTATCAATGTGGCAAAATCGACAGCTGTAGCTAAAATTAGACAGAAGAAACTTTCATTCTCTGAGCAAAGAGATAAAACTCAGAAAATAACTTTTATTTTCTGATCGAAAAATAAAACTCAAAAAATAACTTTTACTTTCTGAGGGAAAAATAAAGCTCGAAAAATAACTTTTGTTTTCTGAGTTTAAAATTAAAACTCAAAAAAATAACTTTTATTTTCTTATCGAAAAATAAAACCCAGAAAAAAATGATTAAAAATCAATTTTTTTTATAAAAATCGAAAAATCTGCACGACATGAGTAAAAATGAAAGGCTTGGCCGCAGATAGTCGCGTCCTTACTTGTTTTTTTTTTACTCTTACTAATGTTAATGCTGACTGCATATCACCAAGAAGTACAAGTACAACTAGTAGACTTATCTATGTACATATTTTATTTTATGAATCAAATTCAGAAATTCGTGCCATAAATGTAGAAATTAATCTATTATATAAAATTATTATATAAAACCGAAATTATATATCAATTATATAAAATTTTATGTAATATAAATGAAAATTATATAAAAAATGAATGAATTATATAAAAATAAAATTGTTTTTGTTCTTCCAAAATAAAATCAGCACTTTATGAGGTTGCTGGTGCCTCTTAAATTAAATTTTTTGGGGCTTCAGACTTTTCAGAACTTTGACCCCTGTGCGACGCCCCTTAATCGTCTCCGATCGGGACAAAAATTATATGTGGTATCTTCGACTATATTAGCATCAAAATAAAAAAATATGATATATAAAATTTGACTCCATACATTTGGGGACCAACCTACTGTGCACAATATACATATCGCTAGCTTAGAGCAGTTTGGCAAAATTTATTCGAATAACGAATAATAGATGAATAAATTTTTTTATCTTTATTTGAATAATAAATAATTTCGTTTATTCAAAAACCGAATTATTCGAATAATAGGTAATTCTCATTTACACATTTAAAAAAAAAATCTGCAATATCTATGGTTCTTAAAAAATCCAAACCCCAATACACCGGCTCCAATTAATAAAGACAGCGGGTCAAGTAAGCAAAATGCATTCATCAGCAGCAGATATGAATGATGTACCTGAGAATGAAATATTTTAAATAATCTATCGTACAAATAGCATGTGCATAAAAATATACCAATATAGTACCTATCTAACTTTGTTTACAGCAAACTTTCAGCTATTTGTCTCCTTATATTTGAAGCAGCAGTCGATGTTTCATTGTTCGGTAGATCATTATCATAACTTTCCACGAAATTGCAATTATTCAAGCTTTGAGGTAGTTCATGATTGAAGGAAATGCATACATTGTGTATGGCGCTGCACACATTTATAATTTGTATAGCCTTTTCTGGCGAATAATGAAGTCCTCTCGAACCTATGATGCAACGAAATCGGTTTTTAAGTACTCCAAAGCAGCGTTCAATGATATTCCGTGCTTTGCAATGTACTGCATTGTATCTAATTTCATGCGCACTAGTTGCAGTCCTGAACGGCGTCATCAAATACGGTTCTAGGGGATATCCTGAGTCCCCTAAGAATATAATAATTTACATAAAATGCTGAATATTATAGCATTATCAGGTCAAATGAAACCTTTTTCAATTGAAATTAAACTTTTTTCAATTTAATTTCAATTAAACAAGTTTTAATTGAAAAACGTTCCACTTAACTTAAAAAAGTTTAATTTGCCTGAAAATTATATATCTGTGGCCACAAGCAATAACCCCTTAAGTCGACTTAGGAAGATTTCGAGTTATATATACCACGTTATTCTCCTTTTAAAACTCTATATTTCTACAAACCCGCCATGCTTATAACTTAATTCAATCAAAAGATATAAATAAAAACATTTAGGCTTAACTTACAATAGTGGTATATTAAACTTGATATAACAGCCAAAGTAGACGTATATACTTAATCAAATTTCTTCATGACATTTTCTTTTATTTACAAAATTTGATCGTAACATTGTGGATGGCTCACTGATTTTGCGTCCATAGTTTTTAATCGACATTTATGATTTATTAAGAAACGCCTTGGAATATAAAAATCAATTTATCTCGAAATCATATTTTTCGACTTAAGTGATTATTCCAAATTGCTACGGATATATGAAGGATAAATTTTACCTAATAGCCAAAAATTTCTTTTTCCATTTTCAAACAAAGTTCTCAGATGTCGTTCTGCGTCACTATGCTTCCATATGAAAGAGTCGTGGTTTGCCCCTGGATGCCTTGCGTCTATAAATGTTATAACCATTTTGTGATCACATACCTAAAGAGATGGGTTTTATAAAATAAACAAAATTTGTATATTACCAGATAACTTACAGCCAGCACATTCAAGCTATAAAAGCCTTTCCTATTGTGATATAAATGCCTAACATCTGCAGACGGTGACCTAATTCGTACGTGAGTGCCATCTACACAGCCAATAACCCCAGGTATGCCGAATTTCGTGTAAAAATTTTCCCTCACTGCTCGCTCTTCCTCTGGAGTTTTCTGAAAATTTACCCATTTTCGGCAGAAGTTATTTTCGAAAATTGATAAACATTCCTCAATAACTTTGGCCACAGTAGGTTGAGCCATACAGGCAACACTTTCGTTTCCAAGTGACTTCTGATAAGTTCCTGTTGCAAGGAAACGCAGAAACGTGGACCATTTTTGGTTGAATTGGCAAATGAGTATTATGGTGTGATTCCTTCATGTATATTTTTACTTCCTCAAAAATATACTGGAAAATTTCCTTGCTCACTCGGAAATTTTGAACGAATCTGCAAACAAAAGTTTTTTTATGAAATATTTTCCATGAAAGATTTCCAACTGTCTACCAAAGGGGTCGGCTTTACATTAACCACGGTCCGAGGAAAATTACTTTTTCAACGGGGTAGAGGGCCTTTCACAGATCTCAAAACTGAAATCAAAACCTGCCGGAGGCTTATAGTTCACGAGATATTTGTTCGTAATTTGTTGGTAATTGGATGGGTCCATAGATATTACCGCAGAAAGAGAATTCTGCCGGCTGAGGGTTCTTTTTTAAAGCGCGGCCGAAGGCCGCCAACGCAAAAAGGTGTTCTACACATACATTACTTTAACAAGGAATATCTCCTGAACTATAAGCGTCCGGCGGGTGGGACTTTGTTTTTTGTGATCTGTGAGACCACCCCTACCCTCCGGAAAAAGTAATTTTTATCGGATCGTGGTTCATTATATACAAATTTTCCCGGTTAATTTTACAAGAAAGAAGATAACCTCCTACAACCCCCAATAATTTTTTTTTTCAACGCGCAGTAGACTGTTGGAAAATTTTCCCGGTCGCATGATTTCGTTTGCATTTTAGTGATCTATTATATCGAAATTTCCCCCAAATTTTTACTTACTCCGAGTCTGGTAATTCAAGAACATTCGTTCTATCCCGCAGTCTCCGCCTCTGTATATTCAAAGCAGCTTTTTCTGCCGATAACAGAGCAATAACTTGATACATTTTCAAGCGCGATGTGAAATTGAATAATATGTCAGAAGAGTTTTTGTTACTGTTAAATTATCTTCTATTTAGTTTTTTAAATATTTAATTTTGTATAGTTTGTAAGATTTTATATCATAGACTGAATAAATAAATAAATAAATATGAGCACAGCCAAGGCAGATATAGTAAGGTAGGCGCATAGGCGAAATCAGAAATTTGTCATGTAATTTGTTATTATAATTGGTATAGTTTAATGTCAAAATAATATTTTGCCATGCTTAAAATCTGAATTCGCTTGGGACTCGTCCATTCCTATTGAGATAAGATATGATTTCGCTTTGATTTTGATATTACACTATACCTTTTTAAATAAAATAATTAGTTTCTGAATTTCCCTATGCGCCTACCTTACTATATCTGCTTTGAGCACAGCGTTGCAAATTTGACATTTCTTTTCGTGTTGCTGGCGATCAACGTAACGCTAGACGATATCGGCAACGTAAGTTTCATAATACCAAAATCAGACGATATCGTCTTCACGGCTATCGTTCGCCAAGGCTATCGTTCGTGAAAGGGAATGAGGCTGTTAAAGTTAATTCTCTTGTTATTAGGGGTGTTCAAAATATGTAACATTTCAAATGTGTATCGTTTAATATAATGCTTCTCATTGTCTAGGATTGCTACATTATCGAAATCTGGGTAATGTCCAGTACTGCCGCAATGGTATGACAAGGCCGTCTTGTTGTCCGAAGAATTATTGCGTAGTTTGATATTGGACTTATGTGCGGAAATCCTTGTCTTTAGTTTAGATTTAGTAGTCCCCACATATACTTTTTCGCATACGTGGGACCCGTCACCGTTGCATGGGATTTCATATACCACGTTTGATCTCTCGTAATTCGGAATTTTGTCCTTTGTATTGCTGTAGAATCGTTTTAGTGAATTTTTGTACGTGAACGCGACGTTGTAATTTTCCTTGTCATATATACTGGAATTTCTTATTCTCTCTGCTATCCCTGAGACGTATGTCATTGATTTATATATTTTATTCGTTGGTTCTTTCGTTGTTCTCTCGAAATTAGATTAGTTTATTTGTCAAATATAGGGATATTTTTCTTATGATATACTTTGTCGCTTATCGAGAGAACTCTTGTAATGAAATTTTTGGCAGTATTTATAATGATGTTCATTTCGTGTTTTGAGTAGAAATTTATGAGCCTCCCTGATGCCGTGGGCTTTTCTACCCAGTCTAGTGTTATTGTGTTGTTTTTCGCTATGACAAAAAATCGTCGCAGGCAATAAATTTAATCACATCAACACCCTGTCTTTAAGAAATCTCGCACGTCCAAGAATGGCAACCCAAGTATTAGTCAAAGTGAAATGTCAAAAATAGAAGCGTAAACAAGCGTAGTTTCCTACGGTATAAAAAGGTATAAAAAGCCCTCGCAGGGCTACAGTTAGTCTTTTTCTTGATTGTTCTACAAAGCTACTTGGTAGTAAACGCGCATTAATTGGTAGCCTCGCTGCATGAAAAAACCCACGTGATCCTTCGTTGCCAAAGGTAAGTTTTGCAAGTGATAGTGATAAATAGGTGTCCTAAAATATAATTTTTGTTCAATAGAGAACATATCTTACAAAGGACATCTACATAATTCCACACCCATCACCCTAACACGCGAACAACATACAATTGGAAAAGTTGGAGCTTCAAGAAGCCCAGGTGTGGGTGTGGAATATTTTCATGTGGAGCGCTTTAAATTGGAATTTTTTAAATTGGAATTCTTTAAATGTGGAGCGTTTAAACGTGGAGCGTTTTAAATGTGTAGCGCTTCAAATTTGGAATCATTAGATTTCGAATAGCGTTTTCTTTGTGTGGAACCTTATTGTTGAAAAAATGGCAAATGAGCCAACCGTTGTCCTACACTTCGCCAGAAATCCATTTGTATCCAACTGATTCCGTCCCGCAACCTTCCAAGGAAAAGGTGCTGGCGCCAACAAAGTATCGTGAAGCTTCTTCTGCGGACAAAAAGGAGTATATTCCATTTGCTAGACCAACCAGGCGCGCATAAAACTGTGACATCACACATCCCAATTTTTCCGGCCATCTGCCATATATGTACATCTGTACATACACTGCAGTGCATTTAGGCATGTGCCTTCAGGGTACCGTGTTTCCCAAAAGTCACACCCCCAAAAAATCGTCTAATAACTATTTAGTGTAGCAGGAAAATTGATAGTGAGTGACAGAAAGAAAAAAGCAATTCAAAAACAAAAAAAATTATTAACTTTTTGGTTGCTTGTTTTTCCGACAGGGTAGGAATATGATGTATTGTGGAACGATTTTCCGTCATCCCTTGTCAATTTTGGTTTGGAGACAAACCGGTTTCGGCTAACATGCGCCATCTTCAGTGTCTTCTTTCGTTCTGAGTTATTTTGTGTAAGATCGATAGTATTTATAGTAACTAACTTCCGTCGTTTTGTTCAGGTACTTCGTGTTCATGTGATGTGTTCGTGCATTCGTGCGTTCGGGTGACGTGTGTGTATGTGAGTCTGTGTTGTGTGTTTAGGTATGCAAATCTATTTTTTGTCATATTTTCATTATTGTACCCTCATTAACCGGGTAGGTAAAAGTCCGTTATTGTACGCTTGTGTGTTGTTTTGTTTATGTCGGTTTTAGGTTTTTTGTTCTCTTTCGGGTATAGTAGCTTAAGCGGTTCAAATAATGTATCCGATGCGGTGTTTATTTGTTCATTTATTATTTTACCTACGAATGTTTTCTGTTTGTATATCTCCATATTTTCTAATATGTTATGTCGTTTTCCTTTATGCTGTATGTGGAGAATTTTAGCTGTTTTTCCTATTTTCATGGGTGTACACTTGTATTCTGCCATGTGGTTGGCGAAATTTGATTCCACTGTCGTTGATGATTTTCTTATTGTAATTCCTTATGTGTTCTCGATATCTTGTCTTGATTTGGCGTCCTGTTTGTCCTATATAACTATTTTGGCATTCGCAAGTCAATTTGTATACGCCTTGTTTGTCCAAGAGGTCTTCCTTGTTAATTTTGTTTCGTAGAAGTTTTCCCATATTGTTCCTCGTTTTAAATGCTGCATTAATGTTATATTTTTGGAAAACTTTAGCCAATTTGTAAGATGTTGCTCCGGTATATGGTAAGACTGCCCATTTCTTCCCTACTTTTTCTTTGGTTTCTGATTTTCTTGAATTTATGTTTTTTTGTATTTCCTTCACTAAACTTTTTTGATATCCGTTGTTCTCTGCGATTGTGTATATTGTGCTGAGTTCCTTGTTGTAAGCTTCTTTTTCTAACGGGGTTCGTTCAAGTCGTGTTAATAAATGTCTGAAAGCTGCGTTCTTGTGCTGTTGAGGATGGTTAGATTTATTGTGTATTATTGTATCTGTTGTTGTGGGTTTTCTGTATATTTCGTAAGCAAATTTGTTAGTCTCTTTGTTTATTTTAATTGTTAGGTCCAGGTAGTTGATTTTTCCATTTTTCTCTGTGTCCATAGTGAATTTTATATTTTTGTGTTGGCTGTTGAGGTGTTCCAAAATTTGTTCTTCTTTATTTCCCGATATTAGGCAGATGATGTCATCTACATACCTGGCATAAAAATTGATTCCCAAATTTGCCGTCAGTTCTTCCATATAAATTTCCTCCAAATGTTGCATAAATACTTCCATAAGGATAGCTGATGTGGGGATACCCATGGTCCAGGGTTATTATCAGCGTATTTACTATCTCTGTTGCCATGTCTTTGTTCGTTTTCTCTGTCAGTATTTTAGTTAGAGTTTTTAGTGTTTCTGTCGTTGGTATCGAAGGATATAGATCCTTCACGTAAAATGATACCAGTTTTGAGTCCTTGGGTACGTTCAGGTTGTTCAGTTTTTTGACTAGTTCCGTTGTGTTTTTGATTGTGTATTTATTGGATAGGTCTAGTTTCTCGGTTAGTAGCTTGTTTAGGTGTTTTGATAGTATATATCCTGGTGCCGACTTATGGTTTACTATTGGTCGCATAGGTATTCCTGCTTTGTGAATTTTAGGTAGTGCGATCAGTGACGGGGCCAATGGATTCATTGCCGTGAGAGTGTAGGACATCTTGTTGTCTATTATATTCCTTGCTTGTTTTATTGCACGTTTTATTGCCATTTGGTATTCTTCCGTTGGGTATTTCCTTATCACTCGACAGCCCATTTCTTTGATGAGTTGACCCGTTTTTGCGGTGTATTCCTCTTCGTCCATTAGCACCGTTGTATTTCCTTTGTCTGCTTTTGTTGCTATCACTTTATTCTCGATTAGTTTCTTCCTTAATTCTTTTGCAGTTTTATTGTCGCCCGTTGCCATTTCATTTCCAGCAGCTTTTATACTCTTTTCGATTATGCGTCTGCATAGATAACTTGCGTGCTCCTGTTCTTCGTTTGGTACTAGTGATATGGCCATCTCCGTGTCTGCAATAGTGTTCTCTACGTCTTTTTTTCTATCGTAGCTTTGGATATTGTACTTCAAACCTTTTTGTAGTAGCTCTGTTTCCTTGGCGTTGAGTGAAAGATTTGTTAAGTTCACAAATCATGGATGGAATGATGTTTTGTTCTGTTGTGAGCCTTTTTTGTTGTTGTTTTGTTTTGTGTCAAGTTCCTCCAGTTTTTTGTTGAGTTTTTTGTATTTGTGTTCCATGGCCCTTTTGATCTCCTCCTTTATAGTGTCTAACGTTTCCATAAGGGAACTAACTGGGTTGTTTTCCATCAGCTCTAGGTGGATGCGTAGTAGTTCCTCATTTATGCGCTCTTTCTTTGCGTGTTGGTTCCTGATCTCGCATCTGAGGAAGCTCTTCTCCGCCTGCCTTATAATTTTGCGTTTATCGTCGCTGTTCACTTTGTGCCTTATTTGCGCGTATTTTGGAATGAGTTTGGCTTTTAGACATTGCTTATTAAACCATATGTTGGCTTTTGTGTTGTGTACTTTCTATAGTCGCCTTTTGTATGCTGTCAGTAGAATATTTGTCCGGATTTGATGTGCCTGACTGGCATTATTAATAACTTTTTGGTTGCTTGTTTTTCCGACAGGGTAGGAATATGATGTATTGTGGAACGATTTTCCGTCATCCCTTGTTAATTTTGGTTTGGAGACAAACCGGTTTCGGCTAATATGCGCCATCTTCAGTGTCTTCTTTCGTTCTGAGTTATTTTGTGTAAGATCGATAGTATCTATAGTAACTAACTTCCGTCGTTTTGTTCAGGTACTTCGTGTTCATGTGATGTGTTCGTGCATTCGTGCGTTCGGGAGACGTGTGTGTATGTGAGTCTGTGTTGTGTGTTTAGGTATGCAAATCTATTTTTTGTCATATTTTCATTATTGTACCCCCATTAACCGGGTAGGTAAAAGTCCGTTATTGTCCGCTTGTGTGTTATTTTGTTTATGTCGGTTTTAGGTGTTTTGTTCTCTTTCGGGTATAGTAGCTTAAGCGGTTCAAATAATGTATCCGATGCGGTGTTTATTTGTTCATTTATTATTTTACCTACGAATGTTTTCTGTTTGTATATCTCCATATTTTCTAATATGTTATGTCGTTTTCCTTTATGCTGTATGTGGAGAATTTTAGCTGTTTTTCCTATTTTCATGGGTGTACACTTGTTTTCTGCCATGTGGTTGGCGAAATTTGATTCCACTGTCGTTGATGATTTTCTTATTGTAATTCCTTATGTGTTCTCGATATCTCGTCTTGATTTGGCGTCCTGTTTGTCCTATATAACTATTTTGGCATTCGCAAGTCAATTTGTATACGCCTTGTTTGCCAAAGAGGTCTTCCTTGTTAATGTTGTTTCGTAGAAGTTTTCCCATATTGTTCCTCGTTTTAAATGCTGCATTAATGTTATATTTTTGGAAAACTTTAGCCAATTTGTAAGATGTTGCTCCGGTATATGATAAGACTGCCCATTTCTTCCCTACTTTTTCTTTGGTTTCTGATTTTCTTGAATTTATGTTTTTTTGTATTTCCTTCACTAAACTTTTTGATATCCGTTGTTCTCTGCGATTGTGTATATTGTGCTGAGTTCCTTGTTGTAAGCTTCTTTTTCTAACGGGGTTCGTTCAAGTCGTGTTAATAAATGTCTGAAAGCTGCGTTCTTGTGCTGTTGAGGATGGTTAGATTTATTGTGTATTATTGTATCTGTTGTTGTGGGTTTTCTGTATATTTCGTAAGCAAATTTGTTAGTCTCTTTGTTTATTTTAATTGTTAGGTCCAGGTAGTTGATTTTTCCATTTTTCTCTGTGTCCATAGTGAATTTTATATTTTTGTGTTGGCTGTTGAGGTGTTCCAAAATTTGATCTTCTTTATTTCCCGATATTAGGCAGATGATGTCATCTACATACCTGGCATAAAAATTTACTCCCAAATTTGCCGTCAGTTCTTCCATGTAAATTTCCTCCAAATGTTGCATAAATACTTCCATAAGGATAGCTGATGTGGGGTTACCCATGGTCCAGGGTTATTATCAGCGTATTTACCATCTCTGTTGCCATGTCTTTGTTCGTTTTCTCTGTCAGTATTTTAGTTAGAGTTTTTAGTGTTTCTGTCGTTGGTATCGAAGGATATAGATCCTTCACGTCAAATGATACCAGTTTTGAGTCCTTGGGTACGTTCAGGTTGTTCAGTTTGTTGACTAGTTCCGTTGTGTTTTTGATTGTGTATTTATTGGATAGGTCTAGTTTCTCGGTTAGTAGCTTGTTTAGGTGTTTTGATAGTATATATCCTGGTGCCGACTTATGGTTTACTATTGGTCGCATAGGTGTTCCTGCTTTGTGGATTTTAGGTAGTGCGATCAGTGACGGGGCCGATGGATTCATTGCCGTGAGAGTGTAGGACATCTTATTGTCTATTATATTCCTTGCTTGTTTTATTCTTGTATTCTTCCGTTGGGTCTCTCCTTATCACTCGACAGCACATTTCTTTGATGAGTTGACCCGTTTTTGCGGTGTATTCCTCTTCGTCCATTAGCACCGTTGTATTTCCTTTGTCTGCTTTTGTTGCTATCACTTTATTCTCGATTAGTTTCTTCCTTAATTCTTTTGCAGTTTTATTGTCGACCGTTGCCATTTCATTTCCAGCAGCTTTTATACTCTTTTCGATTATGCGTCTGCATATATACCTTGCGTGCTCCTGTTCTTCGTTTGGTACTAGTGATATGGCCATCTCCGTGTCTGCAATAGTGTTCTCTACGTCTTTTTTTCTATCGTAGCTTTGGATATTGTACTTCAAACCTTTTTGTAGTAGCTCTGTTTCCTTGGCGTTGAGTGAAAGATTTGTTAAGTTAACAAATCTTGGATGGAATGATGTTTTCTTCTGTTGTGAGCCTTTTTTGTTGTTGTTTTGTTTTGTGTCAAGTACCTCCAGTTTTTTGTTGAGTTTTTTGTATTTGTGTTCCATGGCCCTTTTGATCTCCTCCTTTATAGTGTCTAACGTTTCCATAAGGGAACAAACTGGGTTGTTTTCCATCAGCTCTAGGTGGATGCGTAGTAGTTCCTCATTTATGCGCTCTTTCTTTGCGTGTTGGTTCCTGATCTCGCATCTGAGGAAGCTCTTCTCCGCCTTCCTTATAATTTTGCGTTTATCCTCGCTGTTCACTTTGTGCCCTACTTGCGCGTATTTTGGAATGAGTTTGGCTTTTAGACATTGCTTATTAAACCATATGTTGGCTTTTGTGTTGTGTACTTTCTGTAGTCGCCTTTTGTATGCTGTCAGTAGAATATTTGTCCGGATTTGATGTGCCTGACTGGCATTATTAATAACTTTTTGGTTGCTTGTTTTTCCGACAGGGTAGGAATATGATGTATTGTGGAACGATTTTCCGTCATCCCTTGTCAATTTTGGTTTGGAGACAAACCGGTTTCGGCTAATATGCGCCATCTTCAGTGTCTTCTTTCGTTCTGAGTTATTTTGTGTAAGATCGATAGTATTTATAGTAACTAACTTCCGTCGTTCAGGTACTTCGTGTTCATGTGATGTGTTCGTGCATTCGTGCGTTCGGGTGACGTGTGTGTATGTGAGTCTGTGTTGTGTGTTTAGGTATGCAAATCTATTTTTTGTCATATTTTCATTATTGTACCCTCATTAACCGGGTAAGTAAAAGTCCGTTATTGTCCGCTTGTGTGTTGTTTTGTTTATTTCGGTTTTAGGTGTTTTGTTCTCTTTCGGGTATAGTAGCTTAAGCGGTTCAAATAATGTATCCGATGCGGTGTTTATTTGTTCATTTATTATTTTACCTACGAATGTTTTCTGTTTGTATATCTCCATATTTTCTAATATGTTATGTCGTTTTCCTTTATGCTGTATGTGGAGAATTTTAGCTGTTTTTCCTATTTTCATGGGTGTACACTTGTTTTCTGCCATGTGGTTGGCGAAATTTGATTCCACTGTCGTTGATGATTTTCTTATTGTAATTCCTTATGTGTTCTCGATATCTCGTCTTGATTTGGCGTCCTGTTTGTCCTATATAACTATTTTGGCATTCGCAAGTCAATTTGTATACGCCTTGTTTGCCAAAGAGGTCTTCCTTGTTAATGTTGTTTCGTAGAAGTTTTCCCATATTGTTCCTCGTTTTAAATGCTGCATTAATGTTATATTTTTGGAAAACTTTAGCCAATTTGTAAGATGTTGCTCCGGTATATGATAAGACTGCCCATTTCTTCCCTACTTTTTCTTTGGTTTCTGATTTTCTTGAATTTATGTTTTTTTGTATTTCCTTCACTAAACTTTTTTGATATCCGTTGTTCTCTGCGATTGTGTATATTGTGCTGAGTTCCTTGTTGTAAGCTTCTTTTTCTAACGGGGTTCGTTCAAGTCGTGTTAATAAATGTCTGAAAGCTGCGTTCTTGTGCTGTTGAGGATGGTTAGATTTATTGTGTATTATTGTATCTGTTGTTGTGGGGTTTCTGTATATTTCGTAAGCAAATTTGTTAGTCTCTTTGTTTATTTTAATTGTTAGGTCCAGGTAGTTGATTTTTCCATTTTTCTCTGTGTCCATAGTGAATTTTATATTTTTGTGTTGGCTGTTGAGGTGTTCCAAAATTTGTTCTTCTTTATTTCCCGATATTAGGCAGATGATGTCATCTACATACCTGGCATAAAAATTTACTCCCAAATTTGCCGTCAGTTCTTCCACGTAAATTTCCTCCAAATGTTGCATAAATACTTCCATAAGGATAGCTGATGTGGGGCTACCCATGCCTAGTCCGTGAGTTTTTCTGTATATTTTATTGTCAAATTTAAAATAATTCTGGTCCAGGGTTATTATCAGCGTATTTACTATCTCTGTTGCCATATCTTCGTTCGTTTTCTCTGTCAGTATTTTAGTTAGAGTTTTTAGTGTTTCTGTCGTTGGTATCGAAGGATATAGATCCTTCACGTCAAATGATACCAGTTTTGAGTCCTTGGGTACGTTCAGGTTGTTCAGTTTGTTGACTAGTTCCGTTGTGTTTTTGATTGTGTATTTATTGGATAGGTCTAGTTTCTCGGTTAGTAGCTTGTTTAGGTGTTTTGATAGTATATATCCTGGTGCCGACTTATGGTTTACTATTGGTCGCATAGGTGTTCCTGCTTTGTGGATTTTAGGTAGTGCGATCAGTGACGGGGCCGATGGATTCATTGCCGTGAGAGTGTAGGACATCTTTTTGTCTATTATATTCCTTGCTTGTTTTATTGCACGTTTTACTGCCATTTGGTATTCTTCCGTTGGGTCTTTCCTTATCACTCGACAGCCCATTTCTTTGATGAGTTGACCCGTTTTTGCGGTGTATTCCTCTTCGTCCATTAGCACCGTTGTATTTCCTTTGTCTGCTTTTGTTGCTATCACTTTATTCTCGATTAGTTTCTTCCTTAATTCTTTTGCAGTTTTATTGTCGCCCGTTGCCATTTCATTTCCAGCAGCTTTTATACTCTTTTCGATTATGCGTCTGCATAGATACCTTGCGTGCTCCTTTTCTTCGTTTGGTACTAGTGATATGGCCATTTCCGTGTCTGCAATAGTGTTCTCTACGTCTTTTTTTCTATCGTAGCTTTGGATATTGTACTTCAAACCTTTTTGTAGTAGCTCTGTTTCCTTGCCGTTGAGTGAAAGATTTGTTAAGTTAACAAATCTTGGATGGAATGATGTTTTGTTCTGTTGTGAGCCTTTTTTGTTGTTGTTTTGTGTCAAGTTCCTCCAGTTTTTTGTTGAGTTTTTGTATTTGTGTTCCATGGCCCTTTTGATCTCCTCCTTTATAGTGTCTAACGTTTCCATAAGGGAACTAACTGGGTTGTTTTCCATCAGCTCTAGGTGGATGCGTAGTAGTTCCTCATTTATGCGCTCTTTCTTTGCGTGTTGGTTCCTGATCTCGCATCTGAGGAAGCTCTTCTCCGCCTTCCTTATAATTTTGCGTTTATCCTCGCTGTTCACTTTGTGCCCTATTTGCGCGTATTTTGGAATGAGTTTGGCTTTTAGACATTGCTTATTAAACCATATGTTGGCTTTTGTGTTGTGTACTTTCTGTAGTCGCCTTTTGTATGCTGTCAGTAGAATATTTGTCCGGATTTGATGTGCCTGACTGGCATTATTAATAACTTTTTGGTTGCTTGTTTTTCCGACAGGGTAGGAATATGATGTATTGTGGAACGATTTTCCGTCATCCCTTGTCAATTTTGGTTTGGAGACAAACCGGTTTCGGCTAATATTCGCCATCTTCAGTGTCTTCTTTCGTTCTGAGTTATTTTGTGTAAGATCGATAGTATTTATAGTAACTAACTTCCGTCGTTCAGGTACTTCGTGTTCATGTGATGTGTTCGTGCATTCGTGCGTTCGGGTGACGTGTGTGTATGTGAGTCTGTGTTGTGTGTTTAGGTATGCAAATCTATTTTTTGTCATATTTTCATTATTGTACCCTCATTAACCGGGTAGGTAAAAGTCCGTTATTGTCCGCTTGTGTGTTGTTTTGTTTATTTCGGTTTTAGGTGTTTTGTTCTCTTTCGGGTATAGTAGCTTAAGCGGTTCAAATAATGTATCCGATGCCGTGTTTATTTGTTCATTTATTATTTTACCTACGAATGTTTTCTGTTTGTATATCTCCATATTTTCTAATATGTTATGTCGTTTTCCTTTATGCTGTATGTGGAGAATTTTAGCTGTTTTTCCTATTTTCATGGGTGTACACTTGTTTTCTGCCATGTGGTTGGCGAAATTTGATTCCACTGTCGTTGATGATTTTCTTATTGTAATTCCGTATGTGTTCTCGATATCTCGTCTTGATTTGGCGTCCTGTTTGTCCTATATAACTATTTTGGCATTCGCAAGTCAATTTGTATACGCCTTGTTTGCCAAAGAGGTCTTCCTTGTTAATGTTGTTTCGTAGAAATTTTCCCATATTGTTCCTCGTTTTAAATGCTGCATTAATGTTATATTTTTGGAAAACTTTAGCCAATTTGTAAGATGTTGCTCCGGTATATGATAAGACTGCCCATTTCTTCCCTACTTTTTCTTTGGTTTCTGATTTTCTTGAATTTATGTTTTTTTGTATTTCCTTCACTAAACTTTTTTGATATCCGTTGTCCTCTGCGATACCTATATAACTGCGTGTCCTATATAACTATTTTGGCATTCGCAAGTCAATTTGTATATGCCTTGTTTGTCAAAGAGGTCTTCCTTGTTAATGTTGTTTCGTAGAAGTTTTCCCATATTGTTCCTCGTTTTAAATGCTGCATTAATGTTATATTTTTGGAAAACTTCAGCCAATTTGTAAGATGTTGCTCCGGTATATGATAAGACTGCCCATTTCTTCCCTACTTTTTCTTTGGTTTCTGATTTTCTTGCATTTATGTTTTTTTGTATTTCCTTCACTAAACTTTTTTGATATCCGTTGTTCTCTGCGATTGTGTATATTGTGCTGAGTTCCTTGTTGTAAGCTTCTTTTTCTAACGGGGTTCGTTTGATTGTGTATTTATTGGATAGGTCTAGTTTCTCGGTTAGTAGCTTGTTTAGGTGTTTTGATAGTATATATCCTGGTGCCGACTTATGGTTTACTATTGGTCGCATAGGTGTTCCTGCTTTGTGGATTTTAGGTAGTGCGATCAGTGACGGGGCCGATGGATTCATTGCCGTGAGAGTGTAGGTCATCTTGTTGTCTATTATATTCCTTGCTTGTTTTATTGCACGTTTTATTGCCATTTGGTATTCTTCCGTTGGGTCTTTCCTTATCACTCGACAGCCCATTTCTTTGATTAGTTGACCCGTTTTTGCGGTGTATTCCTCTTCGTCCATTAGAACCGTTGTATTTCCTTTGTCTGCTTTTGTTGCTATCACTTTATTCTCGATTAGTTTCTTCCTTAATTCTTTTGCAGTTTTATTGTCGCCCGTTGCCATTTCATTTCCAGCAGCTTTTATACTCTTTTCGATTATGCGTCTGCATAGATACCTTGCGTGCTCCTGTTCTTCGTTTGGTACTAGTGATATGGCCATCTCCGTGTCTGCAATAGTGTTCTCTACGTCTTTTTTCTATCGTAGCTTTGGATATTGTACTTCAAACCTTTTTGTAGTACCTCTGTTTCCTTGGCGTTGAGTGAAAGATTTGTTAAGTTAACAAATCTTGGATGGAATGATGTTTTGTTCTGTTGTGAGCCTTTTTTGTTGTTGTTTTGTTTTGTGTCAAGTTCCTCCAGTTTCTTGTTGAGTTTTTTGTATTTGTGTTCCATGGCCCTTTTGATCTCCTCCTTTATAGTGTCTAACGTTTCCATAAGGGAACAAACTGGGTTGTTTTCCATCAGCTCTAGGTGGATGCGTAGTAGTTCCTCATTTATGCGCTCTTTCTTTGCGTGTTGGTTCCTGATCTCGCATCTGAGGAAGCTCTTCTCCGCCTTCCTTATAATTTTGCGTTTATCCTAGCCGTTCACTTTGTGCCCTACTTGCGCGTATTTTGGAATGAGTTTGGCTTTTAGACATTGCTTATTAAACCATATGTTGGCTTTTGTGTTGTGTAGTTTCTGTAGTCGCCTTTTGTATGCTGTCAGTAGAATATTTGTCCGGATTTGATGTGCCTGACTGGCATTATTAATAACTTTTTGGTTGCTTTTTTTTCCGGCAGGGTAGGAATATGATGTATTGTGGAACGATTTTCCGTCATCCCTTGTCAAGTTTAGTTTGGAGACAAACCGGTTTCGGCTAATATGCGCCATCTTCAGTGTCTTCTTTCGTTCTGAGTTATTTTGTGTAAGTTCGATAGTATTTATAGTAACTAACTTCCGTCGTTCAGGTACTTCGTGTTCATGTGATGTGTTCGTGCATTCGTGCGTTCGGGTGACGTGTGTGTATGTGAGTCTGTGTTGTGTGTTTAGGTATGCAAATCTATTTTTTGTCATATTTTCATTATTGTACCCTCATTAACCGGGTAGGTAAAAGTCCGTTATTGTCCGCTTGTGTGTTGTTTTGTTTATTTCGGTTTTAGGTGTTTTGTTCTCTTTCGGGTATAGTAGCTTAAGCGGTTCAAATAATGTATCCGATGCGGTGTTTATTTGTTCATTTATTATTTTACCTACGAATGTTTTTTGTTTGTATATCTCCATATTTTCTAATATGTTAAGTCGTTTTCCTTTATGCTGTATGTGGAGAATTTTAGCTGTTTTTTCCTATTTTCATGGGTGTACACTTGTTTTCTGCCATGTGGTTGGCGAAATTTGATTCCACTGTCGTTGATGATTTTCTTATTTTCTTATTGTATCGTCTTGATTTGGCGTCCTGTTTGTCCTATATAACTATTTTGGCATTCGCAAGTCAATTTGTATACGCCTTGTTTGTCAAAGAGGTCTTCCTTGTTAATATTGTTTCGTAGAAGTTTTCCCATATTGTTCCTCGTTTTAAACGCTGCATTAATGTTATATTTTTGGAAAACTTTAGCCAACTTGTAAAATGTTGCTCCGGTATATGATAAGACTGCCCATTTCTTCTCTACTTTTTCTTTGGTTTCTGATTTTCTTGAATTTATGTTTTTTTTTGTATTTTCTTCACTAAATTTTTTTGATATCCGTTGTTCTCTGCGATTGTGTATATCGTGCTGAGTTCCTTGTTGTAAGCTTCTTTTTCTAACGGGGTTCGTTCAAGTCGTGTTAATAAATGTCTGAAAGCGGCGTTCTTGTGCTGTTGAGGATGGTTAGATTTATTGTGTATTATTGTATCTGTTGCTGTGGGTTTGCTGTATATTTCGTAAGTAAATTTGTTAGTTTCTTTGTTTATTTTAATTGTTAGGTCCAGGTAGTTCATTTTTCTCTGTGTCCATAGTGAATTTTATATTTTTGTGTTGGCTGTTGAGGTGTTCCAAAATTTGTTCTTCTTTATTTCCCGATATTAGGCAGATGATGTCATCTACATACCTGGCATATAAGACAGGCAACGGAGACCTTCTGTTCCAGCTGACCAAGCAGTCTGAAAGTGACACAGTGAAGCTGCAAGCAGCTGTAGAGAAGGTTCTTGCGGGAAAAGCTGAAGTAAAATCCTTGATGGAGGCGTCGCTTTGCGAAATACGCGACCTAGATGAGGTAAGAACGAAGGAAGAGATCTGCGAAGCATTAAATAAAGAGCTCGGCTACGTTGTAAAGCCATCGTGTGTGCGATCAATCAGGAAGGCCTATGGGGAAACACAGACAGCCACTATCTCCTTACCAACGGAAGTAGTGAGGAAATTACTGATTTGCAGAAAAGTCCGAGGCGGCTGGGTTGTTTGCAGGGTCAGGGCCAAAGTGCAGCCCAAGCGCTGTTTCAAATGTCTTGACTTTGGTCATATTTCGAAGAACTGCACCAGCAAAGGTGACTTTAAAAGTGTATTGTGGAACCAAAAAGTACTTTAAAAGTGCATGTTTCAAATGCGGTTCTGCAGGACATGTGGCGAAAACATGTACCAATGTAGCAAAATGCCTATTGTGCATCAAAAGGGGGAGTAGCAAATCTGATCACGCAACAGGAGGACATCAATGTCCCGTATACAAGGAGGCTATCCAGAATCTAACTCTACGATGAGATTGCTCCAACTAAATCTGAATCATTGCGAAGCGGCGCAGGACCTATTAGCACAAACAGTGCTCGAGCTGAAAGTAGACTTAGCCATACTTAGCGAACCGTACAAGGAAAAGCCAGCAAATTGGATACAAGGTGTTTGCAGTAAGACAGCAATTTGGTCCTGTGGGCAAAATCCCTTACATGTACAGCCAGTAGTAAAAGAAAACGGATTTGTCTGTGGGAAAGTTGGCAATACCTACGTTTATAGCTGTTATGTTCCGCCAAGTACCCCACTCGATATTTTTGAAGCTATCGTCGAAAAAATAGCCATGGATGCGACAAATAGACAGCGTTTCATAAAGCAGGCGATTTTAACGCCTGGGCTACTGAATGGGGCTCAAAATGGACATCACCAAGAGGCAGAGCTCTTATTGAAGCATTCGCCTGTCTAGATGCAGTTCTGTTGAACACTGGCAACGAAACACCTTATCCAGAAATGGCTATGGTTCAATAATCGACATAGCATTCGTTAGTGCAAACTTGTACAGGTTTTCCAAGTGGAAAATCAGAAATTGCTACACCCAGAGTGACCACTCGGCGATACTAATGGACGTCACACTATGCTCAGGTAAGGTGCCAAGAAAGAAACCACCGCTAAAACGAAACGGTTGGAAAGTTAGAACTTTCGACGAAGAAGTATTCAAGGAAATGTTCCCTACAACAGAATACAGCGGGAGTGCACACGACATGGCAACTGCAATAATGGACAATTTACGAGCAGCGTGCAGTGCGTCAATGGCACGGAAAAACAATTCCAGACCACAATCTGCCACATATTGGTGGAACGATAGCATTAGCCTACTGCGGAGGGAGTGCATTCAAGCTAGAAGGCACTTTCAACGTTCCAGGGGTAGAGCCGATTTCGAGGAACTAAGATTGAAATTCAAATCAGCTCGCCGATCTCTTAAGACGGCTATTAAGCAAAGCAAGCGTCAATGCTTCCTAGAACTTTGCGATGATGCAGAGAATAACCCGTGGGGAACCGCGTACAGGATTATGACTAAGAAATTAAAAAACGAGAGGGAATCGACACCAACTTGTCCTATTTTTCTGGAAAAAGTGGTTACTACTTTTCTCCCCACCCAGAGGAAACTAGTTTCCCCGATCTCGAGTGCCATATTGCAATCATTTGGGGAAGTAACGGATGAGGAAGTTCTCCAAGCAGCTACGGGACTCAAGGAGAGCAAATCGCCTGGACCAGACGCGATACCTAACAAAGTGCTTAAAGTAGCCTTCAAACATGCGACATCAGTGTTCACGAAGCTGTTTAATTCATGTTTAGCAGAAGGTACATTCCCAACGATATGGAAACACCAAAAGTTGGTACTACTACCTAAGCCGGGAAAGGATCTCACTTTATCATCTAGTTACAGACCCATATGCCTACTTGATTCGGCCGGTAAAATCTTAGAAAGAGTCATCTACAATCGCCTGGAAAGGGAAGCCATGGCATTAGAAGGCATTTCCGAGAATCAATTCGGCTTTAGGAAAGGGAGATCCACAGTTCACGCAGTGGACGCGGTAAAAAAGGTAGCCCAAGACGCCATAAGTGGCACCCGATGGCTGTCAGGTACTAAAGAGTACTGTCTTATAGTAACCCTGGACATAAAGAACGCATTCAATACGGCCAACTGGGCAAAAATCTTGGATGCGCTCGATCGCATCGGAACACCAAAATACCTGAGAAGGCCGGTACGAAGCTACTTCGAAAATCGAACGCTGGAGTACGAAACCTCAGCCGGCACTAAGAAATTAAAAGTTACCGGTGGCGTCCCACGAGGCTCAGTGCTCGGCCCCCTCCTGTGGAATATAATATATGACGGTGTTTTACGCCTTAGGTTTCCGGAAGGCGTAAAAATATTTGGCTTTGCCGACGACATTGCCCTGGTTGTTACCGCTAAGCAACTACATGATATAAGCACAAAAACGAGCGAAAGTATAACCGGCGTTCAAAGGTGGCTGGATAAAAATGGCTTGCAACTGGCGGGGCAAAAAACGGAGTCAGTGTTCATATCAAATAGGAAAAAAGTAGAGCATACTATAATAAGAAGTGGAAATCATGACATCGTCACGCTCCAAGCAGTAAAGTACCTCGGAATTATGATAGACAGAAGATTATCATACAAAACCCATATTGAATACGCAAATGATAAGGCTTCAGCGACCGTGACGGCACTAACACGCATAATGCTGAACTCACGTGGTCCAAAGCAATGGCGGCGACAACTTCTTGCGTGCGTCGTAAGGAGCCAAATTCTCTACGGCGCCCCTGTGTGGCACCACGCTATAGAGCATCATAAGTCATATTTTCGTTGCATCAAGTCGACTTACCGCCTGTGCGCGTTGAGAGTGTGTTGTGCGTTTAAAACAGTGTCGGATGAAGCCGCTCTGGTTATAGCCAGTCTATACCCTATAGATATACTGGCAAAAGAAGCTGCAGTGATTGCACAAAGCGAGGCGGAACGCTCCGAGGCGAGAGAGGCCAGCATGCAAAGCTGCCAACTCAGATGGAGCAACTCCACGAAGGGACGCTGGACACATAGATGTATACCAGACTTGAGAATCTGGTTGGAAAGAGCACACGGCGAAGTCGATTTCTACCTGACGCAGTTTCTTTCTGGACACGGTTGTTTCAAGGCCTATCTTTACCGCTTTAAGCACGAGTCAAACCCAACGTGTGATTACTGCGGGGGGCAAGCAATAGAGGATGTATATCACGTATTCTTTGAGTGTGCAAGATTTTACGAATCCAGAAACAAGCTCCGTAGACTATTTGGAGGAAACTATACACCTGAGTCATTCGTGAAGCATATGCTAGAAAGCAAGACAAAATGGACTGCAGCGAGCGACGTAATAGCAGATACGATGAAAATACTGAGAAGCCTAGAGATAATGCGGCGAATGAGCGGCGACTAAAGAATCACTAATCATGTCAGATTACCGCTGCTAATCATAGGTACTTCGAGACCTCGAGTGGAACGGATACGTATAGGAGTTCAGCCTCCTACATCCGTCATCGCGCGTGCCGCGGAACTTAGGCGTCCGTATATCACTTATCACAGAATAGTTAGTTCGAATAATTGACCACTTCGTGTGGAACGGATACGTACAAGAGCTCGGCCTCTTGCATCCGTTACGGATACGTACAGGAGCTAGGCCTCCTGCATCCGTCATAGCGCGTGGTGTGGAGCTTTGGCCTCCGCAGACCACTAAACAATGACCACTTCCACTGATACGGATACGTACAGGAGCTCGGCCTCCTGCATCCGTTACGGATACGTACAGGAGCTAGGCCTCCTGCATCCGTCAGCGCGCGTGGTGTGGAGCTTTGTCCTCCGCAGACCACCTTACAGTGACTATTACGATTAGAACGGATACGTACAGGAGCTAGGCCTCCTGCATCCGTCATAGCGGGTGGTGTGGAGCTTTGGCCTCCGCAGACCACCAGGCCGCTAAACAATGACCACTTCCAGTGAAACGGATACGTACAGGAGCTCGGCCTCATGCATCCGTTACGGATACGTACAGGAGCTAGGCCTCCTGCATCCGTCATAGCGCGTGGTGTGGAGCTTTGGCCTCCGCAGACCACTAAACAATGACCACTTCCACTGATACGGATACGTACAGGAGCTCGGCCTCCTGCATCCGCTACGGATAAGTACAGGAGCTAGGCCTCCTGCATCCGTCGGCGCGCGTGGTGTGGAGCTTTGGCCTCCGCAGACCACCAGACCGCTAAACAATGACCACTTCCAGTGAAACGGATACGTACAGGAGCTCGGCCTCCTGCATACGTTACGGATACGTACAGGAGCTAGGCCTCCTGCATCCGTCATAGCGTGTGGTGGGGAGCATTGGCCTCCGCAGACCACCTAACACTGATCGCTTCTAGGGGAATGGGAGAAGCCTTCAAAGGCAGACTGAGGGAAATAACGCGACCATTACGGACACTTCGAGCCTTGTGCTCAACCCACCTCCCGACGGTAGCTTGACGGTAGTACCGGGGGGCTCGGTACGATGACAGTAGGAGGTTTAGTGCTGGTTAGAGTCCCACACTGACGGGGTAAAGGCGTTAGATGCTTCCTCCTCGTAAAAAAAAAAAACATACCTGGCATAAAAATTGACTCCCAAATTTGCCGTCAGTTCTTCCATGTAAATTTCCTCCAAATGTTGCATAAATACTTCCATAAGGATAGCTGATGTGGGGCTACCCATGCCTAGTCCGTGAGTTTGTCTGTATATTTTATTGTCAAATTTAAAATAATTCTGGTCCAGGGTTATTCTCAGCGTATTTACTACCTCTGTTGCAATGTCTTTGTTCGTTTTCTCTGTCAGTATTTTAGTTAGTTTTTAGTGTTTCTGTCGTTGGTATCGAAGGGTATAGATCCTTCACGTCAAATGATACCAGTTTTGAGTCCTCCGGTACGTTCAGGTTGTTCAGTTTGTTAACTAGTTCCGTCGTGTTTTTGATTGTGTATTTATTGGATAGGTCTAGTTTCTCGGTTAGTAACTTGTTTAGGTGTTTTGATAGTCTATATCCTGGTGCCGACTTATGGTTTACTATTGGTCGCATAGGTGTTCCTGCTTTGTGGATTTTAGGTAGTGCGATCAGTGACGGGGCCGATGGATTCATTGCCGTGAGAGTGTAGGTCATCTTGTTGTCTATTATATTCCTTGCTTGTTTTATTGCACGCTTTATTGCCATTTGGTATTCTTCCGTTGGGTCTTTCCTTATCACTCGACAGCCCATTTCTTTGATGAGTTGACCCGTTTTTGCGGTGTATTCCTCTTCGTCCATTCCTTTGTCTGCTTTTGTTGCTATCACCTTATTATCGATTAGTTTCTTCCTTAATTCTTTTGCAGTTTTATTGTCGTCCGTTGCCATTTCATTTCCAGCAGCTTTTATACTCTGTTCGATTATGCGTCTGCATAGATGCCTTGCGTGCTCCTGTTCTTCGTTTGGTACTAGTGATATGGCCATCTCCGTGTCTGCAATAGTGTTCTCTACGCCTTTTTTTCTATTGTAGCTTTCGATATTGTACTTCAAACCTTTTTGTAGTAGCTCTGTTTCCTTGGCGTTGATTGAAAGATTTGTTAAGTTAACAAATCTTGGATGGAATGATGTTTTGTTCTGTTGTGAGCTTTTTTTGTTGTTGTTTTGTTTTGTGTCAAGGTCCTCCAGTTTTTTGTTGAGTTTTTTGTATTTGTGTTCCATGGCCCTTTTGATCTCCTCCTTTATAGTGTCTAACGTTTCCATAAGGGAACTAATCCATCAGCTCCAGGTGGATGCGTAGTAGTTCCTCATTTATGCGCTCCTTCTGTGCGTGTTGGTTCCTGATCTCGCATCTGAGGAAGATGTTCTCCGCTTTCCTTATAATTTTGCGTTTATCCTCGCTGTTCACTTTGTGCCCTATTTGCGCGTATTTTGGAATGAGTTTGGTCTTTAGACATTGCTTATTAAACCATATGTTGGGTTTTGTGTTGTGTATTTTCTGTAGTCGCCTTTTGTATGCTGTCAGTAGAATATTTGTCCGGATTTGATGTGCCTGACTGGCATTATTAATAACTTTTTGGTTGCTTGTTTTTCCGACAGGGTAGGAATATGACGTATTGTGGAACGATTTTCCGTCATCCCTTGTCAAGTTTGCTTTGGAGACAAACCGGTTTCGGCTAATATGCGCCATCTTCAGTGTCTTCTTTAGTTCTGAGTTATTTGGTGTAAGTTCGATAGTATTTATAGTAGCTAACTTCCGTCGTTTTGTTCAGGTACTTCGTGTCCATGTGATGTATTCGTGCATTCGTGCGTTCGGGTGACGTGTGTGTGTGTGTGAGTCTGTGTTGTGTGTTTAGGTATGCAAATCTATTTTTTGTCATATTTTCATTATTGTACCCTCATTAACCAGGTAGGTAAAAGTCCGTTATTGTCCGTTTGTGTGTTTTTTTTTGTTTATGTCGGTTTTAGGTCTTTTGTCCTCTTTCGGGTATAGTAGCTTAAGCGGTTCAAATAATGTATCCGATGCAGTGTTTATTTGTTCATTTATTATTTTACCTACGAATGTTTTTTGTTCATATTTCATATTTTCTAATATGTTAAGTCGCTTTCCTTTGTGCTATATGTGGAAAATTTTAGCTGTTTTTCCTAATTTCATGGGTGTACACTTGTTTTCTGCCATGTGGTTGGCGAAATTTGATTCCACTGTCGTTGATGATTTTCTTATTTTCTTATTGTAATCCCTTATGTGTTCTCGATATCTCGTCTTGATTTGGCGTCCTGTTTGTCCTATATAACTATTTTGGCATTAGCAAGTCAATTTGTATACGCCTTGTTTCTCAAAGAGGTCTTCCTTGTTAATATTGTTTCGTAGAAATTTTCCCATATTGTTCCTCGTTTTAAATGCTGCATTAATGTTATATTTTTGGAAAACTTTAGCCAACTTGTAAGATGTTGCTCCGGTATATGATAAGACTGCCCATTTCTTCTCTACTTTTTCTTTGGTTTCTGATTTTCTTGAATTTAGGTTTTTTTTGTATTTTCTTCACTAAATTTTTTTGATATCCGTTGTTCTCTGCGATTGTGTATATCGTGCTGAGTTCCTTGTTGTAAGCTTCTTTTTCTAACAGTCGTGTTAATAAATGTCTGAAAGCGGCGTTCGTGTGCTGTTGAGGATGGTTAGATTTATTGTGTATTATTGTATCTGTTGCTGTGGGTTTTCTGTATATTTCGTAAGTAAATTTGTTAGTTTCTTTGTTTATTTTAATTGTTGTCCAGGTAGTTGATTTTTCCATTTTTCTCTGTGTCCATAGTGAATTTTATGTTTTTGTGTTGGCTGTTGAGGTGTTCCAAAATTTGTTCTTCTTTATTTCCCGATATTAGGCAGATGATGTCTTATACATACCTGGCATAAAAATTGACACCCAAATTTGCCGTCAGTTCTTCCATGTAAATTTCCTCCAAATTTTGCATAAATACTTCCATAAGGATAGCTGATGTGGGGCTACCCATGCCTAGTCCGTGAGTTTGTCTGTATAATTTATTGTCAAATTTAAAATAATTCTGGTCCAGGGTTATTCTCAGCGTATTTGCTACCTCTGTTGCAATGTCTTTCTTCGTTTTCTCTGTCAGTATTTTAGTTACAGTTTTTAGTGTTTCTGTCGTTGGTATCGAAGGGTATAGATCCTTCACGTCAAATGATACCAGTTTTGAGTCCTTGGGTACGTTCAGGTTGTTCAGTTTGTTGACTAGTTCCGTCGTGTTTTTGATTGTGTATTTATTGGATAGGTCTAGTTTCTCGGTTAGTAGCTTGTTTAGGTGTTTTGATAGTCTATATCCTGGTGCCGTCTTATGGTTTACTATTGGTCGCATAGGTATTCCTGCTTTGTGGATTTTAGGTAGTGCGATCAGTGACGGGGCTAAAGTTTTCCAAAAATATAACATTAATGCAGCATTTAAAACGAGGAACAATATGGGAAAACTTCTACGAAACAATATTAACAAGGAAGACCTCTTTGACAAACAAGGAGTATACAAATTGACTTGCGAATGCCAAAATAGTTATATAGGACAAACAGGACGCCAAATCAAGACGAGATATCGAGAACACATAAGGGATTACAATAAGAAAATAAGAAAATCATCGACGACACTGGAATCAAATTTCGCCAACCACATGGCAGAAAACAAGTGTACACCCATGAAAATAGGAAAAAACAGCTAAAATTCTCCACATACAGCATAAGGGAAAACGACTTAACATATTAGAAAATATGGAGATATACAAACAAAAAACATTCGTAGGTAAAATAATAAATGAACAAACAAACACCGCATCGGATACATTATTTGAACCGCTTAAGCTACTATACCCGAAAGAGGACAAAAGACCTAAAACCGACATAAACAAAACAACACACAAACGGACAATAACGGACTTTTACCTACCTGTAGCGCAATTCAATTTCAATTTCAATTTCAGTTTATTCAGTCTATGATTACAAAAAATCTTACAGACTAGATACAATTTTAGATACAATTTTTATTTTCATTTTCATTTGATTTTTTAATATTAAGTGAACACATAAATGTACAAAAATATGCATATACATTTTTGCAAACAATAAAATACAAAATTACAAAATTAGACTCACTCAGTAGGGAGTGATATACCCATTAAGGGGCGAGTGTGCCTTAAAGGACACTAATGGCCAGAAAGGACCCAGTCAAAAATTAAATTTGACACTATTTTAATACATTTTGGGCCAGAAGGGACCCAGTCAAAAATTAATATTGACGCTGTTTAATAATTTTGTTAATTTGTACGTATATAATAAATAATTTTTGTTCAACAAAATTCAAAGACCTGAGTCACTGATAGTATGAAGATATCTTAGAGATAAATTGAGATCGAGGCATGGCGAAATCAAGATCTAATTTTTGATATATTCTATTCATCTCACTAGCGATTCTCGATATAGGTGCATAATTAAAATAATTTGACTTCACTACATCAACATGAAGAGGGTAGAAAAAACGTAACATCCTCGAAGGTACATTTATATAGATCTTCTCAAGAAGTGGCTGACAGTCAATTGAGCCGTTAATGACATCAAAGAAGAACATTAGGGACTGGATCATGCGTCTATTAGCAAGGGAATTTAAATTGATGAGAAGACAGCGTGAATGATAAGATGGAAAGGGGTCAGCAAACCTAAGAGGCAGAAGGGCAAAACGAGTAAAATTTCGTTGCACACGCTCTATTCTATCAGAATGTGTAGAATAATAAGGGTTCCAGATTATTGAGGCGTACTCCAACTTAGAGCGAACTAGGCAAGCAAACAGCGATTTCTTTGTGTAAGGGTCTTTAAAATCCTTGGCGTAGCGCTTCAGAAATGCAAGATTAGAGTAAGCTTTAGGCACAATGCAGTTCACATGACTTACGAAAGTGAAGCGAGAATCAAAAACAACCCCTAGATCTGAAAACTCCTCTACTATAGCCAACTGCGTATTTAGGATAGAGTAACTTGTGTTGATACGATTTTGACCTTTAGAAAGGGTCATATGGAAACATTTTCTTATATTGAGGGATAACTTGTTCCTAATACTCCACTCACTCAAATTATTTAATTCGTTTTGCAGTAATATGGCATCTTGCAAGCACGTAATTCTACTATACATTTTCAGATCATCAGCATATAGTAAAAAATGAGAAAAATTAAAACACGTGTGGATATCATTCACAAATAGAACGAACAAGAGAGGACCAAGGATACTACCTTGGGGTACTCCTGACGTAGCCACAAAAGTGTATGATTTGGTTTTTTCTATTTCCACATAAGATTCCCTGTTTGTCAGATACGAGGCCAGCCATGACAGAAAAACTGAGTGAAACCCTAAACATTTGAGCTTATATAACAGAAACTTATGCGACACCCTGTCGAAGGCTTTGGAGAAATCAGTATATATGGTGTCGATCTGATATCCACTCTTAAACGCTGCTATACAATATTCTGAGAAAACAGATAAATTAGTAACTGTGGAGCGGTTTCGGACAAAACCATGTTGGTTTGGGACAATTAATTCCTTAACTGAAAAAAACATTTTCTCTTTTACCACTTTCTCAAAAATTTTCGAGAAAACACTGAGCTTTGATATTGGGCGATAATTTCGAACGTCATTTTTGTTGCCTGATTTAAAAATGGGCGTAATAGAACCCACTTTCCACCGGTCAATGAAAACGCCTGAGGATAGAGAAAAATTAATAATGTGCGATATTGGCTTAGCAAGTGATGAACTACATTTCTTTAGGAAAAATGAGGAAAGTCCGTCAATGTCATTTTTTAATGATGATTTAAGGGAAGAGATTCCGAGTTGGACATCTAATTCAGAAATTGACAAAGCTCCGAAATCAATAGTTTTTGAACAAGTATAACTAAAAGAGCTACAACTGGTATCATTAACAAAATTAGACTTAAAAAAATCAGCAAAAAGATTGACTGTATCCGTCAAATTGGTAGAACGATTGTCCTCGAGACTCATGCAGGTTGGGATATTTGAACACCCTTTTTTAGAACGAAGGTATTTCCAGAAAGCTTTGGGGTTAGACTTTAATTCAATTTCGAGACCAGATATATACTTGTTGTATAGGACTTTATCAAGATCGTTGAAACGATTCATAAAGTCAATATATTTTTCTTTATATTTTAGGTTATTATTGGCTTTGAAAAGCTTAAAATATTTGTTCCTTTGGTTCTTTAGCCACTTCAAACGCTTTGTGTACCACGGTAATTTATGGCGAGAGGCCGGAAGCAACGATAAATTACTTTCTAAAACCTCAAAGATTTTGAGGAGGTATGCCTCATAACACGAAGAGACACTTTCGGAAGGTAGAACAGAGGACCAGTCCACCTCATGAAATATTGCATTTAACAAATCGTAATTTGCCTCCTTGAAATTTAATGATTGGGAGTCACTCATGTGGACGGATGGGAAATGACAAAATTCGAAAAATATAGAAATGGGCACATGATGCATGTCTGACTTGCAGATAGGGAAACTACAGTCTTGTAAATGAGATATCAAATTTTCATCTATAAAAAATAGATCCAGAATATTACCAAGGTTATTTTTAAAATAGTTGATTTGCGTGAGATTAATACCAAAAAGGCTATCCAAAAGATATATTTCATGAGAAGAACTTAAATTCGCAGGTGTTAGGCAATTATCCCTAAGCATGTCAGACCAGACTATTTTACTCAAGTTAAAATCACCGCAAATACAAAAATGGGAATCTTCTTTCCCTTCATAAAGACTTATGATATTGTTAGTATGGTCTGCATACAAGGACTCCGAACTATTCGGTGGAATGTAAGATACACAAATGAAGAAATTACCATAGGTACCAGAAATACAGACACAGAGCTGGTCTAACAAGGAGTTTTCATTTAAAAGCTTGAAGGCTGATGACATCAGCGTACGCTTTACGGCAATTAGAACTCCACCACCTCTGCTACACCCGGTTTTTTGTGCATCCCTGTCCTTTCGATAAGTGAGAAAAAGATTAGGGTCAAAAAACTCTGCATCAAAAAAATCACTATTAAGCCATGTTTCTACTAAAACAAAAACATCAAAATCACAGCGAGAAGTAAATAGAAATACCTCTTTCGCTTTGGTACGCATTCCAGATACATTCTGGTAATATAGTTTTATATTATGCCTATTACTAATACTACCACTAGATAAAATATTATTATCATTATTGTTGCTGATTTTCGGCCTGGGGCTTCGGAATGTAACGAAAGGGCCGAACATTAATCCCAGCTGGCCAGATGTTAGGATCCATTAGCTTATTGTAGAAAACAGGCGGTACGCCAAGCTTGAAATTTATTCTCGATAGAGCGTTGAGAGACGTGTCTTTCTTGACGAGTTTATGGCACGAAAGAAGATTACCATCAATACCAGCATGTTTTTCAACATAAGAAACTATATTTTCTTCCGAAACTGAAGTTTTAAAAGATGAAATATGTACCCAATGCTTTTTGACAACGACATCAAGTTCAGTAGACTCATTCCTGCCGACCAATTGATTCTTTCGTCTCTGAACTTTTTTATTACGCACAGTAATCCATCTGCTGGGATCATCAGCAGAGCCTGTATTAGTGGCAGCAGCAGCATTGTTATTAGCAGATTGAGCGCTATTGGCAAATACATTTTTTGCTGTATCAGAATAAGAAAGAGTAGATAAAACGGAGACACCAGAAGGTAGAGCAGCAGAGGCGACGGTTTTATTACACATATTTCCTGAAGGCGACCCAGTAGGAAACGACACTGAAGCATTATTGTTGGTATGAGTCTCAGCAGAATTCGATGATGTTAGAGAAGCAGTTGTAGCATTTTTGGATGCACCATGTTTTTTATTTGAGTGTGCATTTTCTTTATTTATATTGGCTTTTGAACTTTCGAGCAACATACGAAGTTCTTTAACCTCAGAAGACAGTGAGGTGATCAATTTGTCTTTATTAGCGACACATTGCTGCAAAGACAATAGCTCACCGTGCATGTTGTCAATTTTGTTAGCTAGTTTATTGTTATCAGCATGTAGAGCGGAGAGTAATTTTTGTATGCGAGAGTTGTCGGCACGGAGAGTGTCGAGAGCAGTTACTATCGAAGACATAGTTAAATGCTTGTTGATAGCGACTTCATTAGATGCTGCGTGTTGTTGTTGTTGTTTCGATTGAGCAGGCGAGATAGCATTGTTAGAGAGTGCTGGAGATAGATTAGCAGTATGTGCGATTGGCGCACTTGCAATAGCTGATGGTGAGAAAGCATTCACCTGGTTAGTTGCGGGTTGCTGAGAGCAAATAGATTTACGGCGAAGAGCGGCACAAGTTTTACAAAAAAAACTTTTGTTTGAAATAGCCAAGAATTCAATGTCGGCAGTTACTACACCAACACAATCCATATGAAAGAATTCATTGCAATTACCACACTCCACTTTGTTGGTATGCGCTCTCTCGACCCTTTGACCGCAAACACAAGGCATTGTGATAAATGCAAAAGCCCGAGATTTTGCACATATATATGTACGTATGTACTATGTATGTTTTAATAATTATATTTAATATTTATATTTACGAAAATTCAGAAAATTATTTTTAAGGCGATAAGCACAGTTTTTAACACTTGGTGTTAACACAATTGATTTAGAGCAATTTAGGCTTTAAGATTATATAAAACCACCGAATTATAATAAAGAAAGCCGAGCCGAACAAAAACACGTCCGCACAGCTCCGTACAACACAACGAATTCACTAACTTTTTTAACCACATTTTCTTTGGTTAAGTTAGCTTAACAACAATTTTAACAACTTTTCTATTCACTAACTTTTGTCTACTCAAATTGAGGTTAAAACAAAACAGCTGTTTTCCTTAACATCTAAAAAATTGTGAAGTTATCGGCATTTCAGTTTGTGCAGTTAAAATATCTTCAGTAACTTTTTTTCACAAAAATATTATTTTTAAACCTTTTGTAAATGGCTTTTGAATATATTGCCTACGATTTGGCTGCAAGCGCCGAAGAAACTCACGAAAATGTAGACAGGCGTTTCCTCCGGGATATAGACGATCCCTTCGAGCTGGCGCCATTTGAATTTCGCAAATTATATCGGATGGGTCCGGAAATGGTGACAGAGGTAGTGGAGCGTTTAGAAACATACCTCAAAGGCCAGAGGATTACTGCAGTTTCAGCAGAAAAACAAGTAATGTAGTTATTGAAATTGTGATATTTCTTTACTTAACGTACATAAGTATTTGGCATTTAAGGTGTTATCTGCTGTTAGATTTTACGCCACCGGCTGCTACCAACGGCCTGTAGGCGAACAGTGGGGCTTGTCGATGAGCCAATCATCCATCAGCCGGTGCATTCATCGCGTAACTGATGCCATGAATGATAGGATGCTCTTTGAGGAAATTAAGTTTCCTATGACGCAAGAGGATCGCCAAGCTGCGAAAGAAGTTGCGGCTTCGCCATTCGTTGGGGGGTACAATAGGTGCAATAGATTGCACACATGTATCCATTTTGGCACCGAATGTTCATGAAGAAGCGTATGTTAACCATCACGGATATCACTCCATAAATGTCCAAATGGTAACATATTCACTTTTTAAAAGAAAATATATGCTAATATGTACATATGTATGTATAATTTCTAGATATGTAACCCAAACCTGAAAATACTCAACGTGAATGCTAAATTCCCAGGTGCACGCCACGACGCATATATATGGAGTTCCTGTGCCGTACGGAGAATATTGCAGAGAGCCCGTGAAGATGGAAATCGGAATATGTTCCTCATTGGTATTATCTTTCCTACTTTAAAATGTGCATATCTAATTTTAAAAACCTTTCCTCCAGGTGATTCCGGATACCCTTTGGAGCCGTGGCTTATGACGCCCTTACCGAACCAGCCTGAGGGTACTCCGAAATTCCGCTATAATGAGGCCCTGTGCAAAGCCCGGAATCCAATAGAACGTTTGTTTGGCGTTCTTAAAGGGACTTGGCGGTGTTTATCGCAACAAAGGGTTCTTTTGTATGAGCCCGGCTTTGCTGGTAAGATTGTTAATGCGTGCGCAACCTTACACAACATTCATTTGAGAGACCAAGTTTCGGAGGCAAATGATACCAATCTTTTCTTGGACGCAAATATGGCTGATAACTCAAGTTATTCGGGTTCGGTATCTTGCGCTGGAAAAAGAGTTCAAGAAAGGTTGATAGCAAATTTCTTCTCGTAGTCATATGCTGCAGCAAATCACCCTTCCTTTTCACTTGTTATTTCCTTTATCATTTATCCTCCTCATCTTCTTTATCGTTTTCTCTTTGTCCTTTTTATAATAGTGCAGTTTATAAGCTGCATAAACATGTACATACCAACATAGATCTATTTCTAAATATGTATGTGTATTTAAAACTTGTCCATATTTTTTATAAAATAAATTAAAAACAAAAGTATTTTTAATTTAAATTCATGGTAAATTCATTTCATTTATTCAGGTATCAAGTTGACAAAAGTTAGTAATGTTAAACTTAAAAAATTAAAAAAAACAAGTAAGGAAGCCTAAGTTCGAGTGGAATCGAACATTAGATACTCATCTGTATGCTTTCATTGTTTGTTTGCGTTTGTTCGATATAGGGTGTATTTTATATAAAGCGAGTGCCGCATAAAGTGGGCGTAGCCACGCCCATTTTCAACATTTTTATCAGTCATCCAACTAAGCATATGAATATTATTCTTTGTGCAAAATTTCATTCCTTTATGACTTCTAGTTACAAAGAAGTCTTGTTACAAATTCCCAAAGGGTGTTCCAGAAATATCTTTGTTAAAAAGTAGGCGTGGTCATAAACCGATTTCAATAAATTTTTGCGTGTCTATTAACACAAGTTATAAAAGTGTATTAACCAAGTTTCGTCATAATATCTCAATTATTTGTCGAGTTGTGGGCTCTGAAATCTCGTTGATTCCTTTGTCTGAAAAGAGGCGGTGCCACGCCCATTTTCCGAAATTTTTCTATTTTATGTTTTCGATCTATTGTAGAACTCATGCCACAAAATTTCAATGAATTATCTTTATATTTGACAAAGATATCGCTTAAAATGTTTTTATTAGGCCACTTTATGATACCCATATATAAAAGTGGGCGTGGTCGTCAACCGATTTCGCTAAAATTTCGAACATGTATTACTACAAGTAGTGAAAGTGTATAGACCAAGTTTCGTCATAATATATCGATTATTTGTCGAGTTATGGGCTCAGAAATCTCGTATATTCCTGCTTCTAAAAGGAGGCGGTGCCACGCCCATTTTCCAAAATTTTTGTATTTTTTGTTTTACGTCCATAGTTGGACACCTTCCATAAAATTCCAATGATATATCTTTATATTTGACAGAGATATCGCTTAAAATGCTTTTATTAGGTCACATTATAATACCCATATATAAAAGTGGGCGTGGTCGTCAACCGATTTTGGAAATTTTTCGTCCAAACATTTGCCTAAGTAAGTATATCACGCCTACCAAATTTCATCGATATATCTTCAACGGTTTCTGAGTTATGACTCATAAAACTTTCAATGTTTGCCCCTTAATAAGTGGGCGTGGCACCGCCCATTTTCCAAAATTTCACCATATTTCTTCATAAGGGCCTGAGCTCAATACGTGTGTGAAATTTTATCACTCTAGCTCTATTAGTGACCGAGATACAAAATTTCCGATTTTTACTATATAGGGGAGGTGGGCGTGGTCATGGTCCGATTTCGCCCATTTTCAATACCATCCGTTCCTGTCTTGATACCAACTTACATTTCAAATTTCATCAAAATATCTCAATTTTTGCGCGAGTTATCGTGCTCACAGACGGACAGACGGACAGACGGACAGACGGACAGACGGACAGACGGACAGACGGACAGACGGACAGACGGACGGACATGGCTCAATCGATTTCTCTTTTCACCCTGATCATTTTGATATATATAAGTCTATATCTATCTCGATTATTTCATTCTGTTACAATCCACCGTTAGGAAATCAAAACTATAATACTCTGTGTACTAGTACAGCTGAGTATAAAAAGGATTTTTAATTTAAATTAATGGTAAATTCATTTCATTAATTCAGGTACCAAGTTGACAAAAGTTATTAATGTGAAACGTAAAAACTAAAACTTGGCTGTTTATAGTTATCGGTATCATCAGTTATAAAAGGCATTATTAAAGATTTTATAAAAAGTTTAATTAAAATACGCAAATACGGTCCCGATCGTAAGGTGAGAAGCGAAATAAAAAACACAAGTCTCAGCTAATTTATTCATTGTATTAACTTTCAATAGTTTCCAAAAAAAAGTTTTATGGAATTACACATGCAACAAAAACAATTGAAGTAATTTAAAATATCTTTAAGAATTATAAAAGGATATTTTTTTTAATTGATCTTAAAATTAAATTAAAATGTATTAAATAAATTTTAAATTAAAATGTATTTTTAAGATCAATTAAAAAACTATCCTTTTATAATTCTTAAAGATATTTTAAATTACTTCAATTTTTTTTGTTGCATGTGTAATTCCATAAAACTTTTTTTTGGAAACTATTGAAAGTTAATACAATGAATAAATTAGCAGAGACTTGCGTTTTTTATTTCGCTTCTCACCTTACGATCGGGACCGTATTTGCGTATTTTAATTAAACTTTTTATAAAATCTTTAATAATGGGTGAGTTTCTAAGACAAACACTCAAGAGTTGCACAACAGCTCTGTCTTAGAAATTCACACAATGCATTTTATAACTGATGATAAGTTACACTTAGTCACAACCAAAATTGGACAGTGGTAATTAGTAAATTTTTCAAATAATTTCGTTTTACATTTTATTCTTCTATTATTCATTCAAGTATGGATGTTCGCTCAGCAAAAACCACTTTAATGAGTATTGAAAATTTTGCTTAAAGTTGTAAAAATTTAAGAATATCAAAAATTTTCCTGATTTTTTAGTTTTTTTTTTCTGAGGGGTCTTTGGCATTTTCTTTTATATAAAAAGCAAACTTGCACCACGCCCATTTTCAACACTTTTATCAGTCATCCAACTAAGCATATGAATATTATTCTTTGTGCAAAATTGCATTCCTTTATGACTTCTAATTACAAAGATGTCACGTTACAAATTCCTAAAGGGTGTTCCAGAAATATCTTTGTTAAAAAGTAGGCGTGGTCATACACCGATTTCAATAAATTTTTGCGTGTCTATTAACAGAAGTTATAAAAGTGCATACACCAAGTTTCGTCATAATATCTCAATTATTTGTCCAGTTATGGGCTCCGAAATCTCGTAGATTCCTTTGTCTAAAAAGAGACCACGCCCATTTTCCAAAATATTTATATTTTTTGTTTCCGGTCTATTGTAGAACACATGCCACAAAATTTCAATGAATTATCTTTATATTTAACAGAGATATCACTTAAAATGTTTTTATTAGGTCACTTTATAATACCCATATAAAAAAGTGGGCGTGGTCGTCAACCAATTTCGCTAAAATTTTGAACATGTATTACTACAAGTAATAAAAGTGTACACACCAAGTTTCGTCATTATATATAAATTATTTGTTGAGTTATAGGCTAAGAAATCTCGTATATTCCTTCTTCTAAAAGGAGGCGGTGCCACGCCCATTTTCCACAATTTTTGTGTTTTTTGTTTTATGTCCATAGTTGGACTCCTGCCATAAAATTTCAATGATATATCTTCATATTTGACAGAGATATCGCTGAAATGTTTTTATTAGGCCACCTTTATAGTTCCCATATATAAAAGTGTGCGTGGTCGTCAACCGATTTTGGCAATTTTTCGTCCAAACATTTGCCTAAGTGTATCACGCATACCAAATTTCATCGATATATCTTCAACGGTTTCTGAATTATGACTCATAAAGCTTCCAATGTTTGCCCCTTAATAAGTGGGCGTGGCACCGCCCATTTTCCAAAATTTCACCAGATTTCTTCATAAGGGCCTGAGCTCAATACGTGGGTGAAATTTCATCGCTCTAGCTATATTAGAGAGATAAAAAATTTCTGATTTTTTCTATATAGCAAAAGTGGGCGTGGCCATGGTCCGATTTCGCCCATTTTCAATACCAGCCGTCCCAGTCTCGATACCAACTTGCATTCCAAATTTCATCAAAATATCTCAATTTTTGCGCGAGTTAGAGTGTTTACAGTCGGACGGACGGACATGGCTGAATCGATTTCTCTTTTCACCCTGATCATTTTGATATATATAAGTCTATATCTATCTCGATTATTTCATTTTGTTACAATCCACCGTTATGTGATTAAAACTATAATACTCTGTGTACTAGTACAGCTGAGTATAAAAATTCGAGCTTGGACGGACTTGGAAGTATAACTTTCAGCTTAACAAATAAAAAACAAGTAAGGAAGCCTAAGTTCGAGTGGAATCGAACATTAGATACTCAGCTGTATGCTTTCATTGTTTGTTTGCGTTTGATGAAAACACGTTGTATTTTATATAAAGCGAGTGCTGCATAAAGTGGGCGTAGCCACGCCCATTTTCAACATTTTTATCAGTCATCCAACTAAGCATATGAATATTATTCTTTGTGCAAAATTTCATTCCTTTATGACTTCTAGTTACAAAGAAGTCTTGTTACAAATTCCCAAAGGGTGTTCCAGAAATATCTTTGTTAAAAAGTAGGCGTGGTCATAAACCGATTTCAATAAATTTTTGCGTGTCTATTAACACAAGTTATAAAAGTGTATAAACCAAGTTTCGTCATAATATCTCAATTATTTGTCGAGTTGTGGGCTCTGAAATCTCGTTGATTCCTTTGTCTGAAAAGAGGCGGTGCCACGCCCATTTTCCGAAATTTTTCTATTTTTTGTTTCCGATCTATTGTAGAACTCATGCCACAAAATTTCAATGAATTATCTTTATATTTGACAAAGATATCGCTTAAAATGTTTTTATTAGGCCACTTTATGATACCCATATATAAAAGTGGGCGTGGTCGTCAACCGATTTCGCTAAAATTTCGAACATGTATTACTACAAGTAGTGAAAGTGTATAGACCAAGTTTCGTCATAATATATCGATTATTTGTCGAGTTATGGGCTCAGAAATCTCGTATATTCCTGCTTCTAAAAGGAGGCGGTGCCACGCCCATTTTCTAAAATTTTTGTATTTTTTGTTTTATGTCCATAATTGGACACCTTCCATAAAATTTCAATGATATATCTTTATATTTGACAGAGATATCGCTTAAAATGCTTTTATTAGGTCACTTTATAATACCCATATATAAAAGTGGGCGTGGTCGTCAACCGATTTTGGCAATTTTTCGTCCAAACATTTGCCTAAGTAAGTATATCACGCCTATCAAATTTCATCGATATATCTTCAACGGTTTCTGAGTTATGACTCATAAAACTTTCAATGTTTGCCCCTTAATAAGTGGGCGTGGCACCGCCCATTTTCCAAAATTTCACCATATTTCTTCATAAGGGCCTGAGCTCAATACGTGTGTGAAATTTTATCACTCTAGCTCTATTAGTGACCGAGATAAAAAATTTCCGATTTTTACTATATAGGGGAGGTGGGCGTGGTCATGGTCCGATTTCACCCATTTTCAATACCATCCGTTCCTGTCTTGATACCAACTTACATTTCAAATTTCATCAAAATATCTCAATTTTTGCGCGAGTTATCGTGCTCACAGACGGACAGACGGACAGACGGACAGACGGACAGACGGACAGACGGACAGACGGACAGACGGACGGACATGGCTCAATCGATTTCTCTTTTCACCCTGATCATTTTGATATATATAAGTCTATATCTATCTCGATTATTTCATTCTGTTACAATCCACCGTTAGGAAATCAAAACTATAATACTCTGTGTACTAGTACAGCTGAGTATAAAAATATGTGTAAAAAATGCACTATTTCTTCTTATACAGAATTTGATAAATTACGTTATTAATGAACAAAATATATAAAATATTTATTAAATTTGAAAAAAAAAAAACATACCTGAAACTTCAATTTCCATCATTAAAACAAGACATATATGTAACTGTAAATAAGTTAACTTTACTTTTTTGAAGATTTGTTGTTTGCCGAACGAGATATATGTAGATAGTGTGTGGTAAGCAATGAACTTTTGACTGTCAATACGGCGGTAGCGCACGCGGCGAAAACGCACGAGACGGGGTGAAGTGAATACTCTATTGTGTTATCTTTATATTTTAGTCATTATTAAAATCAATTAATGCATTTGTCAAAATTGACTTTTGGCCGCCTAGATTATCAAAATACCGGTATGTGCTATGGTTTGCAATGAAGCGGCACAGTATACAGCAGTGGCAGCTGGCAGCACTGCTCCGTTAGCCCAAATTCTAAATTCGCTGCCGCTGCCTTGAATCGCAGCCACCTTCTAAGTGTTGATGTGAACGTATGTCTGTTTCCGTACTATCCAATGTAATATATTTTTACTAATTTTGTGTTTCCGTACTTTGATGCAAGCAAGCGGGAGAGAATTTAATTTTTGCTTAATTGATTTCCACTAGCAAATATTGCTGGCGGGATGAAAAAGCAAAGAATAAGAAAGAGCAGAGGAAACAAGTAAGGAAGCCTAAGTTCGAGTGCAATCGAACATTAGATACTCAGCTGTATGCTTTCATTGTTTGTTTGCGTTTGTTCGATATAGGGTGTATTTTATATGAAACGAGTGCTGCATAAACAGGGCGCAGCCACGCCCATTTTCAAAATTTATATCAATCATCCAAATAAGCATACAAATATTATTGTTAGTGCAAAATTTCATCCCTCTATGACTTTTAGTTACAAAGACTTCACGTTACAAATTCCAAAAGGGTGTTCCAGAAATATCTTTGTTAAAAAGTAGGCGTGGTCATAAACCGATTTCAATACATTTTTGCGTGTCTATTAACACATGTTATAAAAGTGTATAAACCAAGTTTCGTCATAATATCTCAATTATTTGTCGAGTTAAAGGCTAAGAAATCTCATATATCCCTTTGTCTAAAAAGAGGCGGTGCCACGCCCATTTTCCAAACTTTTTTATTTTTTGTTTCCGGTCTATTGTAAAACTCATGTCACAAAATTTCAATGAATTATCTTTATATTTCACATAGATATCGCTTAAAATGGTTTTATTAGGTCACTTTATAATACACATATATAAAAGTGGGCGCGGTCGTCAACCGATTTTGGTAATTTTTCGTCCACACATTTGGCTAAGTAAATATATCACGCGTACCAGATTTCATCGATATATCTTTAACGGTTTCTGAGTTATGGCTTATTAAACTTTCAATATTCGCTCCTTAATAAGTGGGCGTGGCACCGCCCATTTTCCAAAATTTTTGTAGTTTTTGTTTTATGTCCATAGTTGGACTCCTGCCACAAAATCTCAGTGATTGATCTTTATATTTGACAGAGATATCGCTTAAAATGTTTTTATTAGGCCCCCTTATATTTCCTATATATAAAAGTGGGCGTGGCCGTCAACCGATTTTGATAATTTTTCGCCAAAACATTTGACTAAGTAATTATATTACGCGTACCGAATTTCATCGATATATCTTCAACGGTTTCTGAGTTATGACTCATAAAACTTTCAATGTCTGCCCCTTAATAAGTGGGCGTGGCACCGCCCATATTCCAAAATTTTTGTGTTTTTTGTTTTATGTCCATAGTTGGACTCATGCGACAAAATTTCAATGATAGATCTTTATATTTGACAGAGATATCGCTTAAAATGGTTTTATTAGGTCACTTTATAATACACATATATAAAAGTGGGCGTGGCCGTAAACCGATTTTGATAATTTTTCGTCAAAACATTTGTCTATGTAAGCAAATTACGCGTACCAAATTTCATCGATATATCTTCAACGGTTTCTGAGTTATGACATATAAAACTTTCAATGTTTGACCCTTAATAAGTGGGCGTGGCACCGCCCATTTTCCAAAACTTCATCAAATTTCTTCATAAGGGCCCGAGCTCAATACGTGGGTAAAATTTTAAAACTCTAGCTATATTAGTGGCTGAGATACCAAATTTCCGATTTTTTCTATATAGGAAAAGTGGGCGTGGTCATGGTCCGATTTCGCCCATTTTCAATACCAACCGTCCCAGTCTCGATACCAACTTGCGTTCCAAATTTCATCAAAATATCTCAATTTTTGCGCGAGTTAGAGTGTTTACAGACGGACGGACGGACGGACGGACGGACAGACGGACGGACGGACGGACGGACGGACGGACGGACGGACGGACGGACATGGCTCAATCGATTTCTCTTTTCACCCTGATCATTTTGATATATATAAGTCTATATCTATCTCGATTATTTCATTCTGTTACAATCCACCGTTATGTGATTAAAACTATAATACTCTGTGTACTAGTACAGCTGAGTATAAAAATAAAACAAGATTGATTATTTTAATTGAAACAAGTGAAAGCGCGGCTGTCTTCGGCCGTACCGAAGACTTCATACCTTTCATGAGTGGGGAAATGAAAAGTTACCTATGTATGTACATAGCCTGATTAAATTTAATTTATAATTTTAATTCTGTGGGTTATTTATGGAAAGATTTATTAGAAAAAAATGGTGTCTTGGCTATTTAAATGGAGGAGCTACACACCAAAATGTCCATATCTGAACAATCGGTTGTATGGGAGCTATATGTTATAGTGGTCCGATCTTGACAATTTTCTGTAATCCCGTTTGGGCCCATATGGGTACAAATACTTCAAAATTTTACACCGTTAGCTGTTAAAATGGAGGAGTTATACACCAAAATGTCCATATCTGAACAATCGGTTGTAGGGGAGCTATATGTTATAGTGGTCCGATCTAGACAATTTTTGGTAACCCCGTTTGGGCCCATATGGGTACAAATACTTCAAAATTTCACGCCGTTAGCTGTTAAAATGGAGGAGTCATACACCAAAATGTCCATATCTGAACAATCGGTTGTAGGGGAGCTATATGTTATAGTGGTCCGATCTTAACAATTTTCGGTAACCCCGTTTGGGCCCATATGGGTACAAATACTTTAAAATTTCACGCCGTTAGCTGTTAAAATAGAGGAGTTATACACCAAAATGTCCATATCTGAACAATCGGTTGTATGGGAGCTCTATGTTGTAGTGGTCCGATCTTGACAATATTCAGTAATGTCGTTTGGGCCCATATGGGTACAAATACTTAAAAATTTCAGGCCGTTAGCTGTTAAAATGGAGGATTTATACACCAAAATGTGTATATCTGAATAATCGGATGTTGTGGAACTATATGTTATAGTGGTCCGATCTTGACAATTTTCGGTAACCTTGTTTGGGCCAAAATGGGTACGTCTACTTCAAAGTTTCACGTCCTTAGCTGTTTAAATTAGGAAGTTATGCACAAATTACATCCAAAAATTTCATGTATATCTGAATAATCGGTTGTTTTCTATATGTTATAGTGGTCCGATTCGGCCGGTTCCGACAAATGATCAGCTGCATATAAGAACATACCTGTATTCCAAATTTCATTTAGATATCTGAAAAACTGAGGGACTAGTTTGCGTTCACACAGACGGACGGACGGACAGACAGACAGACAGACGGACAGACGGACATGGCTTAATCGACTCAGCTCGTGATTCTGACCATATCGGTATATATTTTGGTGGGTCCCCCACGCTTCCTTCTGGTACTTTCGACAAAAATTTTTTGGCACTAAGTTATAATACCATTTCATTCTCATGAAAGGTATAAAAAGTGGACATGAAAGTGGTAAGTAAATTTATGTCACCACGTGTCCAAGTTAAAAGGAAACAGACCTAATATATAAAGAAGTCACTGCCAAATACTGCCGACGCTGTATTGTGTTTGTTCTGGCAGTCGCTGCTCATTTTAGAATGATACCTAAATACATAAAAATATACAAAGTGAAATTAGCACTCACGAGTGAATTATTCAGAGTCAATGTCGAGTAACGTCAACCACTACAAATTGTGTATGGGTCACACATTTATATTTATGTGATCTGCTCGTTGGATTAATCGTGATTTCACCAACACCCGTAACGTAACGTGCTAGTGTCGGTTTGATTGCATCATCAACATCAACTGGATTCGCATGTATGTATGTGGGATTGTCTGGAAGTAATATATTATTAATCACCATCCAGAACACGCGTACAACCGACAATGGCAGCACGCAACAAACAAAATTGCTAACTAACAAAAGCACTACTGTGTAGTTTCGAATCGAGATTATGCAGCTCATCAGCCCAAGCGCAACCGTACAGACGGAGTGCGATTCACAAAAGCGTCCCCCATTTTCTGTCATTTATTGTGCCCTTATGATCGGGATCCAAAATTATAGGTATAAGATCTTTATACAGAGGTTTTCCGTTTTTTGTCCGGTAGCAGCTTTAATGGTACATCCAGGGTCTGGTCGGCTACCAAGCCAATATGAAAAGGGTTCATATACTGTTTCAAACCTTTATGTCGTGCAAGATAAATCCTATTTTTTACACCCTCATTCTGTATTGCGAACGGAAGCTCAGACGAACGAATCGTCTCGAGACGATTTCGTCTAGCATTGGTATTCTCTATGCTGTTCGTCAATTCTTACGTTGCTTACCTTATGACAAAATATAAGACGAAAGCATTTGTCAAATAGGAATTTACCATATCAAAATAATTTAAGATTTATAAAAAAAACTACTTTTTTTAAAGTTTTTATATTTTTAAGCATTTTTCCGACAATCTGGAAACACTAGTCTTCTTTGTTTTCTTGTCTCTGTCAATATATTTACATATGCATGTATGTATTATTTCATTTGTTTATTTCCCCAATAGTTTGTTTAAAAATTTTAAAATAACTGAAAATGAAAAAAATTAGGTGCAAAATATAATGAAGGACGTGAGGGTAGACAGGCTTCGCTTGCCGGTGATTTTAGCATACCACAATTTTCACACATCGCTAAGCTATTTCTGGTACACGGCCGTCGTTCCGTTCAGCGGTACTTTCCCAATTTGTCTTCCATCGTGGTTTAATTATATCCACACTGCAGACGGTATTTTCTCATATTATTCGAAGATGAATTCATACATATTGTAGCGATTACCTTTTCAACGGTGACAGTGCTTGCGTCGACGGTGTGATCTCGCGTAAACATTCAGCAATAGCTGCTGATGCTAATTTGTTAGTAGCTTTGGTTTGTTTTTGTTTGCAGCTTCGGCTGGCCTAGCAATCATATCATAGAAGCTGCGCTTTCGTCGCAGCGATGGTCTTGTCGGTGTAGTGGTGTTGGTTGTGTGACTTTTGGTGGGGATGGTGTAATCAGTGATGTAGGTGGCTCCATTGTAGATGGAGTAGTTGTAGGAAGTGTTGCTGTTGTTATAGGGCCTGCTGTGGATGGAGTGGTTTTTATACTCAGCTGTACTAGTACACAGAGTATTATAGTTTTGATTTCCTAACGGTGGATTGTAACAGAATGAAATAATCGAGATAGATATAGACTTATATATATCAAAATCATCAGGGTGAAAAGAGAAATCAATTGAGCCATGTCCGTCCGTCTGTCCGTCTGTGCGCACGATAACTCGCGCAAAAATTGAGATATTTTGATGAAATTTGAAATGTAAGTTGGTATGAAGACAGGAACGGATGGTATTGAAAATGGGCGAAATCGGACCATGACCACGCCCACCTCCCCTATATAGTAAAAATCGGAGATTTTGTATCTCAGTCACTAATAAGCTAGAGTGATAAAATTTCACACACGTATTGAGCTCAGGCCCTTATGAAGAAATATGGTGAAATTTTGGAAAATGGGCGGTGCCACGCCCACTTATTAAGGGGCAAACATTGAAAGTTTTATGAGTCATAACTCAGAAACCGTTAAAGATATATCGATGAAATTTGGTAGGCGTGATATACTTACTTAGGTAAATGTTTGGACGAAAAATTGCCAAAATCGGTTGACGACCACGCCCACTTTTATATATGGGTATTATAAAGCGACCTAATAAAAGCATTTTAAGCGACATCTCTGTCAAATATAAAGATATATCATTGAAATTTTATGGAAGGTGTCCAACTATGGACATAAAACAAAAAATACAAAAATTTTGGAAAATCGGCGTGGCACCGCCTCCTTTTAGAAGCAGGAATATACGAGATTTCTGAGCCCATAACTCGACAAATAATCGATATATTATGACGAAACTTGGTCTATACACTTTCACTACTTGCAGTAACACATGTTCAAAATTTTAGCGAAATCGGTTGACGACCACGCCCACTTTTATATATGGGTATCATAAAGTGGCCTAATAAAAACATTTTAAGCGATATCTTTGTCAAATATAAAGATAATTCATTGAAATTTTGTGGCATGAGTTCTACAATAGATCGGAAACAAAAAATAGAAAAGTTTCGGAAAATGGGCGTGGCACCGCCTCTTTTCAGACAAAGGAATCAACGAGATTTCGGAGCCCATAACTCGACAAATAATTGAGATATTATGACGAAACTTGGTTTATACACTTTTATAACTTGTGTTAATAGACACGCAAAAATTTATTGAAATCGGTTTATGACCACGCCTACTTTTTAACAAAGATATTTCTGGAACACCCTTTGGGAATTTGTAACAAGACTTCTTTGTAACTAGAAGTCATAAAGGAATGAAATTTTGCACAAAGAATAATATTCATATGCTTAGTTGGATGACTGATAAAAATGTTGAAAATGGGCGTGGCTACGCCCACTTTATGCGGCACTCGCTTTATATAAAATACACCCTATATCGAACAAACGCAAACAAACAATGAAAGCATACAGCTGAGTATCTAATGTTCGATTCCACTCGAACTTAGGCTTCCTTACTTGTTTACATTACATTTGTTGGTGGTGTTTTTGGTGGCGAACGTATGCCTACCAAACGTTCTTCCATTTATTAATTCATCAACGTTAACAAAATAGTTTTCGTTTGAATTTGACATTTCTTTTCGTCGTTTTGTCGATTTTTCGAAATAGAGAATCTAAATTTCTTACGTTTTAGCAGCCGTTTTCGTCTTCTTGTTCGTTCGTAAAACATAATACAAATAGGCGAACGATTCGTCTCTGACACGAAACGAACGTTCGTTTCGCGATACAGAATGAGGGTGTTACTATACGAGTTCATGCGGAAACACTATTCAACATTCCAAAGTAAAATAATGTGTTATCCATTATAATTATATGATGACGAAAATGGACCTAATAGCAGTCATCGTTTCCCTCTAACGTGGGCTTAAGCAATGTTTATATTGACTAATTGAAACCGTTCAGAATTTGTTGAATTGCAAAAAATTTTGATATAATTTTCACATGGACATTATTCCGGCGTTTCGAAGCCGAGCGATAACGCAAATTCCCAAGCCGGCGGAGGAAACAACTACGGGGAGATTGAGCTCGATGCAAATAATTCACGAGCAATGGAAGCCCCGCTCGCAAAGGCGGATAGGCATACTTTTGCGTGTATCGTTTTCGGTAGAGTACGGTATGGCATCAAAATAGAGTTGAGCGTTTGCATTTACATATACATATGTATATTGGTTATCGCCAAAATTCCTTTCTTCTCACAATGTTTATATCATATATATAGTACTTCTATATTGATAGTATTCTATCTGTGCAATGTGTATGAATTCATCCAAAAATTTTGTGCCTCTGGCAGTTCTGCGCATGCGCCTCAATTACATTTAACGTCATCTGTGAATATGTGTGACAAATACATTCAATTGAGGTCAGAGGCGTTTGAAAAAAAATTGAAAGGCATCATTGTGTTCTAGGGGACTTATACCCCTTTTATTTTAGTTTTTGAATTTGTTTATAATTAATATAAGAAATTTGCCACATTTATTTTGAGAAGCAAACTTTTGTGAATTTTTTTATGAAAATTAGTGGAAATGTTCTAGAAAAATCTATTTTCTATGCACTCATATTTTTATGAATCGCGGCGGAAAGCGTTTCATGTTAAAATACTGTGGTCCGATCCATGGGCATTATATCAAAAAGTAGAATTCTGCCGTTTGGGGGCTATGTTTGTAAAGTATGTACGTTCGAAGGCCGCCAACACGGTGATCTAAGCAAAATTACTGCGAATTTCTAAACTGAATAACAGGACAATTTAGACAACGAACTTTTGGACACAGCAACTTATGAGGACCAAAGTTCAGACTACGTTTCTCTCCAAACCGACCTCAACAGGGGACCACAGGTAATAATATAACAAGACGGATGGAAGAAAGGACTACGAACCAAACGCTATATGTTCCCCATATTTAATATATAATAATACAATGGCGCTATTATAACTCTGACGAGTCTTATGGCCGAGCTTCTCTCCCAATTCGAGGTGTGCTCCTTTTTGTTTTTCCTACAAATTGGGTGGACCTACAGTTTTACGCCGGCTCCGAACGGCGAATGCATTTTTTGTGAGAAGCTTTTTCATGGCAGAAATACAATCGGAGGGTATGCCGCCCACTGCCGAGAGGTGACCGCTGCTCTTAAAAAATCCAATAATTGGATTTTTACTAATTAGAAAAATTTTTTTGGTGTTTTGCTCGGACCGTGGTTTGAACCCGAGACCTCTGGCATAGCAGGCGAGCACTCTACCCACTGCACCAAAGCGGTTCCCCATATTTACAGGCGGATAAAAGGTGGACGGGTGGGAGCTGCAGTGTTTTGTCCGGAGCTTGGGATTAAAAAATCTGTTTGAGTCCCGGACTACTGCAGTATCTTTCAGGTATTGATACGTTCAGGCGATTCCCAGTGGATGTCAACTTGCAAGATCGCCAAAATTATACTTCTGTCATACCACTTAAAAACTGCAAACTATCTACTCACACTTCCTGGAGCAGACTGCAGACTGGCGGTCGCACCTAACAGGGCACTGTCACCCCAGCTCACGCGCTCAAGATGCGACTGGGACATATCTATATGTACATGCATGTAGGTATATACAAATTAGCAATTGCAAATATCTGTTATATGTATATTTTCCATAAAACAAACTTTATTCACCATCATTTCTTCTGCTTCCGAATCTATTAGATTTCTTTCTCTCAAATGACCAAGCAATTCTGTTAAACATGTTACTCGTTTTTTTAAATAATTTTGTTTGCTACGAAGCGTTTTGATTATTTTCATTTTCTTATAATTTTTTTTATGTGCCGTCCCTGCGGTTTATTTTGAATTCATATGTCATTTTTCAAATTTGATTGCTTGGTTTTCTCTTTCTTTTTTTATATGTCTGTACTGTAATGTTGGCTGATGGAACTCATAGGTATTACGAATATAGGAGTACTATATATATGGTTTATATTCTCCCAAGGCTAGAAAAACCCTTAAAAGAGAAATAAAAGTTTTAAGTTTGGCTGAATACATATCTTTCGTTTTAAATGCAATACTTGGTGCCACATTTCGGTTCTATTTGATGGCAATACGGCCAATTAGACTACTCCTCCATGTGAGCGGTAGACCTAACCTGAAAAAGAAAATAAATTAATAAAAATAAAATATGTGTGTATACTCAATACACCACTTACCACCTTATACCATGTTCAGAAATAAAAATTAATAAAGTCAATTGGGCTTGATTGAAATCTCTAGATTTGGTGTTCAGACATATTTAATTTACTTGGCCCATTTAACAGGTCGGCTCAAGATACATACACACATACACGCCGTGATCTGAATATCAAACTCTCGTGACCTAAATGTCAAAACTGCAAGGAGGACGAAATAATTTGACATTCAGCTCACAACTTTTACCAATCGTAAACACGAATGCATGTATAGAATAAGCAGAAATAAAAACAAATTTGATATGTGATGAAGAAGAACAAGAATTCAGCTGATCTGACGAACCAATCTGTTTAGTGGACCCTTACTTTAATGACATTTCTCTTGTCATGACATTTCATTTTGCTTATGAAACAAGCGTTTTAACAGGGTTGCATGCAGAATTGTTCTTCTTAAGAACTCATTAATTTCTAATGAAGCATTAACTTAGTCAATTTTTGTATGGTAAATTGAGAATCATTAGGCTTGAAAATTGAATGACGGCTCTTAATGTTCAATTAAGGTTGTGTCTGAACATAACATTACGTTTTGCCGGCCGGAATTCTATTGTCAATACGACTGACAATGAAACAGCTCAAAAGCTGTGAATGGAAATTGCCATTTCTATTTCAACATACATAATGTTCCAATACGATTCATTCTATTAGCAATGGATAGTACTACAGTGAAATCGAAATAATACGAATAATAAATATACTAGTTAATTTTTTCAAGATTGTTCACATTTGCGAACGACCAAAAACACTTTCAATCGTTCTCAAATTTATTTTTCTAAACGAAACATTTTTTGTACATTTCGTTCGATGTGCAATAGGGCACAGCATTTTGGTTCAGAATCGAAAACGCTATAAGCTACATATGTACATCATAATCCATAAACCTTACAACACGAAAAATATATTTATGTCCACTACAGCTACTGCAGGGTGGCAACACGGAATAGTGCAGAATTTATTCAAATTTTTCATGTGTTCCCTCACCATTTCCAAGGCTGAGAGGAGCAAATTCCAAAATTATCTACTTCATGAGAGCGCAATTTATGTCATTTTGAAATGCTGCCAGTGTGAAAATAAATATTTTTGGGTATTTTAAAATAAACTTTGTGGGCATTTTCGTTCATGGCCTACATAGTAATACACACTAAAAAATAATTTAGTAAATTTACGCCTAATAAGGTAGACAACTGTTTGCCTACCTTAATAGCTGCAATTTTACACACAGGAAGTGTACGTTGAAAATTAAACACTTTATGTGTAAGAGTTTAGACACAAAATGTGTACTCATGTACAAATTTACACATTACATGTGTAAGAGCTTCAACATCAAATGTGCACTCAATGACAAATTTACACATTGATGTGTAATTTTCAATATTAACCCTATAAGCACAATAAATCGTCTTATCGTACCAAAACTAGCACTTTCAAAATTTCTTACAAATAATTTTTTCGTAAGAAATTTTGAAAGTGCTAGTTTTGGTATGATAAGACGATTTATTGTGCTTATAGGTTTAATACTGAAAGAATTTCTTCGTAAGAAATTTTTAAAGTGCTCGGTTTTATATGGTACAGCGAAATATATTACTAAGAGGATTTAGCTCCGTTAAACTTGAGATGAGATATATATATATATATATATATATATCATTTTCTCATCTAAAGTTTAACGGAGCTAAATTTATTAAAACACAAACTTGTTAAAAAAAATATTTTTTGGGAGACAAGCTCCTTTATTCGGTCACATTCAACTTAGAACTAACTCTTTACAATTATCGTTTCTTAAATCTAACTTATTCTGCCGTCCGTTCTGCCGTCTGTTCTGCCGCCGCTTCTGTTGTAATTATGCTGACGGTGCGATTCCCACCGTTCGCTGCATTCCTCATTGACTGAAGGTGTTGTGTTCCCGTTGTTTGTGCATTTTGGTGTATTATTGCATTTGTGCAATATTGTATCTTATTGCATACAGGAATGTGAATTTTATTTAAGTAAACAACTTGTGGCGTGCTAACAGCTCCCCCTCTGAGATTCAAACGTCCTCGTTTGAAGTGTTCGTTCTTGCAAATATTTGATTAATTCCTTCTATTGCAGCTTCAGTTAGTTCGATAGTTGGCTTTTGGTCGATACTTTTTTTCGGCCATAATTTTCTCAATAAAGTTAGGGTAATGATTATTAAAATTGTGATAAGGCTGATACTAAGAGCGTGTTTAATTTGACTTGTCGACTCCAGATAGCCGATTTCTTTTATATTGTTCACATTTAACTGTTTTAACATTTGTAGAGACAGCATTTCTTCGGTATTATTTGATTGCGATAAAGGTTGAAGTATGGCGGGCAGAGGATTGCTGGTTAGTTCCGCATTAGAGAATTCGTTCCCGTTAATTTTAATTGTAGCATTATTGTAATGTATTAGAAATGTGCCGTTCAGAGGTGTTAATTTTTCGTCAATTTGTATTTTTCCTTCAAAATTATTCAAAAATATGATATCTGGTGGAATCTCTTCTATTTCGGGAATATGATGGCTGTTGGTTATTGTGCAGTTTGGCGGGCGGCTTCTCAGCAGATTACTTATACAATAGTCTGTACTTATGTCTAATAAACTATTTCTAGGGCAAATTTGGAGAGAGTTGTATTTTTTACATGGTTTAATTATACCATACAGGGTATTTTTGCAGTCAAGTATTGTATTAAAATTTATTTTAAAAATTGTGTTATTCTTTTTGCCTGCTCTGATATCTATTTTTTTACATGTTTGGTTTCCTACTGTGGGCAAACTTATGATGTAGATTATAATTTTTCCATTAGTTGCTATTTTTATTTCGGAGAATTCAAGAGCTTCATCTAAATTTACGAATGGGATATCGTCCTTGTCAAATATTTGTTTTGCAATGTCTATTTCTTCACTCGACATAATGTACGAGTTGATTATATTAGCTTTTGCCCAATGTATCGCATAGGCGATATTTACGATCTCGTCTTTTAAAATTTCCAATTTATATTTTAATTTCAAAAAAGCTTCTACTTCCTTATTTTTGTCATTTTGTAATTCTTTGGTTATACTATTGGTAATATTTGTAATTTCGTTTATTTTTTCTATTGTAAGTTTATTTATAAGTAATTGGTTATTGTTATTTTCAAGGACATTGTTTAGTTTACTTATTACAATTTCGTGATCCTCGTGGTCCGGATTTCCTGCAATCCATTTCCACGCACTGCCTATGAAGTTAAGTGACCGTTTTGGTCTTCTTTCTGTTTTCAAATTATTTAAATGGACTCGTATTTGGGATATAAGGAGGGATATGAATGGATAGTTTGGATTCCTGGAGATGTCCTTAATTTGTGATTTGGATTCGATGTCCTTCAGGATATCTTCATATTTGTCGATGTCAATTTCGTGTATAATTCTAAATGTTCCGGTTTGTAGTTTAGTAGTCCCCTTTTCTATCGTAACTAGTTGCGTATTGGAATAGTCAAATATCTTTACCTCTGCGAGGCATAGTCGAATAAATAGGAGTCTGAAATGAAATTTGTCTCTTGTTAGTTTCGTATCCTGCTTTTGTGTACTACCTGACCTTTCTCTGTTATAACTGTACTATTTCTATCTTCTCTAACTATTTCCTTACTATATGGTTTACTAAGTTTAGTACCTAATCTCCTATTTCTCTTAACATAAATTATTTGTCCGGGTAAGTATGTCTTAGTTTCGTGTTTACTCTTATTATGGAATTCCATATCCTTTCTTTGCTTCTGAGCAAGTTTTTGCAAATTGTTTTGTCGCGTTGTTTCTATATCCTCTGGTGTAAAAGTCACGTTTCTACAAAAGAATAGGTCTACCGGTCTTTTTCCTGTAACTGTATGGATAGTATGGTTATATTCCGAAACGGATCTTTCCAGAAGCTCTTCGAAATTTCTATGTCCGCCATTATCCTTTATACAGCGCATTATTTCCGTTAGTGTGGAGTGGAATCTCTCCACTTGTCCGTTTGCTTGACTACTGTAGGGTGGTGTGGTGTACACCTCGATCCCTAATTCGTCCTTCATCATAAACATGATTGAGCGAGAGTTGAGTGATGGCTCATTATCGATTACTACGATTCTTGGAACGCCGAAAGAGAACAAAATATCCCTTAAAGGTCTTCTAACGTCTTCTATGGCCCTGCTATTCAACATCTTTGTTACTGCATATTTTGTAAATGTATCTAAAGCGGTCATAACCCTTTTTCCTTCCGTTAAAAAAATATCTATATGTACCGTGTGACCTGGAAAAGTCGGCAATGGTGTTGCCGCTGGTTTTGGCTTATTGGGATGTCTTTCGTATTTTTTTTCTTTACACACCGTGCAGTTCGTTATAATCCGCCTAATTTTATTTATCATTCCTGGAAAATAGCTTTTTTCGAGGATCTGGATCCTATTCTCTTTCGCGCTCCTGTGAGCTCTCAGGTGTTCTCTAAGGATAATTTCCTCCTGCTCATTAGTAATATCGTCTACAACCTTTTGGGTGTATCTGCACTTGTAGTTGCTAAAGTGTTGTGGGTAGATGTTTTGAATAATTCCCATTATATTCTCGCTCGTGCATATTCCATTAATAACTGAAGGATTCAGATATCTCTTGAACAGTGCTATGATATTTTGCTCGTTAAATTCTATTTCTTCGATAATATGACGATGGACAGTAGGGAAAATAATTTTAAATTGGTAAAATGAAGTTTCTGCCTCTTTAAGAAAAATTTGGTTTTTAAAAACATTTATGGGTACTTCGCTACAGGGTATTAGGTTATGGTTTGAACTATCGCCGCTATGATAGTAGGCGTGAGTGAGTTAATTTCGCTTGGTATTCTAGAGAGGGCATCTGCTACCACGTTTGATTTACCGGGCTTATAAACTAGTTCATGGTTGTATTCTTCTAATATTGATTTCCACCGCCTCATTTTGCTATTTGCGTTCTTGTGGCTAAGGGAATAGGTTAGAGGTTGGTGGTCGGTAATTATCTTCACTTTTTTTAATCCGTACAAATAACTTCTTAGCGTATTTAGAGCCCAAATTATGGCAAGCATCTCTTTTTCATTGGTCGCATAGTTTTCCTCTGTCCTGGAGATAAAAGTTATAGGGCGATTATCCTGCGATAGGACTGCTCCTATAGCGAAGTTAGAGGCGTCCGTAGTTAGTTCGAAGTCTTTGTCGAAATTTGGGTGAGCTAGGACTATGTCCTCTGAAACTAGGGTACTCTTAATTTTGTTAAATGCTTCTATGGCATCTTCGTTTAGTTGAATCTCTATTTTTCTAGAATTACGTTTTGAAACGTTATCAGCATCTCCTCTAAGGAGTGCTGTCAGGGCCTTGGCAATTTTCGAGTAGTCCTTAATAAATCGTCTGTAATATCCTGACATTCCCAGAAAGGATCTTAGTTCTTTCAGATTGCGGGGAATTGGGAACTCCGCAACCGCCTCCACCTTTTTTGGGTTGGTCTTTATTCCCTCTGAGCTAACAATATATCCCAAAAATTCTACTTCCTTTTTTGCAAATTCACATTTATTTAACTGCACTTTCATATTAGCATTTTCTAAGGTTTTAAATACTAGTTCTAAATTTTTAAGGTGTTCTTCTTCGTTTTTTCCAAAAATTATCACGTCGTCGATGTAAACATAGCATCTTACTCCTATATGTTGCCGCAGAATGTCATCTAAAGCTCTCTGAAACGTCGCCGGGGCATTTTTCAGCCCGAATGGTAAGCGCAGGAATTCATATTTTCCGTTATTAACGGAGAATGCGGTTTTTTCTATATCCGATTCACGTAGTGGTATTTGATGAAATCCACTCTTTAAGTCTATTACTGTAAATAGTTTATTGTTGCCTAGATTCGACAGGACCTCGTTAATTTCGGGAATGGGGTATTTGTCTGGAACAGTCACCGAGTTAAGTTTACGGTAGTCGATAACCATGCGATATTTCTTTTCGCCGGACGCATCGGATTTTTTATTAACTATCCACACGGGTGAGTTGTATGGGGATTTGGACTTTCTTATTATACCATTGTCGAGGAGCTCTTCTACCTGTTTCTCAATTTCTTCCTTTAGTGCCATGGGGTAGGGATAATGTTTGGAGTGCACAGCGTCATCAGTGGTCGTTCTGATTTCGCCTTGGACTACAGTAGTAAAGGTGAGTTTCTCGTCAGGATCGGAAAACAAATTTGGGCAACCTGCGATTATATTATTTATTTTTCTTTGTTGATTTTCGGAAAGATGTGGAGTTTCCACTTCCACATTATTAACTTGTCGCGATACTCTCTGTTTGAGTGGGATAGTAATACCTGGAAAGTTAGTCATGATACTTTTCTCAGTATCTATTATTGCTTTGAGCTTCCTCAAAGTGTCGTTGCCGATAATTCCGTGGAAGGAATTAAGAGGTGGCAGGATATAAAACTTAATTTTTTCGATATTCGGTCCGAATACGTCTATGAACGCGTGATGCGTTATTTCGATGGTACCTGCAACGGATTCCACCTTGAATGGTTTATTTGGTATAGGGTTTCTTATCCTGGTAGACTGAATATAATTCTTATTGGATCTATCTATTATCTGTATCTATCAGGAAGTCTACCGTGTCCCCGCGCCTCGTAGTGAATTCATAGTATGGGAGCGAGGACGGCGTTAATCTAAAAAATTGATCAGATCGGGTTCGGTTTTAGCAGAGTCCGTTTGTTCGTCTTGTTGTGTCGTCTCGTAATTATTATAATAATTATCAGAGTAACTCTGATCGCCGTATGGTTCTCCTGCGTAATCTCCTGCATATGGCATTCCCGCATTTGCATGGTAATTTCTTTGCAACTTATTCGGAGGGTGAGATTGCTGAGAGTTGGGTGGACGTTTTTGTGGTTGGGAGTGTGCGTTGGCATTGGGCCTATTTTGATAATTCACTTGCCGAGTCTGTATGGAAGGGTCCACTTCCATAGGAACCGGGGGTTTAGGGGGTAAATTAGGACGATTATTATATCCTGACCCGTATTGTTGTTGTGGGCGATTTCCGAAGCTCGCATTCCTAGTTTGGGAATTGTAATTCGGTTGGTTGTTAAAGCTATTAGTAAAGCCTCGGTTCGGTTGATATCTAGGCGGTGTATCAACCGGTCTATTATTATAATTATTATTATTGTACCGTGAAGGATAATTGTAACGTTGCGGTACAGAGTACGTTAATTCGGGATAAAAGGGTCTGTTGTTGTTAATGACCTGTCGCGCTGGCCGCGGTGGGGGTTGGTTTAAATATTTATTTACATTGTGTGCATGATTCATGCGGAAGAACATATTGTCCAATTTTTGGCACAAATTTAAAGCCTGAGGCAGAGTTGTAGGTTCTCGAATGCTAAGAAGACGGGGTAAATCACCATTGAGTCCTCGTACAAATGTATCGAGGGCCTTGTCTCGATAGGAATTTGTCATCGCTATAATTGCCTCATCCCCCAGATCGAGGCATGCAATCTTATCAAGGATAAGTGATAGGTGCTGGTAAACCTTCTGGTAGAAAGTTGGAATATCATCTTGTCGCTGAGCCAAAGTTGTCATTTGGTATTCTAGAGTACCGATATCTCTCTTATCCGAGTAATGCATCATCAAACATTTTCTTATTTGACTCCAATCTAGTGGAGTGCTGTACGACTCTAGAGCAGTGTCGGCATCGCCGACAATTTTGTGCCTTATGGTGTGCAAAATAGCAAAATACTTAGGTGTATCCTTCAACCCTTCATAGGCCTTCAAAATTCTGTCAACACTTTTCCGCCAGGAGCTAAACTCTCCTGGTTCTCCCGAAAATTCGCGTAAACATTTCACCATGTCGGGTATAGGTACGGTCTAGGTCATTCATGTTTCCTGAGGTCAAAGTTACGTTGGGTTCGGTTACCCTAAAATCTGTGATATTCGGTGTGTTCATTTGCTCGAGCACCGCGCGAACTACGATTCTAACATAGTGGGATCGGGGTTAGAAGGATTTGGAGCTACAGGGGGGCTTATGGGATTATTGTCCCCGGGATTACGATTCCCGTACTCAATTCGTAATTGATTCAACTGTTCTGCAAGTTCGTCTGCTGAATTTGTCATCTTTTCCTCTTTTCTTTCTTTTTTTTCTAATTAAAAAATATTTTCTTTTTCTTTTGTTTTGCAAATATTATCTTCCTTTTTTTTCTTTTTCAATAACCTCCTTCGTAAGTATCAATTCATCTATATCTTCTTTCTTATTTTTAGAATTTTATTTGAAATAAAAATCTTCCTTGATTAATCGTCTTCCTACGTTACTTTCTTGAACACTTTTCTTCGCAAATATTTTTCGTATAATACATCTTCTTTTTAACTATGAACAGTTTCTCTTTGTAAATAATTTCCCTCGGAAATATAAAACAATTCTATTAAGACTTTTTGCTTTTTTTTTAACAATATTCCTTAGTAATATTTTATTCACTTTGATTATTTTCTTTCTTATCTTTCTTTTCACAAATATCTTCACTTCCTATATCTTATTTTTTTCTTTTAGCATTGTTGAGGACATGAACCTCATCGAATTTTAATGACGCTGAAATGAATAAAAAACAAATAAACATATATACATACATACGTATACACATAATTTAAATGGTTTTATCTCACCTCCTATACTCACCTGCAATAGCCTCGCCCATGGAATTACCCCTTACATATGTAAATACTTACCTTACCAACATATAGGTACCCAAATACTCACCCGTACGTCCCCACTTGCTCTCTCTGTGGAAAAGTCCCGCTGCCGATGGAAATGACACAATGATGACCACTCAGGCGATGAAAAAAAAGGGACCGAATCAGTTGATCAAGAATCTTCAACAACGTCCATCGCGCCGCCTTGACACAAAGTTTAAAACCAAAAAGTGTATAACAAAAATTTAACCGAAAAATAAAGTGCTTACATAAATTGAACAAAAATATAAAGTGACTAAATAAAGACAAAATATTTAAATAAAAAATCTACATAGTGGTTTCATTGAAAGAAAGGGAAAGGGATAGAAGGAGAAAATAAAATAGGAGACGAGAAAGTTGAAAACATAAGATAACCAAAACCAAATTACATATACATACGGTGGCGCCAAGTATAGCCCATTGGCGCGAAAAATATACATGGTCCTTCGAGCCGGATCGGAACCAACGAAATAAAAAGATAAATACATTTATATAAAGTGTTATATAGACATACAAAATATATACACATATATACATATATACATAAAGATGTGTGCGAATTGAATATTAGAGTGGTGCTAAAAAATTTACAAAAGAATGATATACATACATACATATATGTGCATATTAAAAAATTTATAAAATAAAGAAGTGAGAGGTGAAAGTGACAAAAAAGAAATATATAAAATATATACATATAAATCAAGTATTTAAACAAAAAAACCATTGAGTGGCAAAAGTAAAGGACACAGGAATAATACAGTGTACATACATACAAACGCGAGAGCGAAATACATACCGACATAAAAATAAGTGAGGGCGAATTACATATGGTTTAAGTTGCACAGTGGGCAAAAATATAAGAAAACGTTGTATAATTGAATTGTATAAAAAAAAAAAAAAAAAAAAAAAAAACCAAGGAAAGAGAAAAGACAAGGATTAGAAATATACAAACAGAAAAACATAAATTTAAAAAATTGTATTTAGAAAGGCAAACGAAAGATCATCAAAATACAACAACAATTTAAGGATTACCACAACAACAAATACCAAAGGTTAAGTATACAAGGCCAAAGTGAGTATTCCCCAATATATATATTTACATACACACATCCCCGCACTCTCAAAAAATATACGCATAATATATACATACATAAGTACAGCAAACCCCAACCAAAAGCAGAGCAAAGTGCATAATAATACATATATACATACATATGTATATACCCTCAGAGCATTGATCTCCACAACGGGCATCCCATTAGCTGTACTTATATGCACACCCATCTCCACATACATATATATATTACACATATTAAAAATATACCCAGCTGCTGGTCAAAGGAAAGCTATCTCAATTTTGCGCCCATTACCCCCTCTCTCTAAAGTAAACATACACAAACCGACAAATATACATATACTTAAATATATTAAAGTCGAAATAAGCGTACCCACAATAATATATATCAATATATAAACACGTACATATTTACGGTTGTTAGCCCAAAACCCAAATTAAAAGGAGACGCATTAAATCTCCCTTACCCCAAAAATTATAATAAATCCACAAATAAGAAAGAAAAATCATCTCAAAAAAGCTGCACACTCCAATACCCACTCAATCTCCCACAATTCACAAAATTGCAAAGCGGGAGCAACGATTAACTCCACCCCCAATTGCATACAAATCTACACAAACTTGTACTTAGACGCGCTAAGACAAGAAAATATTCTCTCCCAATATCACTCAAGTGCATTTTGTCGAAACAAGTGTACAGTAGGCATCTCCACCTGAAAATTTGGTCAAAATACAGTGGGACAAAAGTGACCAAATTTCACCCAAAAATTTAATCACACTAAATTTAATAAAAGCTCAAAAGCAAACCTTCGGAAACCACTCACTCAACCCCAATTAAAAAATGACCGACAACAAAGATAAACCCAAAACTCAATTAGATCCCCCCGCAGCAAATACTCGCAGAAAATCCCAATCCGAAGATGATACCCAGGAAAGAAAATTCTCGTTTGAAACCCAAAAATTAGAACTGCGAGAAGTGGTGGAGTATAGGTGAGGCTGAGCATACGGAAGCCAGCCTTAAAACCTATTTGGAGACCCTGAATAAGCGAATGGACTCAATTGAAGCAGCATACGAGGCGGCACATCTCAGCACAAAAGATGTGAAAACCCAAAAGCAGTACGAGCAAACGTACGAGGCCTCAAGCGGAACAGCGATGGAAACGAAGCTAAGGATCAACGAGCTTTTAAGCCAAATACTACCCCCTCAAATAAGTGCGACTAATGCCCCAATATCTACTCAAGCCCCCCCAGAACACCAACCCTACCTAAAGGTACCCGCTTGCGATACAGAAACGTTTTATGGTGGATATGACAACTGGCCGTCTTTTCGTGACATGTTCACAGCGGTCTATATAAACCACCCCAAATTATCGCAAGCACAAAAACTGTTTCATCTGAGACAAAAAACTAGAGGAAAAGCTGCCCTCATAATTAAAAAATATGCCCTCAACGACCAAAACTTTGAGCTCGCATGGGGCGCACTCAAATCTCGCTACGAGAATCGAAGAATTCTCGTAGACAATCAATTAAAAACCCTATTTGATATGCAACCCGTATTTTCCGAAAATGGTGACAAAATACAAGATTTACAAACCACCATAAATAATTGCATATCAACCCTCAATGCTAATAATGTCCCAACGGACAATTGGGACCCCATTTTAATATATTTATGCTCTTCAAAACTTCCCAATGAAACGTTAGCACTCTGGGAGCAATCACTCGACTCCCGAAAAGAATTACCGCTTTGGTCGGAGATGGACAAATTCCTCACGACAAGATACGAAGTGGTAGAAAGACTCGGTACCTATAGGCCGAGCAAACCCCGAAACCCAAACTCAAGCTTCTCTCAAAGATCTTCGACACCCCAAAGCTCGAATTTCAGAAGCAAATCTCAAGCATTCCATGCTGACTCAAAGAAAAAGGGCACGTGCAAGCTCTGCAATCTGAATCACTCTCTAATGAATTGTGTGAAATTCAGAGACCTCTCACCCCAAGAGCGTAACGAATTTGTCAAAAACAATGGTTACTGTTCAAACTGCCTTGCATACTCACATAAGGAAAATGATTGTCGTAGCAGTTTCACTTGCGCTTATTGCCAGAAACGACATCATTCCTTACTCCATTCACATGCAAAACCACAAAATAGCGCAAGAACTCAAAATACAACTCAGAACTCACAAAGGCAACAAAGCCAGGCATATGCCACGACCCAAGTGGCGCCAACCCCAAGCAATTACACAGACGGGCCCTCAACCTCTGCAGAGGCCTGTCAACCCCAAATCTCAACCCCAGTAAACAGAACAACAACCCACTTCTCTAGTAGCAGTGAAACGACTCTACTACCCACGGCCTTGGTCACCATACACTCCAGAGGCGAATACCACAAAATTCGTGCATTAATTGACCAAGGATCGGAAAAAACCTTTGTTTCCTCTCGGATACAAAAAATATTGCAACTACCAACCAAAGAAACCCATTACGAAATCTCAGGTATGGGCGGTATGGTAGTGCAAAACTCTACTAAGATCTGCGAGATAACTCTTTGCTCGTCAGACTTAAGTACCCAAATCAGAACTCAAGCAATAATATTACCCAAACTGACACACTTTCTCCCATCATTTAAGGTGTCAGATATTAACCTCCAGGAGATCTCACGACTCACTCTCGCTGACCCTAACTGTTTCACACCCTCAAAAATCGATATGGTTATAGGCAGCGATCTCACCCCACAAATTATGCTACAAGGTTTACAAGCCAATGTCAGCGGCTGTTTATTAGCCCAAAATACGATATTTGGGTGGATAATCAGCGGACCCATTAAAGAAAAGGTAAACACTTTTTCTACTCAAGTTAGAGAAAACCCCAACGACGCTCTCAACACTCTACTTCAGACGTTTTGGCAACAAGAAGAAGTACCCACTACCCCAACTCTCTCTGAGGAAGATAAATTTTGCGAAGACCTTTACCGCAAAACCACTCGCCGCCAAGACGATGGCCGATACGTGGTAAAACTCCCTTTTAAAACGGAATTTCCCAACACTCTCGCCCTAGGACATTCGCGCATTGGAGCCCAGCTGCAGTACTTAAGCGTCGAACGATCGCTGGAAAAACGGCCAGAACTAAAGGATAAATACTCGGAGGTTCTGGCCGAATACATTACTCTGGGACACATGGAAAAAATCCCACCCCGCGAGACAGTCGAAAACGGAAAATATTTCTCGTTCTATCTCCCCCACCATGCTGTTTTAAAACCCGACAGCAAAACGACAAAGGTGCGCGTCGTATTCAACGCCTCAAAAATCTCGTACTCAGGAAATTCACTGAATGATATTCTCCATACGGGACCCATTCTCCAAAACGATTTAATGCTCGTTCTACTCAATTGGCGACTTTTTAAATACGTTTTCAATGGCGATATCGAAAAAATGTATCGCCAAATACTCGTACATGAGGAAGACCAGGATTATCAAAGAATCCTCTTCCGAAAATCTCCAGACCACCCCATGGAAGATTACAAATTGAAGACAGTGACATTTGGCGTCAACTGTGCCCCATATCTTGCAATACGCACACTCCACCAACTCGCAGAAGATACTCAAAACTCCCACCCTCTCGCTCATGATATATTGCTACACGAAACATATGTAGACGATATTCTCTCGGGCGAACACACAATACAGTCCACTCTCAACTCGCTTCATCAAGTTATCGAAGCATTAAAATCAGCCGGTTTTCCTCTCAAAAAGATAACGGCAAACCACCCCGATATACTCAAAAATATCCCAAAATCTCATCTGCTCGATGAAGATTTTCTCAAATTCCATGATGTCAGCTCAATGAAAACCCTCGGCATCAAATGGAATGCAATAAACGACACATTCTCATATTCATATGACCCACTTCCCGTCGCTAACTCAACTACAAAGCGACAAATACTCTCGGCGATTGCGAAATTGTTTGACCCGGCAGGATGGCTATCGCCTATAATGATACTAGCCAAAACTCTCCTCCAGCACCTATGGCTAGAAGGAACGGACTGGGATGAACACGTTAAGCCCAGCTCCTTCCACAAATGGACAACTTTTCGCGAAAATCTCCCAGCGATTAGTGAAATTAAAATACCCCGATGGGTTGATTTTTCTCCCAATAAATCTTTCCAAATGCACGGATTTTCGGATGCCTCTGAAAAAGCATTCTGCGCCTGCATATATATCAGAGTGCAGAACAGCGAAACCGAATTCTCTTCTCACTTACTCGCTGCAAAAAGTAAAGTGGCTCCACTAAAAACAGTGAGCATCCCTCGCCTCGAACTGTGCGGAGCAGTGCTTCTCACCAAACTGGTGAAACAAATGCGCTCCCACTTAAATCTGACTTCACACGACTTAATACTATGGTCAGATTCCTCAATCGTGCTCGCATGGCTAGAAAAGCCACCCCATACATGGAAGACATATGTCGCAAATCGCACAGCTCAAATCCTCGACAATGTCAGTAATGCCACATGGCGCCATGTACCCAGTGGAGATAACCCAGCTGATCTTGGCACACGCGGATGCAAACCACAAGAATTAGCTGAGTGTCCTCTTTGGTGGAAAGGCCCAGAATGGCTTTCCAAACCACCCACATTTTGGCCAAAAACAGAGACACAAAACGCAACTCCCCCCGAACAAAAACGTATCCAAACGTTTCACATGGTGGAAACCCCAGATATGCTCGAACGCTTCTCCTCATTTGCTCGAGCTCTACGAGTTGTTGCATACATGTATCGTTTCATTAATAAAACGAGAAAACTCATAATCCCCCAAACGCTCACACTTACTCAAAGTGAAATAAATAACGCAAAAACTCGTATCGTACTCCAAACTCAAATGAAATATTACTCAGATACGATCGCAGATATAAAATCCCGTATACCCATACACAAAAAGAGTTCTCTATTAACTCTTAACCCCATGCTCGATAAAACAGGCATCATGCGAGTAAATGGTAGACTCGCACACTCGGCTCTTAGCTACAATGAGCGTCACCCAATTATTATCCCAGAAAATTCGAGATTTTGTACATTACTCTTAGAGTTTACTCACTCTACCCTCCTACATGCTGAAAAACAATTAATGATACGCATGATACAGCAAGAGTACTATATCCCCCGCCTCAAGCAAAAGGTGAAGAAATGCATCTTTCACTGCAAGACCTGCACACTCTATAAGCAGCAGTCCAGATCCCAAATAATGGCTGCGCTTCCCCCCGAAAGGTCTACGTACTCTTTGCCATTTCACACTACAGGAGTGGACTTTCCTGGTCCATTTCAAGCCAAAATCTCGACCCAACGAAAAGCATCTTATGCCAAAGCATACGTTTGCGTATTTGTATGCTTCTCCACTAAAGCAGTCCACCTCGAAGTCTGCTCCGATCTCACTACAGCAGCATTCAAAGCAGCGTTTTCCCGCTTTGTCAGTCGTCGTGGACTCCCCCACAAAGTTATGTCCGATAACGGCAAAACGTTCGTTGGTGCTAGCCGACTCTTTCAAAAGGAATTTGCCAAATTTCTCCATGAAGCTGCTACTGACATAGCCGACAAATATTCAACTCATGGCATGTCCTGGCAATTCATCCCACCCTACGCCCCTCATATGGGAGGATTATGGGAAGCAGCAGTTAAAAGCTCTAAAACCCATTTCCTCAAAGTTGCCGGGAATCACAAGTTCACATTCGAGGAATTCTCTACACTTCTTACTCGAATCGAAGCGGTACTCAACTCTATACCGCTCTCCCCAATGTCACAAGATCCTGATGATCTTCTCGTTTTGACACCAGGACATTTCCTGCGTGGCGCCCCACTACTCTCACTCCCGGAACCAAGCTCTGAAAACCTCTCTCTTGTCAACAAATGGCAAAAACTACAGGTATTACACCATCAATTCAGCACTCGATGGAAAAATGAATACCTCAGAGAGCTCCACAAACGAAATAAGTGGAAAACCCAGCAGCCAAACCTTAGCGAAGGCGACTTAGTGGTCATAAAGGATGACCTTCTCCCCCCAAATGAATGGCGACTCGGCCGCGTCATAAAGCTTCACCCTGGCCCAGATGAACAAGTCCGAGTAGTCGACCTTCGCACTCAAAACGGTGTCTATACACGGCCCATTACGAAGCTCTGTTTACTCCCCCCTGAGAAATAATATCTCGCTCCATTCCTCCCTGGAAGAGCTGAAGGAGTTCCCAATCCCAGCATCCGCGCAGGCCGGCCGCCATGTTGAGGACATGAACCTCATCGAATTTTAATGACGCTGAAATGAATAAAAAACAAATAAACATATATACATACATACGTATACACATAATTTAAATGGTTTTATCTCACCTCCTATACTCACCTGCAATAGCCTCGCCCATGGAATTACCCCTTACATATGTAAATACTTACCTTACCAACATATAGGTACCCAAATACTCACCCGTACGTCCCCACTTGCTCTCTCTGTGGAAAAGTCCCGCTGCCGATGGAAATGACACAATGATGACCACTCAGGCGATGAAAAAAAAGGGACCGAATCAGTTGATCAAGAATCTTCAACAACGTCCATCGCGCCGCCTTGACACAAAGTTTAAAACCAAAAAGTGTATAACAAAAATTTAACCGAAAAATAAAGTGCTTACATAAATTGAACAAAAATATAAAGTGACTAAATAAAGACAAAATATTTAAATAAAAAATCTACATAGTGGTTTCATTGAAAGAAAGGGAAAGGGATAGAAGGAGAAAATAAAATAGGAGACGAGAAAGTTGAAAACATAAGATAACCAAAACCAAATTACATATACATACGGTGGCGCCAAGTATAGCCCATTGGCGCGAAAAATATACAAGCATTAATAACATAATTTCTCAATAACTATAAAATTTTTGTTCCACTTAATTACTACTATATTTACGTCAATAACATATTCGTTCGGCCGCCAGCAGAGATGGGTTTTTCGCGTTTACGGGTGTGTCCTTTTTCCAACGGTGGGTACTTGGGACCCTCGGCGCAGCTTCTGCTTCTCCTTGTTGATCCGTAGTTACGCACTATTCGTTGTTTTCGTCAGCCGTACTTTTTGTTTTTCGGGCACTAAAAATCACGCACGTGGCCTTACTTTTTTGTTTTCAGGCTCTAACTACTTCGATACGCGCTGGCGGTCCCTGCTCGGGCGCCAGTTAAATTTATTAAAACACAAACTTGTTAAAAAAAATATTTTTTGGGAGACAAGCTCCTTTATTCGGTCACATTCAACTTAGAACTAACTCTTTACAATTATCGTTTCTTAAATCTAACTTATTCTGCCGTCCGTTCTGCCGTCTGTTCTGCCGCCGCTTCTGTTGTGATTATGCTGACGGTGCGATTCCCACCGTTCGCTGCATTCCTCATTGACTGAAGGTGTTGTGTTCCCGTTGTTTGTGCATTTTGGTGTATTCTTGCATTTGTGCAATATTGTATCTTATTGCATACAGGAATGTGCATTTTATTTAAGTAAACAACTTGTGGCGTGCTAACATATATATTGTTTTTTTGTCCACCATATATTTATGTATGTCAATGAATGTTTCTTGGACGGTTAAACAAAATTGTGTGAAGGTCAGAATGAATTATTTAAAGTCTTTATATAAGTTTTAAATAAAGAAGAAATTAACATATGTAATTATTTTGTTGTAAGATTTTTAATGAAAATGGAATTCAGTTTGTTTACAAAGTATAGTTTACATAAAATAACGGTCATAGAGATAATTACATAGTGCATATGTACATATTCAGTGGTGAATTTTGTATAAAGTATTAAACTCCAATTTTTATGTCAAACGTACCTGAATATTGTAAAAAATTTAAAGTGTGCTATGTATCTCAGCACCACTGTACTTATAAATACATACATATCAAACATTTTTTTTTCAGCAAAAAGCTATGAACATACTTTAATTATTCAAAATTCGTTAGCTTACAAATTAAATTATTTAGGTACTTTTTGTAAATTGTTGATATTCTTTTTTTTACCTCGCGAGCAGAAGGGGTAATGCTTATAAAAATCTCGTACCATAAATTCCATAGTCTGTGAAATTTCTTTTGGGTACAGAATGTTAAAAGCAAAGTATAAATGTATAACTTGTTGAATGCTATTGTTATCATGTCATCTTTGCTAGTTCCAAACTGAAATATGGTTTTTAAAATTATGATTTTAAAGGTATTTTTTATTGAACAATAATAATGACTTCCATGAAAATTCGTAAACAAATAACTTATGTTTTCCCCAGAGTATTTTGCAATGGCGCATATTACGTCGATTGGATTTGATGTCCTTGTTTCTTTCAAAGTTGTCTGTAAAAGTATGAGCTTTCATATCCATCAATTCTTCAAAGTGTAGCGATAAGGATTCGCAAAAAAAATATACGGCCAAGCTTATAAATATTATTTAAAATGCCAAAAAATATGTACTTAAATTATAGCACCACGTTTTCCGTCTTTTAACTTACAAGCGTCTTTCACGACTGTTGACACGACTTTATGTGTGAAACTAAACATTGATAGCAATTGTACACAATACATGCTTACTTTTAAACATCACTTGTTCACGCGTAAACTTTTTTGTTGATATTTACCATTTGTATGTAAAAAATGTTGATATTTACAGAAACAATGTTCGGAATTATTTGACGATGTATATTTTCTATTAAAATAATCGCAATGGTATGCACAAAATGCTTTAGAGTAAATATTAAACATTTTTTTCGCGTTAGTACACACTTTTTTGTTGAAATACCAACTTATTTCTATGGTAAGTTTACATGCTGTTTTTAGAGTGTACTATTACGTTCGAAAACGTAATCTATCTATATATATATAAAAATCAAGCCTATTTCTTTGTCGCGGGTTTTCGCCCAAACGCGTAGAGGGATTTTGACTAAATTTACACACCGGCTGAGTACCTTGCCCTAGATGGTTTATATGCATATTTTTTCAGATCCGGAAGTCGGTTCCCGAGGTATAAGTCAAAAGGTCAAAACGTGGACCCGGCTTTCCCCTGAATATTTTTGGACGATATTGGTATCAAATGAAAGGTATTGAACAGGGTTTTTACATAGAATAGTACTCATTCGTTGGTCGAGCCTGGAGATATGTGTCAAAACGTGGACCCGGATGACCCTCGAATATTTCTGAGCGGTATTGGTATCAAATGAAAGGTCTTGATGAGGACTTCGACATAGAATTATTTTGTTTGTGATGCCTAGGCCGGGTCTCCAGATATGGGTCAACATGTGGACCCGGATGACCCTCGAATATTTCTGAGCGATATTGATGAGGACTTCGACACAGAACTATTACAACTGTGGTGCATAGGCCGTGTTCCCAGATATGGGTCACAACTTGGACCCGGATGAAACCGAAAAGTGGGAATCATGGAGATCTTCTGGATGTAATGCTCAACCTGGTTCCCTAGGTAAAGGGCAATAAAAAGGAAAGGAAAGTCAAGTGTATACACTGAAAAAACAACTTACTCAGATTATGGAAAAGTGGGAATGATTCGGCGCTAAAGACATATTTCCATATTTTGATGTACGATTTTCTTCAAATCAAGGAATAAAAACCACGTTTTAAAGAAAATTGTACATCAAAATATGGAAATATGTCTTTAGCGCCGAACAATAATCTGAGTAATTTTTTTTTTTAAGTGTAGTAAAAGTAAAAGTAAAAGACCAAGACTTGTTGGTATGACGTGCGAAACACGAATTCACTTTATTATCAAAAGTTTGCCTCTTTTATACAAATTTTATTCTTATGTACCACTTATTTACTAAGATACATGCCAGTATCATGAACACCGAACGAACTACCGAAACGCCGAAAGCCACGGTGCCGAACTCCTCGAGAATCGTATCAGCTACCCCGTCGGTTTGAAGTAAAGTGTTGCCAACTATATGAACTATGTTCGAATCAGCGTTACCAAGCGCTGATGCCAAATTGAGGGGGTTTTTCTCAGGTTTCTTATCTTTTTGATAAAACCAAAAACATTTTTACCTTATTTTACTAAAAACAATTTATTTAAATAATAAAATAATGGATTCTATTGCGATAGCAGCTTTATTAGTAGAGGAATAGGAGCAAAGGATTTCTCTGAACGAAAGAAAGTTTTGAGAGATCATAGCAATCCTTTTACTTTAAGTAAACAAGTGTAAATTTAATTACAGGATGAAGATAAAAAAATAGTCTTAATTTTGCGTGAAAGAAATCTTTACCTTGTCCTTTTTTCTGTTTTTCATAGAATTATTTTGAACTACATAAAAGCAAATTGTATACAAAAACAGAGGAAAATTTCAGTAACAATGTACCCGGCACCGGAATTTTCGTTTGTGATAGCTCACTAAAATGCAAACGAAATCTTCCGGAAACTTATAGTTCATTAATAACACAGTATTTTGGCGTAGAGCACCCTTATGCATTGCGAAGGCTGCCGCGCTTTGAAAAGTAACCATCAGCCGACAGAACTCCCTTTCTGGAGTTAGATCTGGAGAGATTTACAGTAATTTTGCGTAGTCGGGAGTGTTATAACTAGTAAAATTATCATTCACAGAACTTTTCCTGAAGGATTCATTGAAACATTCTTAGTGGTTTGAAAATAAATACGGCGGGCGCATTATACTGAAGCCGACCTTCCACCACCTGCAATATTTATTTGAACGCGTCTTTATTGAGACGAAAATTTTTACTAAAATGGTAAATTGTTGGTAATACACATTCATAATTCGCTAGTTGCTTTTTTATTGTAGTCGAACAATAATTACCAACTTCAGAAAATGCATTATTATTCTTGGGTGAAAATATATTTTAATTTCCAAAACCTACATACGCACGTAATTCACTCTTCTTATCATTTCACAATTTTTTCTTTGAAGTTTTTCTTTGCATATAACAGCAATTCAATCGCGGTGAAAAATGCAATGGACCCACGCCATGTTTGTGGCTTCTCGCGACCGGTTGATTAATGTATTTACATATATTCACACTCACTAACACTTATTACAACTTCATACATGCATTTACATAATTTACTTAAACTTTTATTGTAATTTTTGATATTTTGTTAATATCGCCGCAACCAAATACTTGCGTCAAATTTCGGCACGAAAAACTGTCAAAATGTTCGTTCATTCGGTGTTCATAATGCCGATTTACCGAACTCCGAAAGATTCGGCGCGCCGTTGGTTGTCATAATGCCGATTTCCCGAAAACGTCATTTCGGTACCGCCGACGGTGTTCGTGATAGTGGCAACATATTTACTCTAAATGTGTAAGCTTAGAATATCCAATGAAAACAACAACAAAGCCTCGGATGAGACCACCCCTTTCTGGTGACAACCACGGCAAACGTTTAAAGGCCTATGATTTGAGGGTAAGCACCTGGAACGTCCGGACCCTTAATTGGGAAGGTGCCTCTGCCCAGCTGGTTGATGTCCTCGAAAGAGTGAAAGCTGACATCACCGCCATACAAGAGATGCGGTGGAAGGGGCAAGGCAAGAAGAAATGTGGGCCTTGCGCTATATATTACAGTGGCCATGCAGAGGAGCGTATATTTGGTGTTGGTTTTGTGGTGGGAAAGAGACTCAGCCGCCGAGTACTGTCGTTCACGCCAGTGAACGAGCGTCTAGCCACCATCCGCATCAAAGCGAGATTTTTCAACATATCTCTCATCTGCGCCCACGCCCCGACGGAAGAGAAGACGATGCGATCAAAGACACTTTCTATGAGCAGTTAGAGCATGCATACGACCGCTGCCCCCGTCACGACATTAAGATTGTGCTTGGCGATTTTAATGCCAGGGTGGATAAGGAAGGTATCTTTGGCAGCACAGTCGGAAAATTCAGTCTCCACGACGTAACCAGTCCCAATGGGACGAGGCTGATCGACTTCGCCGGGTCACGAAACATGGTCATTAGCAGTACCAGATTCCAGCACAAAAAAATACACCAAGCCACATGGCTGTCTCCTGATCGAAAAACGCGAAATCAAATTGATCACGTCATGATCGACGGCAGACACAGTTCCAGCATCCTAGATGTGCGCACAATCCGTGGTCCCAATGTCGACTCCGACCACTATCTTGTAGCAGCCAAGGTACGCACCCGCCTCTGTGCAGCAAAGAATGTGCCAACAGGACAGCAAGGAAAGTTTGAAGTCGAAAGGCTCCACATGACGCAGACAGCCAATGAATACACCACTCGGCTCTCACTCCTGCTCTCTGAGAGCAACCCTTCACCAAACGATGTATCTGAGGAATGGGAACACATCGCTCGTTCACTTCGTATCGCCGTTGAGGAATCTATAGGATACAAGCGAGCCCACAAAAACACCTGGTACGACAAGGAATGCCGCGATGCCTCTGAAAGAAAGAACGCCGCCTACAGGGCTACATTGTGTGCGGGCGCAACGCGAAGCGTATGGGAGCGTTATCGAACGGCGAAGATGGAAGAGAGGCACCTTTTTCGAAAGAAGAAAAGGGAGGCTGAAAGGCGCGAGTGTGAAGAGCTTGAGATGCTGGCGGGTAGGAACGATGCTCGGAAATTCTATCAAAAAATCAGGCGGATGACTGAAGGTTTCAAGACCGGGGCAAATTCCTGCCGGAATGATAACGGTGATCTGGTAACTGATGTCCAGAGCATACTTAAGTTGTGGAGGGATCACTTCTCCTCCTTGCTAGATAATGGCAACAGTGAAAGTGCGGAAGGAGAAGATGTACGACCCGAATCCCCAATAGCAGATGATGGTAGGCATGTTCCACCACCTGATCATGACGAAGTGCGAATAGCAGTAGCTAGGCTTAAGTATAAGAAGGCCCCGGGTGCTGACGGCTTGCCAGCCGAGCTATTCAAACATGGTGGCGAAGAGTTGATAAGGAGCATGCTCAACTCCTATGCAGAATATGGTCGGACGAGCGCATGCCCGACGATTGGAACTTAAGTGTGCTCTGCCCAATCCACAAAAAAGGAGACTCCACAGTACGCGCCAATTATCGTGGGATAAGCCTCCTGAATATCGCATATAAGGTCTTAGCAAGTGTATTGTGCGAAAGACTGAAGCCTATCGTCAACAATCTGATTGGACCTTATCAGTGTGGCTTCAGACCTGGTAAATCTACCATCGACCAGATCTTCACAATACGACAAATACTGGAAAAAACCCATAAAAAAGGAACCGACACACACCATCTCTTTGTCGATTTTAAAGCCGCTTTTGATAGCACAAATAGGAATTGCTTGTATGCCGCAATGTCTGAATTTGGTTTCCCAGCTAAACTTATACGGCTATGCCAAATGACGTTGACTAACACCACCAGCTCCGTCAGAATTGAGAAGGACCTCTCCGAGCCGTTCGAGACCAAACGAGGTTTCAGACAAGGTGACACTCTTTCGTGCGACTTCTTCAATTTGATGCTGGAAAAGATAATACGAGCTGCAGAACTTAACCATACAGGAAGCATCTTATATCACAAGAGTGTTGCAACTGTTGGCGTACGCCGATGATATCGACATCATTGGCACTAACACTCGCGCCGTATGTTCTGCCTTCTCCAAGCTGGATAAAGAGGCTAAGAAAATGGGTTTGGCGGTCAACGAGGACAAGACGAAGTACCTCCTGTCATCACACAAAGAAACAGCACGCCTTGGCAGCCACGTCAATGTTGATAGCTACAAATTCGAAACTGTTAAGGACTTCGTCTATCTGGGAACCAGCATTAACACCAAGAATGATGTCAGCACGGAGATCCAACGAAGAATCACGCTTGCCAATAAATGCTACTTCGGACTAAGTAGGCAACTGAAAAGTAAAGCCCTCTCTCGACAAACAAAAATCACACTCTACAGGACGCTCATCGTTCCAGTCCTCATGTACGGCGCAGAAGCATGGACAATTTCAAAATCAGATGAGATGGCACTTGGAGTATTCGAGAGAAAAGTTCTTCGTAAGATTTATGGACCTTTGCGCGTTGGCGTGGGCGAGTATCGACGGAGATTTAACGATGAGCTGTACGAGCTTTACACAGACATCGACACTGTTCAGCGAATAAAGATCCAGCGGCTGCGTTGGGCAGCACATGTCGTGAGAATGGACGAAGGTGCTCCGGCGAAGAAAGCATTTCTATCGAAACCCGCTGAACGCAAAAGAAAAGGGAGACCTCCACTGCGTTGGGAAAATCAGGTGGACAGCGATGCTGCTTAGAATAATAATAAAACTCTTTCTCACGGTTTCCCGTGTTGTACATATTGTACATATGTATGTACCTACTTACATATACATACATATGTATGCTCCTATGAGCACTTAGGCTTAGAATAACATTGGAAGCGTGAGAATGGCAGCGTCTGCAATTTTGTGTATTTACGATTTTTTTGGCGCCAGCGCGTGACAATACATTGTATGTAAATTTATTATGTATGTATGTATTAGTGCCCTGCGTAAACACTACCCTCACGGAAAAAAAAAGTTTGTTGCAAAAATAAATATATTAAAAAGTGATTTATATTCAACTAATTTTAAAGTAGCTTTAAACAAATGCAGCGCGGGACAGTTTCTTGTATATGTACATATTTATATGTAAACACATGTTTTCAGATCTAAGTATGCCAAGATTGTTTTTTCCTTTTTTTGGTTACCGTTTTTCAGCTTCACTTCCCATTAAACACTGAAAACGAAATTCTCAAACGGAGAAAATATTGTTTCATATTTATCATTTGAAAATTAACATAAATTCAATTGTTTCTCAAATATTGTTTATCAACTTGAGAACAATTTGCGAAATTTGAGGAAAATTTGTTTCGCATTTTTACCATTTCTTGAATTTCGACATCAAATGCAGGATTAAGTTATTTATTTAAACTACAAGTAAAGTAGTTGAAAAGAAACTAAAGATAAAGTTATTTATTTTAAACTACTAGTAAAGTAGTTGAAAACAAATGCAGGATAGGGCAAATGACTGCTTGCTATGACATCGCCGTGTTAAAAAAGTTAGTTCATTGCAAAGGAAAAAGTCACATTTTCAATTAGTTGTCATTGAAAATAAAGTAGTTTATAAAGTGATTTAAAGTTAATTAAATTTCCTACAGGGTACCGTTCACTGTTCGAACACGTATGCACTAACATTAAACACTGTCGAACACATGTATGTCCGACTTCAACACCAAACATTTCCGATAACTAGCAGCAGGCAAGCAGAAACGTTCTCGTTCTTGAAACGATCGCTGCCCGCAAGTTTTGGTCTTTTCGGTCTACTGCTAAGTATTCGAATACTAAGACGGTGCTTGCAAGAGCCTGCCTGCTAGTATTTGGCAACTGCGACGATTTGAACGATTAACATGCATGCATGCATACATATGTATGTTTGTATTTACATATGAATGCATGTATGGTTGTATGTATGTACATATATGTATGTATGCATTTGCCTAATTTTTATTTTATATTAAATACCTAGTACCTAGATAGTACATACCTAATACCTACTTGCGAACGGATACACATATCTACATATTTATATGAATTTATGTATACCTAAATACTTGGGGCAAATAATTAAGTTACATACTAAATGATTCATTTTTAGTTTCAAAGCATTGATTTTATATCTACTATTTTAACATAACATAATTATAAATCTTATACTCAATAATAGCCCTGTTTTTATTTAAGCGCATATACCTCTTCGCTTAAATTTTGTATGGACTGCTAAGCGCGGAAAGAGATGTGCGCTTAGAAATCCATACAAAATGTAAGCGCAGATGTATGTACATATGTATATGCGCTTAAATAAAAAACAGGGCTATTAAAACATTTACAAGTGTAGTGTATATTATGTGTGCAAATGCCGATTTCAGCCTTTGTTTAAAATTCATAACTGCGTTGATATCTTCGTTATTATCCTGGCATCCTGTTATTAACTGGTGAATATATATGGGTACTAAATGCAGCGTGGCGTAGTCTTCACCTTCCAGATAGCACTTATGCTTCACTAAATTCGACGTCGATTTCATGATGTAGCTCAGAAGCTTTTCGCAAATTTTGCAGATAACGAGTTACTTATTTCTTCCCCATTACTCTTAACAATTTTTGTAAAGAATTTCCACACCTTGCTTCTCCCTTGTACTTCTTTCAATATATATTCTCCATTTTTTGGTTGAGAGATATTGGCGCAAAAATATTGTCTGATACAATAAGTAATTATTGTTTCCAACAATCCATTGCTTAAATAGTAAAAATAAGAAAATAACCGAACATCGATTTTTAGGCCCGAAAGGAACATATTAGCCTGAAGTCGTAAAAAAGGCCGAAGTTAGCTCGTTAACTCATAAAAATGGCGTTGCTAGCCTAGAATTTCACTGACCTGTTTTATGATCAACAGTGTACACTTTTCCGTTTCTCGTCTACCTAAATCCAAAACTCTCAAGGGAAAAGTGATTTTCACCGTGATCAGTTCATGTACACTATTTTTTCACTTGAAAGTTATTCTTTAGATAATACTTAAAAACATCTTTCAAAAAATTTTGGAGAGGGAAAAATTTGGTATAACAGTTATTATTATTTTATTGAAAATAACCAAATTTTTTCTGTAAATTTTATTTAATTAAATATAAAAATACAGTTTGAGGTATTCATTGATTCAAAACATAAAATATCTACATACATGCATGCGAATTTATTTTTTTATAAATAAATATACGTATTGATGATTACTTGGTTGTTTGTGGAGATCTAAATGTTAACCTTCTTGTCCGTGAGTGCACTAGTAATCGATTGTTGGATAATGTGGCCGGAGCTGGCCTCTCCATTGTTAATACGTGTGTACCTACAAGGTATGGTAAAAACAGTTGTCCTAGTCTGATAGATTATTTTATTGTCTCTGACCTTACAATTGTCTTAAATTTGGACCAAATATCTTTTCTATCGGACCATGACCTTTTATTTTGTACCCTGGATGTTAAAGTTTTTCAACCCAATATAAGAAGTACATACACCTTCAGAGACTATCGTTTGCTTGATAACAGTGCCTTGTTTTCCGATTTGTCCAGTGTTGAGTGGTGTGAATGTTGGTATCTTCCAATTGCTAACGAGAAGTTACTGTTTCTAAATAGCAAGGCCACTGAAGCCTACAACAAGCATGTTCCTTTACGTACTCGTGTGATAAAATCCCAAGCATGTCCTTGGTTTAATAACAAGGCCTTAGCTGCTATTAAAGCGCGGAATAAAGCGTTTGGGAAATGGAAGAAAAAACGGTGTGATACTGATTGGGTCCTTTGCAAAAACGCAAGAAACTATGCCACAAAAATTTTAAAGAGCGAGAAAGTTAAGTTTTTCTCTTCGCGTCTGGACCCGGAGCTCCCACCAAATACCCTATGGAGGAATCTGAAGAGTCTGCGCGTATGTGGTAAAATCCGTCCTAATTGTACCCTGAATCCAGATGTACTCAATGATGCTTTTGTGAATAGTTCTGTATGTAGTGTAAGTCATGTTAATGTTCCATCTAGCACATCCTCTATTGCATCCCCTTGTAATTCGGCAGGTACGTTTGGATTCTCTGCTGTAAGCGAATCGGACGTTATTAGATGCATCCTTAAAATAAAAACTAAAGCTGTTGGAGTGGACGAAATTCCAATAAAATTCATTAAAATCGTGATGCCTCTTATAATTGGTACAATCACTCATATTGTGAACCACTCAATAACCACATCATGCTTCCCTGAAATATGGAAAGTGGCCAAGGTTTTACCTCATCCCAAAAGTAGGGATGCAACTTCTCCGGCTGACTTCAGGCCAATAAGCATATTGCCAGTCCTGTCTAAAGTTTTTGAAAGCTTACTAGCGGAGCAAATCAGTGAACATTTGCACAAACTTAAATTACTGTCACCGCTTCAGTCAGGCTTCAGAGCTGGGAATATCTGCTCAACTGCTCTAATAAAAGTTCTTGAGGACATCCGCGTACTTTTGATAAAGGCCACTTAACATTACTTTGTCTACTTGACTTTTCGAAAGCGTTTGATACAGTTAACCACAATTTGCTTTGTTATAAGCTACAGCAACACTTCTGCTTTGGTAATAATGTCGGAACATGATTGCAAGTTTTCTGTCAGGTAGATATCAATTTGTGAGCAATGATTTAGATGTATCGATACCAAAGAAAATTACAGCTGGCGTTCCCTAAGGCTCCATTCTTGGACCATTGCTATTTAGTCTTTTTGTCAATGATATGTTCGATGTATGTAAATTTGTGACTATGCATGGATATGCTGACGATATTCAACTATATTTGTCTGGTGGTTTTGGTGAGATATGTGATTTGTGCTGTCAATTAAACAGTGACTTATCGTCTATACTATGTTGGGCGAATGACAACGGCCTCTGCCTCAACGCCGAAAAATCGTATATGTTACCTGTTGCGAAAAGAGATGTTTCAAGGTTTAAAATACCAGAGATAGTTATGGGACATTCAACTGTTAAGACCGTCAGTAAGGTAAAAAACCTTGGTATCATAATAAACTCCAATCTTAATGCGGCCGATCATGTGAACACTGTAGTGGGCAAAGTGTATGGAACTTTACGCAACCTGAGGCAAACAGCGCCCTATACTCCTCTTCAAATTAGGAAAAAACTTTCCCAACAACTCATTGTTCCAATTATAACATATTCCCATCTAATCTACAATAAACTTGACTCAATATCTACCCACAAATTGGAGGTGGCATTTAATCACCTTACCCGTTATGTCTACAATCTGCGCAAGTTTGACCATATATCGGCGTGGAGGACTCGGCTTTTAGGCTGTCACCTGTCCGATTACCTTAAGGTTAGGAGCTACATCTTTCTATTCAACTTAATCTCCTCGAAATCGCCCACCTATTTATATGAAAAAATTGTATTTAACATGTCCACTCGCTCATGCACGCTAGTAGTACCAAGCTTTAACTACGTTGCCTCAACCAGGCTGTTCTTCGTCAACACCATACGTCTTTGGAATTCTATTCCAGCTGCCTGGAGAAACTCTCTAAACCACAACAATTATAGGCGACGATTTGACATCTAGGAAGTGCTGGTAGAGGGAGCTCAAGCAAACATTTTTTGCCTTCACACTCCAAAATTGGTCAAGTAGTTTGGTAAAAATTTTTTAGTTATCTGACTTTTGCTGAGGAGTGTAGCCTGAGGAAAGCTCGGTTTCTAGATACTTCGAACTTATTTTAAAGTGTGTCATTTTTCGCTTATAATGCCTATAATAGGAAGTGGGCCAAAGCAAAGCTTGTTCGGGTACAGCTAGTAATTATATAAAATATCAAATTGGTTATATGGAAAATGTTTGTAACGGGTAAACTCAGAAACTACTGGACGATTTTAATAATTCTTTTTTAAAATGTCATAACTGGTAAAAACCCCAGAGTGGTATATTTTATTTTGAGAATTTCCGAGAATTTAATACATTTTTCCCTGTTTTAAAATTTCGAAAAACTCAACAAAGCGCAAGCATAGCCAGATTCGTTGGTCAACTAAGTACCCTGTTCAGTGTGAGCGTCATAGCATTGCGCGGCAGAACAGTGTTTGTTTTTACTCAATTCATTGTTTGTGTCGATGTTACAGCAAAAACCTGTTTACTGCTTTGATTAAATGTCCATTAGAGTGCGTCTAATTTGTATGAAAAAATTAAAAGTTCGTTAAATGACTGTATCGCCCCCTCAAGCGGTAGTAACATGGTCAAAGATACCACACATATATATGTAAATTTTGGTTCCGATTGGTGGCGGTTTGAGTTCAAAGTTCAGAAAACTCTATGAAGGGTGGAAAAATCAAAATATTTTTTTAATTATCTACTACCGAAAATCAACACTGCTATACCCAAGGATAACAAATATAAATTTTGGTCCCGATTGATGACGGTTTAGTGGTGTTTCACGGGGGTCAAACTTCAGATTACCATATGCGACACTAAAAATATATGTAAGTCTTCTATGGGATGACTCCAGAATATTTTTTAACGATATTGGTATCAGATAAAAGGTGTTGAACAGGGCTTCAACATAGAGCTATATCCGATGTAATGCCCAACCCGGTGCTCTGAGCTAAGGCAAAGAAAAGGGAAAATGAAAGAGAAATGGCGGGGAGCGCAGTGGGAGTGGAAGAGATCGGAGTTGAATAAAGAGTAGAGAAAGAGAAGAGAAGAAGAAAGAAAAGATACTGGTAGATCAACGGGATTAAGGGTTAAAACAACAGATTCCACAGTCAAATCACATCCAAAAGATATATCTGTTAAATTGACAGACGTTATTTTGTTTTAACAGTTTTATTGTTGAACTACTCTGAAAACAAAAAATCACTGTGAATCCAAACACTTTTGCTGTTAAATCAACAACTTTGCGCAGTTGAAATTTTGTCACTTATTTCTAACAATTACTTTACTTTATAATGTGTATTTTTAGAGCTATTGGCAAGTTTTTTAAATCTTTTGTTTGCATTTTTCTCGTCATCCTCCCTCCGTTCGGTTTCCAAGTATAAATAAGTAGCTTCTTCTCCGCTTGTTTTCCATTGCGGCACCTTCTTCGCCTTCACTGCTTGCTATATTGTGTTCTCTATTTTATATTCTCCTCCGATTTCTAAGCATGACATCAACCTGAAAATCCAATCCAACGGCATCATATGTATAGTGCGACATTTAACATTCAACATTATATTGAATATTGAACTTTAGTGGCTCTTATACTTACCTTTGTTTGAAAAAGCATCCGTGAATTAAAACTCGCTCACGTAAGCAAAGCAACAAGTAACAACGGAGAAATCTGGCAAAATAAATACTTTTTCATGTGTATATTTTGAGAGCTTTTTGGCCGGTAATAAATAAGCAAAACTAAGTTTTCTTATTTTCTCCTACGCGTTTCGGCTTGATTCTCAGCCTTCATCAGGGAGTCTATTTATTTAAACAATTTTTAGGTATAATATTTATTGATGTCATATAATTTATTTATTTATGTATGTATATGTATATAGTATCAGTCTGTGTATTTATGTTGTGTGTTTTCTTCTTTTTAATTGTTTAAATAAATAGACTCCCTGATGAAGGCTGAGAATCAAGCCGAAATGCGTAGGAGAAAATAAGAAAACTTAGTTTTGCTTATTTATTACCGGCCAAAAAGCTCTCAAAATATACATATATATATGATCTATGGCCTTATATCAATAATAAAATTGCAACATTCGGAGAGCTCATACCGAATACCCATTTGACTTAAATTAATCTAAAAAGCACACAACATGAAGCACTTTTTTCGACACATACGCTACAAATATGACCAAGGAACTTGCTACATCATCAAACAGTACAACAAAAACTACAAAAAACTGGCGAAGCAACAACAACGGCTGAGATATTTACTCGAATGCAAGAACTTCGGAATAACAGCACCACAGGCAAAATCAACAACATAAAACATGGATTCAAATTGGACTCAACAAGAAAAGAACTAAAAAATATAGAACAAAACTTTACAAAGAAAATTTTAAATCTATAAATTAAGGAAGCAAATATTCAAATTAAAATAATCCGGACTAGTATAGATCACATTAGATGGGATCTCAATAAGAGACTAAGTCAGTATGACTTTCGGATGATAGAAAACCACCAAAAGGAGTTTCACAACAATATTATGATAGCAACAAATGATAACCTGAATAAAAAGCTAAAGGCACAAATCAACAAAAAATTTCAAAAATACGACCTTGCTGTCAACGAAGATTGGCTTGTGAACCAAACAAATATACAGATACCCAGAGAGTCTCGTTGGCTTCTTTCTTTAGGAAACAAATTTGCACTTCCAACAACAACAAAAAAAATATATCACCAATACGTTTAATCGCTGAAATAGAGCAAGGTATACAGACAATGGAAGATTACAAGGACAAGGAGGAAGCGAGATGCAACGTAGCAACTAGGATTAAGAATTTTAGAAATAAGTTTGAAAATAAGGATAAAGAAAAATTTATTTTAAAAATATTTGAAGACACGGAAAAACTATTACAGAAGCATAAAGACACAGTAGTTGTAACAAGCTCGGATAAAGGTAATAAGACAGTAATAATGGACAAGAGTGAATATAGAAACAAAATGTTAGCGCTACTTAATGACCAAGACACCTATAAAACCATACGGTCAGATCCCACACAAAAGCTTCTAAGGAAAAACAATTTAATAATAAATGACTTATATAAACGAGAAAATATCGATATTACAGAGAAACACAAATTGACATGCACGGCTGCAACGGCTCCAAGACTGTATGGACTCCCAAAGATACACAAGACAAACACTCCTATGAGACCCATTGCCTCCTCGACCAACATCCCCTGCCTTGAACTCTCAAAATTTATTGGACACACACTCAAACAACTAATTTCTGATGACCATAATATTAAAAATTCTCTAGCACTCAAAGAAAAGCTAAAAGACTTGACAATTGAAGAGGACGAAATTTTTATATCATTTGACGTAGTTTCCTTGTTCACTAATATACCAGTTTATCTAGCAATTCGCACAATAATGCAAAAATGGTCATCGCTTAAAAATAATTCAAACTTGACAAGGAAACAATTTTTAGATATTTTAGAATTTTGTTTAAGGGACAACAACTATTTTCAATATGACGGGATTTATTACCAGCAAGTGCATGGTATGCCTATGGGAAACCCCCTATCACCCACAGTAGCTGACATTGTCCTAGACAAAATTCTTGACGACGCTATAGCTGAACTAAAAAACAAAGACATATATATCAAATACATAACGAAATATGTAGATGATATATTCTGTAGAGCGTCAAATGTAGTTACACAAGCGCAAACATATCTACATAATAAATTTCCATACATTGTATTGTCACGCGCTGGCGCTGGCTACTTAGTCAGCCCCACACAAATTGTAATGTACACAAATTTGCTGACGCTGCCATTCTCACGCTTCCAATGTTATTCTAAGCCTAAGCGCTCATAGGAGCATACATATGTACATGTACGTATGGACATGTACATATGTACAATATACCGTGGGAAAGAGTCCCATTATTTTTAAGTACGTAGTGTAAATATGTATCATAGTAAATAAGTAGTACATAAGAGCAAATATTGTATAAAAAGAAGAATTTTGGATAATAAAATTTAATTCACTTTTGACAACCAAACGATAAGCGTTTAATTCCCCACTACATGGCGATCCTTGCCAGATAAGTCGTGGCAATTTATTTTTGCCTTCATTTATCCACGTGGCAAGGAAGTCATCGCGACGCGGGTTTTTTTTTTTTATAATCATTGGACTAAGAAGGATACTCAATCGTTGCACGAAGAAGGATACTCAATCATTGCACGAAGAAGGATACTCAATTTATGAAAAATTTGATTGATCATTGGACGGATAGGAACATAATTGAAGTGGAATAATAAAATCGGTCAAGCAATGCACGAAGAAGGATACTCAATTTATGGGAAAATTTGATTGATCATTGGACGGATAGGAACATAATTGGAGTGGAATAATAAAAACAGCCCAGCAATGCACGCAAACTAGGCACGTTACAACAGCAACATTGGTACGCTTGAACAACAACAACAGTAGGGCAGTTACAGCAGCAGCAACTGTAAAACACGTAGCGATAAAAGGGCCGAGCGAAAAGACAACATAATCTTAATTTTCCGACCAGCAGCAGCAGCCATAGAATTAATGTATTTTATTTAATATACACACGTATATATCTTTAACATTGCTTCTGGCAACCTAACGGCTGCCTACTCAGTGGCAAAAATTGAAAAATTCTTGCCTCATTTTTTTGTTTTTTTTTCCAATACTAACCCCATCAGGGTATTCCTTTTTCATGGTCAGTCAACAAGAGGTTGACGAGATTTTCGAGCGGTGGAACAGGTTCTTCATCGAAAGAGAACAGCCACCGCCAGAAAATATCAGGCAGGGTCCTTTGCCGATAACAATCGAGGAGTATCGGCAAAGACAACAAACTAATAGAAGGGTGGAGGAACCCAAAATTCCGAAGCCCATATCCTTCAAACGAAAAAGGGGTGGCAAAGCTTTTAAAATACGAAAAGCCCTTGCCACCATCCACGAGGAAATTAACCTCGCAACCACTATTGAGAAAAAGAAGGAATTGAAAAATAAGTTAAAAAATATAAGAAAAATGTTTAAATAAAGAAAAAAAAAAAAAATATATAAATGTAATTAAAATAAAAAGTGGAAATATCTTTTGTTCATTTCAAGCATGTCTAGGCCTAGAAACCCAATTGTTGATTTATCTAGCGGAGTAGAAATAAGAGAGTTAATAGATTACGACAGGGAATTAGAATGGTTGAGAAGATTTTGGCGTCGCATAGGAATGACTAGGGAACCAACAATAGAGGACGTTATTAACCCAACAACACAAGTAGAAGAAATACAACGAATGGGTGAAGTTTTCGGCATACCAAGATTCCATTAAGATTTTTTTTTATATACAAATAAACCAATATGGGTGGCAAAACATCCAAGATTGACAAACCAAATACCAATGTGGTTAATTCCATTGAAGTGGTTGATCATACTGAATCCTTGGATTCAATTAAATTCATTTTACTCGTTATTGCAATCATTAGTTGCATCAATTTATTTTTGAAAATATACTCAACCCACAATAAAATTCTGAAAAAGAGATACATTTCTCGCGCTAACGATCTAGATAAAGTCTAAACAGATTTTATTTCTTTTTCTATTTCATTATTTTTCAATGGCCAAATGGGAAATAATTCTTAAAACACTCATTGAAGAAAAAACCACGGCAGAAAAAGCATATAAATGCATAAACAAAAATATAACAATAAAAACGGAAACGGTAAGAAAACACCTCAAAACAATATTAGACTCATTAAATAATTTAGGTGAAATAATACGCAAAGTTAACAATCAACTCACTGCAGCTCACCAATTAGAGGCATACCAAATATTTTCCTTTGTTAGAGACAAACTAGTATCTTCACTAGCAAGATACAATATTGATGCATTAGTACCAAACACATACGAAAGTACTATAACACTCGACTTTAGCATTTTATTAACAGAACCAGAAGAAATAGAAAAAGCCAAAATGCCACAAACAGTGGTAGAGTTCATTAAAACGGCTTCATCAATTCTGCCTGAATTTGATGGTAAGCCGGAAAATCTGCATAGTTTTTTAGATGCAATTGAAATTCTCGATCAGATCAAGGATACGCATGAAGCGTTAGCGACATCCATTATAAAAACTAAACTTAAAGGTACTGCACGAAATTACATCAGTACTGAAAATACAATACAACAAGTTAAACTAAAATTGCAAACTTCAATTAAAGGCGAGTCAGTGGAAGTATTGACTGCAAAGCTTTTGAATATTCAACAGCGCAGTAAAACAGCTAATCAATACACTACTGAAATAGAGAAGCTAACAAAGTCATTGGAAGGAGCATATATATCTGATGGGCTTACCTCAGACTTGGCAAGCAAATATTCTACACAAGCAGCTGTAAAAGCCATGTGTAAGAATTGCTCAAACGAAAAAGTAAAAATGATAATGCAAGCAGGAACGTTCACTTCCATGAACGAAGCTATCTCTAAATTCACAAATAGCTGCACTGAAGTAACTGGAAACCCAAACTCATTACTTCACATCCGCCAACAAAACTATTACCGCGGTAGCTTCCGTCGAAGTTATCAAAGTAATAATAACAGAAGTAACCAAAGACGCGCGTTTCCCACGCGCTACAATTATAACAATAACAATAACATGCAAAGGCGAGACTATAGAAACCAAACACGCTCAAATGCTCGCAATAACAACCACAATAACAATAACAATACAAACAGCACACGAAACATACGTAGCTACGATCAACAGGAAAACCAGCAGACTCCACTTCAACAGTAGAGAGAAAAATTTTTGTATTCAATTTACATTTGAACAGCTACATATCTTCCAAGTCAACATTAAATAACTCATTTTCTACTCTCCTAGTAGACACAGGAGCAGATATATCAATTATTAAAAAGGGTCAAATTCAGAACGATATTTCAATTAATAATTCACAAAAAACAGATTTAAAAGGCATAGGTCAGGGTATAACAAGCACCCTCGGAACAGTTAAAGCAGATTTGAAGGGTGACGAACTTTTGATTCGACATAAATTTCACATAGTAGAAGATGATTTCCCAATTCCATGTGACGGAATTTTGGGACTGGATTTCATTAAAAAATATAATTGCATTTTAGACTATCAAAATAATAAAGATACTTTGATATTACGTCCACATGATTTCCCAGAGGATATAGCAATTCGAATGACAAATGAGCCAACAATTAATAGTATAACAGTACCAGCAAGATCAGAAGTAATTAGACAAATTAAAATTAATAATAATAACGAATTATTTATACCACATCAACAATTAGCCGAAGGTATTTTCGTTGCCAATTCAATAGTAAATCCAAATCAAGCATTTGTTAGAATTATTAATACAACAGATAAAAATGCAACTATTCAAAATTACAATATTAATACAGAAAATTTAGACGACTACATTATTGTAAATAATAAACAGAAAAATGAAGAAAACAATAAAGAAAAACTAGAAAGATTAAATAAAAATTTTCCATCATTTGCTAAATCTCAACTTAACACTTTATGTTCAGAATACATAGATATATTTGCATTAGAATCAGAACCTATAACCACTAACAATTTTTATAAACAAAAACTTTATATGAAAGATGATACCCCAGTCTATATTAAAAATTACAGAGTACCAGAAGCACATAAACAGGAAATTAACAAACAAGTAAATAAACTAATTCAAGATGACCTAATAGAACCATCTATTTCCGAATATAATAGTCCAATTTTACTAGTACCGAAAAAATCACTACCAGGTAATAACGACAAGAGATGGAGACTAGTTATTGACTATAGACAAGTAAATAAAAAACTAACCGCAGATAAATTCCCATTACCAAGAATTGATGATATTCTGGATCAATTGGGAAGAGCAAAATATTTTTCTTGCTTGGATTTAATGTCAGGCTTTCACCAAATAGAACTAAGCCCAGAATCAAAAGATATAACATCATTTACCGCAGACAATGGTACATACCGGTTCAAAAGATTACCATATGGTCTCAAAGTAGCACCAAACTCATTTCAGAGAATGATGACTTTGGCATTCGCAGGTCTAAAGCCATCACAAGCATTCCTATACATGGATGACTTAGTAGTATTAAGATGTTCCGAAAATCATATGATTAAAAATTTAAAAGACGTATTCGCAACTTGCAGAAAATATAATTTAAAATTACACCCAGATAAATGTATATTTTTCAACCAAGAAGTTACTTATCTTGGACACAAATGCACAAGTAAAGGAATTTTACCTGATCCCAGTAAATACAAAATAATTCAAAATTACCCAACTCCCAAGAATGCCGACGAAGCTAAAAGATTTGTCGCATTCTGCAATTACTATAGAAGATTTATACCAAATTTCGCGGAATATTCTAGAATATTAACAAGACTTTGCAAAAAGAACATAGTTTTCAATTGGACAGAAGAATGTGAAAATTCATTTAACTATTTGAAAAATGCACTAATTAGCCCAAATATTTTACAATACCCAGATTTCAATAAAGAATTTTATATAACAACAGATGCAAGTGGATACGCCTGCGGAGCAGTGCTAAGTCAGGAATACGAAGGAAAACAATTACCAGTTGCTTATGCCTCTAGATCTTTCACAAAAGGCGAAATAAATAAAGCAACAATTGAAAAGGAATTAGCAGCCATACATTGGGCTATCACTTATTTCAGACCGTACGTCTACGGTAGAAAATTCACAATCAAAACAGACCATCGACCCTTAACTTACCTTTTTTCGATGAAAAACCCATCATCAAAACTAACTAGAATAAGACTAGATCTGGAAGAATATGACTTTGAAGTGGAGTACATAGCTGGAAAAGAAAATTATGTTGCGGATGCACTATCACGCATTGATATAAATGATTTAAAAGACATGTCAGTTAAAGCATGCCATATAATGAGAGTCACAACACGATCAGAATCCAATAAAAATACCAATAATAAAAATTCCAATAATAAAAATACAAAAGAAAACTGTCACGAAGAGAACATAAAAATATATGAAGCGCTAAATAAATGTGAAGTAAAAAAGCTAGCTCAGCTCGTTTTCGATCCCCCGAAACTGCAGTTCAAAAAGGGAAAGAAAATTTGTAGTGAAATAAATATTGATAATTTAATTGTTGAGGCGAAGATTGATTCAGGTCAATCCTTTGCCAGGTTTTCGAAAGAAACCGGCAATTTAAAAGTCGATAATAATGAAATTGTTGAGGCGAAGATTGATTTAGATCAATTCTTTGCCAGGCTTATGAAAGAAGCCGGCAATTTGAAAATAAATAAAATACAGTTGTCCTTAGGAGACAAATTGTTTAAAAATAATTATACTCGAGTAGACACATTTAAAGATATAGGTACCAAAGTTCTCAAAAATTTAACTATTGCATTAACTCCGGAGGTTATGCACGTGACAGATAAAGAAGTAATTAAAAAGATATTACAAAAATATCACGATGATCCTGTTAATGGTGGCCACCCAGGAATCAATCGCACAACCAATAAAATTAAACAGAAATATTATTGGAAAAATATGAAAAATGAAATAAAAAATCATATTAAAAAATGCATTCAATGCAATAAAAACAAAATTAATAAAAAGTTAAAAGAACCCATGACAATAACAGAAACGCCAACAAAAGCGTTTGATATAGTTCAAATTGACACAATTGGACCATTTCCAAAATCATTGAATGGAAATGAGTATGCAGTCACTATAATATGTGACTTAACCAAATATCTAGTAGCAATTCCAATTGAAAGCAAACATGCAAAAACAGTGGCCAAAGCTATTTTCGAACATTTCATTCTCATTTATGGATGTATGAAAACCATACTAACCGATATGGGAACGGAATATAAAAATAACGTTTTTGAAGAACTGTGTAAATTATTAAAAATAGAACACAAAACTTCTACACCTTACCATCATCAAACGTTAGGCACTGTTGAACGCAGCCATAGAACATTCAATGAATATGTACGTTCATACATATCCATTGACAAAGACGATTGGGATGAGTACCTCAAGTACTTTACCTATTGTTATAACACAACACCTTCAACAGTTCATGGTTACTGTCCTTTTGAACTAATATTTGGAAAACCGGCAACGACATACAATTTTTTACAAGAAAATACAATTAGCCCATTATATAATTATGAGGCATATGATAAGGAAGTTAAATTTAGGTTACAAATAGCCCAGGAAAGAGCTAATAGGTTAATAAGGCAGGCTAAGGAAAAACAAAAAATTAATTACGATAAAAACGTACAACTTAAGGAAATAAATATAGGAGATTTAGTGTTAGTCAGAGACGAAGCAGGACATAAGTTAGATAGTAGATATAAAGGGCCCTATAAAGTAACAAATATTGATAAGAACAATAATTATAATTTGACTCCCTATAAGGTAGAAAGTATAGGTAAAAATAATATTAATACAGAAAAGAAAATCATAGTACATAAAAATAGACTTAAAGCAATAGCATAAGACATTCCCACTTTTTACATCACAATAAATATGTAAGTATAAAAATAGGAACATAAATGTTCAATTTTAATTTTTATTGAAACGAAATACTCGCTTCATTGAATCCACAAATGAAGCGAGCATTTTTTTTGGAAGGGTGATGTAGAGCGTCAAATGTAGTTACACAAGCGCAAACATATCTACATAATAAATTTCCATACATTGTATTGTCACGCGCTGGCGCTGGCTACTTAGTCAGCCCCACACAAATTGTAATGTACACAAATTTGCTGACGCTGCCATTCTCACGCTTCCAATGTTATTCTAAGCCTAAGCGCTCATAGGAGCATACATATGTATATGTACGTATGGACATGTACATATGTACAATATACCGTGGGAAAGAGTCCCATTATTTTTAAGTACGTAGTGTAAATATGTATCATAGTAAATAAGTAGTACATAAGAGCAAATATTGTATAAAAAGAAGAATTTTGGATAATAAAATTTAATTCACTTTTGACAACCAAACGATAAGCGTTTAATTCCCCACTACAATTCGCGATAATTAAAATCAAGGACGTGGAAGACATTTTGACAGTATTAAACGCACAACATAAAAAGATACAGTTTATTGTATATATATTGTATGTATATTGCTTAAAAATGGATATCCGACAAAAACAATAGAAAGGTGGATAACAACAACAAAACACAGACAAAAAACATACGAAAAAAATATAGCAAGAACTGACAAAAATAGCAACAAAATATTTATGGGAGTGACATTTATACAAGGCTTAACAGACAACAAAACTTTACACAAGTGTATTCGAAATGACAAGTTAACCTTTGCACCAAAACCACACCAAACTCTTAGCAAAATATTTAGCAAAACAAAAGACAAAATAACCAAAGAACAACAACACAACGTAGTCTATGAAATAACATGTAAAGGAAACGAAAATGATCTTTGCAACAAAAAATATATAGGCACAACAAAACGTGCATTAGGAATAAGAATAGGCGAACATAAAACAGACGTTAAAAACAGAAAGTCGACCACAGCACTAGCGCAACACTTAACCAACACGGGACATGTAGCAGACTAACACAAGAATATTAGACATAGAAAAAAGAACAAGAACAAGATTAACATTAGAAAGTCTGCGAATACAGCAACAAATACAAAATACAATGAATTTCAAAGAGGACGTCGATAACATAAATTGCGCCTACAGATCAATACTAACGAGTAGAAATAGAATTGACGAATGACAGTAGGAAACATAGACCACGATAATTATGTATATATATAAAAATATATAAATGTAGTGTAATGTAACTGGTTGAAAATTTAAAATGTAAGTGAAAAGTATTTTGTTTAAAAGTGTTCAATTTTTAGGTATAATATTTATTGATGTCATATAGTTTATTTATTTATGTATGTATATGTATATAGTATCAGTCTGTGTATTTATGTTGTGTGTTTTCTTCTTTTTAATTGTTTAAATAAATAGACTCCCTGATGAAGGCTGAGAATCAAGCCGAAACGCGTAGGAGAAAATAAGAAAACTTAGTTTTGCTTATTTATTACCGGCCAAAAAGCTCTCAAAATATACATATATATATGATCTATGGCCTTATATCAATAATAAATACTTTTTCTTTTGATAGTCAACAGTAATGTGTTGTTGAATCAACAAAACATTACACAGGTTACAGCGACAGATATTAGGGTTAAGTTAACAGTGACTCAGTTATATCAACAAAAATTTCTGTTAATAATTGACGATCAGTCCTGTTGAACTAACAAATAGGTTTTAATAGATATATTTGTTAAAGTAAAAGATGTTTTCGTTTATATAACTCTAAATGTGTCTCCTTAAACATATTTCTGTTAATTTAACGAATTTTGGTATTAACAGGAGAAAATTGTTGATACTATTGTGATTATCTTTCTGAGTGTAGAGGGAAAAACTCGTTGTGGCATAAAGCTATTATTCGTCATTGCGAAGCGGGGCGGGTATTTGCTAGTATTCAATAAAATAAGCACATACATACAGAGTATGGAGATTTGTAAATTTATTAATCTCTACCTATACGTTTTTTATTTTTTAATTATTATTTTAGTTTAAACATATCACGTTAAAGTAAATCTAAAACGAAGAAAAATTAGTGAACATTTTTTTGACCTATGTATATATGTAGTATATCTTTTACAAGCCTAAGTAGTGGTAGTTGAAGGTGCGGATTGTTGGCGTCTTAGGTTTTTCTTGTTCCTTATGTAGTTACAACATGTTTGTACATAAATGCAGGTTTGTGGAGAACAGAATTAATGTTTGCATGTTTCGATTATTGAAGGAAATTTTGAATTTCATTTCGGCTTCCTTGATAGTGTAACAGAATTATATTATAAACTTATTTTTGTTGTTGAATAAAATCGAAAGTTGTTGCGCCACTAATTTTCCCCGAAGCACTACGATGAAAATGTACATTTTGCCATTTGTTATCTCGCTTATGCCATACACGTGTCTCCTCTGATTGGTGAGTATGGGCATGACCTTGTCTGTAAGAGTATAATAAATACAATGTATAAGCAATATTAAATGAACTATCTTATCTATCTTTAGGCATCCATATATTTACATGACTAAATAAATAATAGCCGTGTTTCAATTACGTTGATCCTGAGCCAGATAAAAAAAGCCGCGTGTAGCACAGTACACGTGATAGAAGTTAACTTCTTACATTAAGCATTATAAAGAAAACATATGAAATGATGCAAAGCTTGTTACTTTGTGTTATTTTTATGAAATTGTTTAAGCCATGTTTAAATAATTCAAGTTGAAGTGGCGTATGCTATACAAATATAAAGCTTATGGTTTCAAAAAAATTGCATAAGAGGGTATACCTTAATAATAAGTGGATATACATATTAGAAATATAAAAACACAATTAGACTTAATTCCCACTCCTGTAAATATCAATTAGTTAATATGTTGCATAATTTTAGGCTATGATGAAATTAAATACGTAAATACATACAGGACCCGGATTCTAAAATTGCTATCGCTAAATGAGATCGCCAAAAATCTCTAAATTTATATCAGACGCGCCTAAAAGTGTGTACCAACTTCCTTTATTTATTTATATCATTACATGACATGACATCACATCATGACATCACATCATGAAATTACATCATGACATCACATCATGACATCATATCATGGCATCACGTCATGACGTCATATCATGGCATCATATCATGACATCACATCGTGACATCACTTCATGATATCACATCATGACATCGCATCATGACATCACATCGCGACATCACTTCATGATATCACATCAAGACATCAAATCATGACATCATATCATCGCATCACGTCATGACATTATATCATGGCATCACATCATGACATCACATTACGGGGTTATCCGGGTCCATATTATGACCCATATTTGGGGACCCGACCTAGAACTCATAATCAGTACATCTCTATATGAAAGCTGTGCTCAGCACCTTTCATTTGATACCAATATTGCTCAGAAATATTCCGGGGCAGGGCTGCTCAACGCTCTCGTATTGAAAGTACAAAACTCAATACATCTACAAATTTTGTATATGCACTGAAAATTTTTTTTGCTCATTTAATTTTTTTATGAATTCCAATAAAATATTATTTTAGAATTTATTTTCAAATGGTAGTATCAAATACACATAAATTTTTTTATTTTTTATATGAAAATTTTTTTAATACAAATTTTTTACAGTGCTTTTTTTTTTAATATTTTTTTCATTACAAATTTGTTATTTTAAATTTCGATTTCTTAAGGCAGTGCTCGAGCTCCTATACAAAGTGCCTTTGCTCTGCACATTCAATATGAATCATAGGCACATTCATATAAATTTTTTTTTTATATCTGAGTGCTTATGGGAGTGCAAAGAAAATTTTATTTTCATATTTGAAGTGAAAATATGTATCTGTGCCTATGATTCGGAACAAAACAAAAACAATTGTGCTTTGAGTGCCTATGAGGTGAGCAGCCCTGTTCCGGGGTCATCCGGGTCCACGTTTTGACCGATATCTGGGGACCCGACCTGGGAATCATAACTAGTAATTCTCCATGTAAGAGCCATGTTCAATACCTTTTATTTGATACCAATATTGTCCAAAACATTCAGGGGAAAGCCGGGTAAACGTTTTTATCTTTTGCTGCTTCCTGTTTCCTGTTTGCTATTTCCGTGCAACGGAAGTGTACCTACTATTTCCTTTTTAAAATTTCAATCTCCATAAAAACTCTATATCGCCGCCTAAGAAGTTAACTTCAAAAATCTTACATGTAAACAAACTAAAGGAGCACTAATCGTGTCAGATTAGTCCTTCTAATCATAAGTAATTCGAGAGTGGAACGGATACGTACAGGAGTTAAGCCTCCTGCATCCGTTGGGGCGCGTGGCGCGAAACCTCTTATCGCAGACTAATTCGACTAATTGACCACTACATTTAAAGGTCTACGAAATAAGGCCTGAAAATTATAAGGAAAGCAAAGTTGTATGACGTAAGGCTTAAAATAAGGCTAATCTTCCTGTGTTGATGTCATCAGGCCGTAACGAATACTCTCCCTCTCTCTCTGAGAGCACACCTTATTAATAAGGCTTATCCGCCAAGAAAATAAGGTTTAATTAAGGCCCTATTATGGCCTGATATTCAGACCTTACGTGGTGTATGAATACCTTATAAATGAATACCTTATAAATAAGGTGTTTTATGTTTAGCTGCATAATTCACATTTTTTGTGCAATTTAAGCGTTGCGGCGATTTAATAACAAAGAATATATTCTGCTAGGGTTGAGACGTTGTTATTCATATATTATTTATTTATTTATTTATTATTTATTTATTTAAAGTCGACCGTAAGTCGCGGAATCTACCTCGCCAAGAATCAGCTTATGTAGGAACATTACCCCAAGCAATATTCTACGATTTTTCAAAGTTGGCAAATCAATAAGAAGAAGCCTGCTTCTATAAGGTGGTAAATGAAGATTTGAGTCCCAATTAAGGGCCCGTAGAGCAAATAATAAAAATTGTTTCTGCACTGACTCGATACGCTTTATATGAGTAATATAAGTGGGACACCATACACACGAGCAATACTCAAGTATTGGACGGACCAACGAAATATAAAGGACCTTGGTGAGATAAGGATCATTAAACTCTTTAGCCCAGCGTTTAACAAAACCAAGAGTACCCATTGCTTTATTTGTAATAGCAGAGATATGTGAAGTGAAACTCAGTTTCGAGTCGAATAGAACACCTAAATCGTTAACCGCAGATATACGCTCCATAGGAGTGCCATAAAGTACATAAGTTGACAGAACAGGCTTCACACGGTGGAATGTCATAAACTTACATTTAGAGCAGTTTAAAACTAGTGCATTTATTGTGCACCAACGTTGAAATGAATTCAAATCAACTTGAAGTAGATTTGAGCGAGAAAAGTCTGAGGGCAAGTATGTGTAAAAAATTTTTACATCGTCCGCATACATTAGAGCTCGGGAATGGGACAAGATCTGTGGTAAGTCATTTATAAAAAGGGTGAAAAGCAGTGGGCCTAAATGACTGCCTTGAGGTACACCAGAGGTGACATTAATCGAGTTAGAAATAGTGTTTGTATATAGCACCTTTTGAGTTCTATTTGAGAGATAGCTTGAGAGCCATAAAACCAAATTTGTCGGAAACCCTAGTAAATCTAGCTTTTGAGTCAGAATTACGTGATTGACCGAATCAAAGGCTTTACTAAAATCAGTGTAAATCACATCCGTTTGTTTTTTAGCCAAAAAACCATCCCGAACTAAAGAAGAAAACTCAAGCAGGTTTGTAGTGGTTGATCTACTTCTCACGAAACCATGCTGACAGGGTGATAATATGGAGATACACGAATGTTGAAGTTGACTGGTAATTATTTTTTCAAAGGTTTTGGGAATCGCTGAAAGCTTAGCAATTCCTCTGTAGTTCTCAATGTTAGATCTACTACCTTTTTTGTGCAGAGGTATGATAAATGACTGTTTCCAAATTGATGGAAATAATGCCGATTGCAAAGACAAATTAAACAATTTTAATATCGGTTCCGTCAAGTTCACGGCACAGAACTTAAGCACACAACCCGGAATACCATCAGGGCCTGGCGAAAAAATCGGTTTCAGAGCCAGAAGACTCTGAAGTAAAGTGTCACTGTCAATTACTGGATTAAGAATACCGTTAGAACTAATTAATTTATATGGATATGTTCCGGCTTGGACACAGGTTGACGAATAGGTTGATTTAAAAAACTCTGCAAATAAATCTGCAATTTCATGGTCAAGGTTAGCATTCTTACCTCCCAAAGATAACGAAGATGGAAATCCCGAAGATTTTCGTTTTGAATTAACAAAACCATACAATTTTTTTGGATTATTAAAAAATTCCATTTTGCATCTAGTTAAATAGGACTTGTAGCAATTTTGACTCAGGCACTGAAAATTGGAACGGGCAACTAAACATTTAGAAAAATCTACAGAAGAACCAGATCTTTTAGCACGCTTATAGAGCTTAGATTTAATGTTATTAAGATTGGCCAGTTGTCTTGTTAACCAAGGTGGCTTACTACTTTTAGCCTTAATAAAATGAACCGGAACGCAAAGATTAATGAAGCCATTAAGGTGACTGTAAAAAATAGATGTGGCAGCCTCAACATCGTTACTTGCATAAAGATCAGACCAATCATGGGTAGCTATCATTTGGTTGAGCATGTCAAAGTTCGCTTTGTTAAAACATCTCGAACGATAACGAGAGCTCGCTTCCAAAAAATTAACCAAGGCAGCAAATTATCCAGTGCAATCTCAAATGTGGGGTGCAAGGGATCTTCAGGCAGGGATAAGGCAGAGATTCGACTGAGACCAATACCCAATGAATTATCAACAAAAGCTAAATCCAGCAACTTATTTTTAGAATTTACCACATTATTGATCTGAACTAGGGGCAGATCTATAAGGGAGCCTACAAAACCGTGCTGAGTGACGGGAGTCAAAAAGTTAGAATTATCATTATTTATCCAGCTAACGAATGGCAAATTAAAGTCACCAAGAACCACTAAGCGATCGTTATCCCGCAAACGTGAGTGCAGGTTTTGAATAGCTGCAGTATGACAATCATAAACTTGTATATCCGACCGTGGCGGTATATACGAACAGGATATATATAAATAAAAATTGAGAAACAAAAGCTTTACGGCTATAAATTCAATATCAAGTGTATTGTCAATGTTCAACACCTCAGCAGAAATACTAGACGACACAGCGATCAGGACGCTGCCTGCTCTGGACTGACGATCACACCGAAAAACGGCGTAGTCATTTGAAAATAACTCCGAATTTAAATTATCTGGTTTAAGCCAAGTTTCAGTAAACGCAATCACTTGCGCTGTAAAACCAAAGCTGTTGAGAAAAAAAGCGTTCAATTTAGAGCGTAAACCGCGAATATTCTGATAGTGAATGGTTACTATTGAATCGTAATGATAGGGTTGGTACCCAAGTTTTTTGAACCAGTACGTATGAGGGGCTCATCTTTCGATTTTGTGGTGTACAAATGTACCACCGAATGTATAGGCCAAAAAGATTTATCAAGAACCATAGCAAAATACTCCTCTGGAACTGATATTTTAAACGATGAAAAATTCCTCTCATAATTAAAAACAAATTTATGTACGCTAATATTAATACAACTTGTAAGCCTAAGCTTAACCAAAATATAATTAACAATATCAGCCTGCGTTAAAGTTGGATGCAATCGCGATACAAAAATTGCCCGACGAGGCGGCACGGCAGTCACCAACCTAGGACCAACCGGGTTCAGATCAATAACGCCAGAATAACGAGCAGCATCATCCTTGTTAACATTGTTAACAGCATCAGCATCTGTGTTATCACCATTTACCATACGCTCAGTGCTACTACCATTCGCATTATTTTGGTCGTAAACAGCAATAGAAGAAGCAGAGCTAACAGCCACATTTGTACTGCTTTGGTGGTATTTTACGTTGTCAGACGCCACGACTTCAGGTACAGAGGTAACAGTAGTTGAAGTAGTTGAAGATTTGGTCGATGAAACACTGTTAGCTACAGCAGAGTTAGTGTTATGGTTTGCTATCGATATCAATCCTGATATCGATCATAAACGGGTTAATTTCGGTTGCTTAATTTTGACTGTGTGGCAGCACCACTATTTTAGTAGTTTTTCTTAGTAGTTTCCAATAACTTCCAATTAATAATGGCCGACGTGCTGACATGGTGAAGAAGAATGGTGACGCGTGGCCAAACATGAAAGGTAGTCGCATGCATGGTTCAATTATAGAAGGTTTTTGCAGTACTATATACGGACATACATACATACACACTCCATGTAAATTGGTTGTGTATTCTGTGATGCTTCTGTCAAAATCATAGCCGCCATCGTAGAAATCATATTGCGTCAAGATCAAAATTGACATAAGTTTTAACATAAGCACCACAATATGGAAAAATAGGGAAAAGTTTGCAATCAGCTGTTCAGTAGGTTAACCTTCTATAAATTAGCCTTGGCCGCATGTGAAGGAGAATGAGGTTGTATTATAGGGGTGGTTTCGATAGAATAGCTTACAATTTTTTTTTGCCGTCAGTAACTTTCCTGTTCGAGTAATTTCATTTACCAATTATGGTGTTCTAGCAATAATAACGATTCGTATTTTCTCATTCAGTTACTAGATATTTCAAATGCGAAATTTTTCTTTGCTCAAATCCTGTAATTAATTCCCTTTTCCCTCCACTAAGTGTCTAAACAAAATTTAAGCGAGTGGGTTTATCCGAAATTTATATTGATTTTTTTTTTATTCTTTATTCTTCGAGATGATTATATGGTATTGCTTCATTTTTTTTTAGAACCCGAGCTTTATAGATCGCACATAAATTTTTCTTCAAATCTGGCAAGCTATCGAGCCGACCTCTATGAGTAGGCATAATGAGAAATTTCCCCTCCGAATCTTCACAATCGTTCCAATGGCGGAGAGGCACAAGTATTGGTGATGGACAAACTGGTTCTTCCAGGGTTGCCATGAACACTTCGTAATGTGAAAATACGTAACACGTGGTTATTCGGTGACTTGGTACTTTCAAATGCATATTTTATAAAATATTCTCATGCGCTCCATACAATTTTAAAATTTTACATAGTTCTCAGAAAATTAATTACTATTGTTTCATCAACCAGATTTTCCTGTCCTACCGATTTCATAATTTGAGCGTAGGACAACAATGGGCCATATTGATAAGATTAAGGCAAATGCTTTTGCTGGAAATTGTAGAAATTTGACATAAATTTGTATGAACCAAATTTCAAAATTTGAGTAAAATATCTGAGATCTTAAACAAATGCAGATGCTTGGCTTTTGTTAATATGACCCAATGTCCATTATATTCCCAATGCACACTAATAGGATTTTACAGTAGCAAATTTTCTAGGGCACGAATACAATCGATTATTTTGAAATAGTTTCATGGGAAAAATGCTTGAGGCATTTTATTCCGAAAGTTTTGGTAATTTTTTTTTTGTGTGTCATGGCAACCGTATTCTATCTCGCTTGTGTCATTGCTAGCGTCATACCATGATGTAGACATTCGGGTAACCGTAAAGTCACGCCACTATTATGCACACGTCACTACATCGTTATACGGCACTACATTGTTATACGATAGGAAACGGGACCCTTCCAAACGAATGTGAGATGAAAAGGGGAGCATGAGAAAAGAAGAATTTTTGTGCAGCCACGGGACAAGTAAAAAAAAAAAAGAAAATGTAATTCAGTGCGTGTAAAATAGCTGAGTGCCGGAAGATTTGAATTAATAGTTAAAATATTAGTTTAAAAATTCTTAAAATGCAATAAGAATATAACGAAATACTCAATACATATATATTAACCAAAATTAGAACGTAAAAATTGGTAATAGGAGTGAAAAAAAAGTAATTGCTTATTGCCAGGACGAAAAATCGATAGTTGTAAGCAGCGACTTAGGAAACGATTTTATATTCGCCGGTGCCATGTTGTCCATATATACATAAAAATACTGATATGTTTGATACATAGCAGGATTAAGAAAAACAAAACCGGCCTATACGATTGCGCACAGTTCATGCAAATGTTAAATGCTATAATCCAAAAACAAAATTCAACAATATTGTGAACTTCGTGAAAAAGTGAATTTTATAGCAATAAAAAGACTAAAACGACTAAATAAGAAACTAAAAACTTATACATATACATATACACTCTATATGTCTCCGTGTTCGACTACAACAATGGCGCGACTCCATATAGCGCCCAATGACGCCATATAACGCCTGGCGACAGTAGAGCGCCGCCATCAAGCGCCGTGACGGCGACGACACCACGACATCGGCTCACAGCAACGAAGCGACGCAGCAATAAGGCACCACAACATCAGCAGCAACCACAACGGCTAAGCACGGCATAGGGGCCACCACAACAACCATAGCTTAGTATAATTGGCCATAGCATCAACGGCAACTAATTTTGGCAACAAGTGCCAAAACAACAACAACCGCAGATCGGTGACACCACCACTTAAGGTGCACCGCAACGGGTGGTGAGTCGCATTGGATATAGGTATCACACGTACATATGTATATTATGTATCTAATTAATTAATCAAAAAAAAAAAAAAAAAAATTTTTTTAATATATATTTTTGGAACTGCCTCACTACCCATACAGCATTGAGATGATTGGATTTTAATTTTTGTACAATTTAATCATCTCCGATATTAGAGTTGCCTGTGCTTCAAAAAAAAAAAAGGGGGGTTAAAATTATATATACATTTTCTCTTAGATAAACCTTTTTCTTTAACATCAACATTTTGTATTGACATATTGATCATCTGGGAATTAATTCATTTGAATAGTTGGTAATCAAAAGCTTGCTGGGTAGTGAGTGTAAAATTAACCTGTAGTGACGATAATAAGATTTGTGAATTTAAAACAGCCACACACAATTTAATGTAAAGCAAAATTATGTGTAGACTTAAACTTATTAGCTATTAATTTTCTTGAATGATATCAGCTAATTCCCAACAAAAATTAATTGTATCTGAGTCATGTGTACATACAGAGATTCACGTTTTGAAATTTAGCGAGTTTTTCTTGTAAAAAAAAAAAAAAAAAAAAAAAAAAAAAACAAAAAAAAAAGGAGAGGGGAAAGGAAGATATAAAGGGATTGATATGTACATGCATGCCTATATGCATATATACATACATATGTATGTGCGTTAGCAATTCGCATATATTTCTGCAAATATAACAGAGAGGGAGAGGGAGACCTGTGTAGGGAAATTATAATTAAACCATCGTAAACTGCAAAACTCAATAAAATATACAATGAAAATAATACATATATAGGCCACTAATAATATAACATACCACCCAGTAACCAAAAAGTTTCCGCCACCTAACTCCTTTTCCCAGCTGAAAAAAGGGAGAACATTTTTTTTTGATTCCTTCTATTTCCTCTTCGTACCTTTTTCTTAGTATATAATTATACACATATACCTGCGTTCTGGGCGAAACTTTGCCTCATATCTATACATATACGCATGTACATGTGTATTTCTGGTTCTCTACCCTGCAGGAAATTAATGATAATAATCAATTTTTATTGAACAGCAAGGAACCCATTGTTAAGTAATTGCATTGTCAAGCGGGAAAATTTCAATGTGAATATGTATGTATGTACCAACGACATATGCCATCATTCCCTTATAAATTTTGTACAATTTTCTAAAAATTTATATCGTTATATTTCGGGACTTTTCCGACCAAGAAGTAATTAGTTTTTTTTTTTGGAGTCACCACTAGTGTCTTTGTAAGTAGTTTAAAGTTAGTTTTAAGCTTCCTGCAGGGTATTTTTCCTTGATTAAGTGTAAGTAAAACCTAGCATATACATATGTAGACTGTAAGAATTTACTTACATATGTATTTTTGATGAATTTTACAAATGAATTGTAAATAAATTTGTGAATTTAAAATGGGAGTGCTGATTCTCTTCATTTAAAAAGGCATTAGGGATTTCAGGACGGGGTCATCGAATTTAAGGTGCACCGATGGCCATGGATGAGGGTGGGTCGAAAAGCACCAGCGCTGCAACAACACCAGCGGCGCACCACAGGTAAGGGGTTACTGGTATTCGGGTGCGACAGTAACCATGGATTAGGGTGGGACAAAAACGCACCGGCGCTGCAACAACATCAGCAACGCCACCCCCTTGTGAGTTCGGCCTTTAACTTTTTTTTTTGATTTTCCATATGTTTTAAATTTCAGCTTTCTTTTATGTATTTTCAGATGCCCGTTAATAACCGGTCCTTCCGGTTGATTCAAATTAAATTCAAATTTAACAATTTTTTTTTGCGATATAACTATTCAAATTTAAATTCACTTTGACAGTTTTTTTTTGACAGTGTTTATTCAAATTTGGTGCATATCGATTTCAACGTACATTCAAATTAAACTATTGGTGCAGCGATTATTTTCTCGTCCGTCCGCAATTATTTAAATTTAACGTGCGCTCATCTATTTTTAAATTTTTCCGTTGATGTCAGTATTTCCGCCCGATTTAAATTTTGGTTCAAATGCTTTACTAACGTCCGTCTGACTTTAACGTACATTCAAAATTCATATCCAAATTTTAACGACATTTTCCCTCGGTTTGCATTTATTTAAATTTAACTGACGTCTGGCCTCTTGAATTTGGATTTTCGGGTTAATTTGAATTTTCGAATTTTCCAACGGTCCGTCCGTGGCATCCGGCTAAACCGGATGTTGTTTTAGTGTGATTTTACTCGTTTTGGTTTGAAAAGGCATGATATGAATTTTTTCTGTTTATGGCGCAGGACAGCAATGTAGGCAAGAACCCCGCCCAGCCGACAATGACTAGCCACAGTGCAACCCTAGATCATGCCGACCGCCATGCATTGCTGCTCCACTCGATTGTAGATCGTAATCGAGGTCGAAAGCTGTACCATAACAGATGGCGCCCAACGCGGTGTCCTGGGGTACTGGCTTCAGTGGTTTCCTGGTCGTTCAGTGAAGTTTCATTATTCCGCAAGTCCCAGATTGGCAGCCTCAGTAGCCGCCACTGCGTTGCGGCGGGATGATGAGATTGATCGGGATGATTGGAAATCATTGGTGTTAGTGGCTCAGGGCTCCACGAGACCTTACGTCACCTAGTCTGCTTTTTCTTTTTGCATTTCACCCGGAGAGGCAGTGTTTAACGCACTTAATTTTTTTTTGTAGTTTAAATATTAAATTTGTTTTCACTGTCGTCCGAGGGCATGTCCGCTAGATTCAGTATTTATTTTTATAAACTTTTTGCCGAATATGTCTTTTGTGCAGTTTTATGTATCGGATTTTTTTTTCTTTTGGGGCCTAGCTCATCTCGCGTCTGGGTTGGTAATTCGAACACCGCCTTCATTGCGATGAGTTGAGTTGGATCCTAAGCTAACAAATCCTTCTTCGCAAGTCTGGGGTAGCGGCTTCAAACCGTGCCTTTCATTGCGGCGGAGCCAAGGATGTTGGTCAGAAGGAAAATTTGTCTTTTTATTTTTTTTTGTTTTCGTGATTTTTTTTTCGCAATTTAGGCCTCAGCCATTCCGCGTCTGAGTTGGTTGCACCTAGCGCCACTTTCATTGCGATGGGTTGGTCTGAGACCTGAGTTAGTACTTTTCATATCCGCAAGTCTGGGGAAAGCAGCCTCTAGCTGTTCCTTTCATTGCGGCGGAGATTAGGAGGGTATTTTGCAAATTTCTTTTGTTTTGTCTTTTTCTTTTGGTATGCGATGCAGGCCTCAGTTCATCTCATGCCTGAGTTGGGTGCCTTGGAACATTTAGCACCACTTCATGGCGATGAGCTGAGCTGAGACCCAAGGATGTATTGTCCATCTCCGCAAGTCTGGGGATAGCGGATTCAAACCGTTCCTTTCATTGCGGCGGAGATAGGTTAGTATTTCGCAAAATTTAAATTTTTTTTTGTTATTGCTAACTATCTTTAGTTAGCCAGCCTGTCTCAGGGATTTAGCTTCCGAGCAACCCTGCATTGCGGTTGGTGCGCTGGAGACCAGTTGGCACACACCGTCTTAATTTTTTTTTGTGTTTTTATTTTTCAAGGGGGTTTATATATTTTTTTTATTCTGTAACCTGTGCCTTTTATAATGGGAGGTCAGCATTCCCATTGAGTAACGAACATATATATATATATTGCATTGTATATCTTTTTACATTTACATATACACGTATATGAACACGTTTATTTATACAAATATTTTTTTTGATAAGCGAAGCGAAGTCATCTTGAATCGACATTGTTAGTTAAAATTTAAGATAAATTTTTTTTTAATCGCAATTAATTATTACAATTATTGCTTGATTTTTTTCACCAAACGCGACAACGTATTATAATTTCTTGGATATGACATAATTTTTACCGGCATAGAGATTTAAATAACAAATAATCGTTATAAATATTCGCTGAAAGCCCTCCAAACACAAAAACCAAAGTTTTGTTATTTTCTGTTGGATGCGACATAATTTTGAATCGAGATAGAGATTTAAATTTCGTTAATTGTACAAATATTTACATCCGAGCTTTGACACCAAACGTGACTTATTCAAGCAGTTAATTGCTTTAGATTTGATACAACCGTTCAAGCGTGCCTTGTTTTTTTTGAAGCGCTCAGACGTTCGATTTTTTTTTGAAAATGTCGCAGAATAGTCAGCAGTCGGCTGAACGCAGGCAAACGAGGAATTCGACTAGAGGTAGTGGTTCTAAAAACAGAGGTAGCGGGGTATATTATAGAGGAAGAGGAAGTGGAGGTGCAACTCCGAAACCCCCAGTGAACCGACCTTTAGTAATGCATTCCCCAATAGTCACCCAGGCAACAGTCGATCCATCCAGGAATGTTCCAAACACTGACCCTTCCGAAAAATATGATAGACCGGCTAGTGCAAATATCCTTGATCTAGACAGTCTTATTAGGAATATGCCAGATCCGCCTGGGCAATGCGCGACAAATACTGTAGGCGAAGCTAGCGCTTTACCACAAGTTCGGTTACAACCAAACGTTTACAATGATAGGGCTTCCAACCAAGAGACCCATCCCGAAGTGTCTCCCTTAAATTCGTGGGTACACGTTCTACACCAATTATTCCAAACGTCACAAGAAGAGCTGCGCCATGAAATGAGAGCTATTAGGGAAAACGTGAATACCTTGAACGCTGCAGTCGCAGCCTCTCGAACAGCGGCAGATTTTGTTAGGAGTGATGCTAAATGTGATACTAGGGATGATGCTAGACAGCAGCCGAACCAAGCGCAGACTTTTGTTAACAACTCAATTGTTCCCATACCTAGTAATACGGTTGTGAAACCACAAGACTGGAAGATTTCTTATGACGGTACTGGTAGCGTTTCAGATTTTTTGTTTAAATTGGACACCTTGCGTGAGCGCACACAATGTTCGGAAGATAAGATTATGGCCAGTTTTCACCTTTTTTTGTCAGGACGTGCCGAAGAATGGTATTGGTTATTTACCAAACAAAATTCCAACGCAAACTATCCATTTTTGAGTTACTCTTTAAAACGGGAATTCGGTACAATGAAAACGGACCACGAGCTGATGATGGAAATATCTGTACGTAAGCAGAAAGTGAATGAGACATACGATGTTTTCCACACGGACATTCTGGCATTAAACGCAAGACTTAGAGAGCCCATGTCTGAGGCCTTGTTAATTGATATCATCAAACGCAACGTTAATAGTAATTTGAAATTAATGTTGTTTAACGCGGATGTAAGAAGTCTTCATGACCTCCGCGATGTAGCTCGACGAGGCGAGCAGGTGCTGAAAGAGAGCAGGAGCTTAGTATCAAATTACCATAGGCCGAGCGTAAACGAAGCGCGTGCCATAGCTCCGGATTGTAGGGTTGGAAGTGAGGATTATATAGTAGATCCACAGATAGAAGCACTGAATTACCGTCGCATGGGTAAGCCAGATTATTCAGGGATTAAATGTTGGAATTGCCAGGCAATGGGCCATTCTTATATTTATTGTGAGGAGCCCATTAAATCTCAGTTTTGTTTCAAGTGCGGTCAGAGAGGAGTGTTGACTCCGAAGTGTCCCAACGACCACCGTGGTCAGGGAAACCGTTATCCGAGCGAGAGGAAAGAGGGGGAAACTCGTTCGGGACTATAGCCCCCACTTCAGTCAATACCCAGCAATTCGTCGCGAGTACTGAGCCTAGTCCACTTTCGGCCAGATCCGCGAGTAGTCAATCAACACCGATAGTAACTTTCCCTGATAGTAGGGATAATTCAAATAGTTCAGATTCAGAAGACCCAGCTTCGTCGCAAACAAATTCTCGGCCAGTTCGTATTTTGAAAGCCTCAGTTAGAAATGTTAGTTGTCAGACCATTTTCCGACCCAGTTTAGAAGAAAGAGAACAAAACTATCAATTGGTTAGGTCAAATATTTTCACGAATGATTCCCAACCATATCCACCCGAAAGAATTTTGCAGTGTAGGAAGAGATATAGCAAACGTGTCCAGGTGCGCAAGCTTTTGGAAAGCACCACACTCGTCCTTACAGACGATGAAAGACCAATGATTAGGGTGAGGACAGGAAATGGATCACTAGTGGGACTATTGGATTCAGGAGCCAATGTCTCTATTCTGGGTAAGGACTGTTTGAAATTTCTAGAAAAGAACAATCTTAAATATCGTGAAATGAATGAATGTATATATACGGCAGGCGGCGACAAACGAAAGATAATAGGGTGTAGTTCATTGCCTGTCACTTTTAAAAATACAACAAAATCTATATCTTTTTACCTTGTTCCTTCGCTTCTCCAGGAAGCCTATTTCGGAGTAGATTTTTGGAAAGCATTTGCTTTAGCTCCCGAAATATTTCCAAGCATATCTTGTCTAGAAGCAAAGGAAGATATAGATGAAGGTCCCAATTTTCATGATTTAACTCCATCCCAGAAGTGCGATTTGCAAAAAGTTATTGATATGTTTCCGTCGTTTGAAAAATTAGGCCTAGGGCAAACACAGCTGGTGGAGCACGACATTGACACGGGTGACGCAGTCCCAATTAAAAGCAAACATTTTCCTCTTTCGCCACCAAGGCAGGCTGAAGCCTACAGCGAAATTGATAGATTATTGAAAATGGGAGTCATCGAAGAGTCGAATTCGCCATGGTGTAGCCCAGTTGTCTTAGTACGGAAACCCGGTAAGGTTAGACTCTGCATAGATTCTAGGAAGGTAAACGCAGTTACGAAAAAGGATTCATATCCGCTGCCGCATATCAACGGGTTATTGAGTCGTTTAAAGGATACGCACTTTATTAGTGGTATCGACTTAAAAGACGCGTTCTTCCAAATTAAACTAACTGAGTCGTCAAAAGAGAAGACAGCGTTTGCGGTGCCAGGTAAACCCTTGTACCATTACAAAGTTATGCCCTTTGGGCTGTGTAACGCGCCGCAAACAATGAGTCGACTCATGGACAAAGCAATTCCCTCGCACATGCGAGAACATGTTTTTGTTTATTTGGACGACCTGTTGGTATGTAGTGCGGATTTTGACGACCACATCAAACTTTTAGCAGATGTTGCGAGGTGCTTGAAGAGTGCAGGCCTTACAATCAATGTGAGTAAAAGTAAATTTTGCCAGAGAGAAATTCGTTACTTAGGGTATGTTATAGGCAGTGGATGTTTGAAGGTGAATCCAGAGAAGATAGAGGCAATGCAAAATTTCCCCATTCCCAAATCTCCTCGACAGGTTCGCAGATTCGTGGGTATGGCAAATTGGTACAGGGCATTTATTACCAATTTCGCTGATTTAGCAGGCCCTTTGACAGATTGTTTACGTAAGTCACCTGGTCCTTTCAAACTCACTCCAGAAGCAATAGAGGCCTTCGAAAAACTTAAAGTAGCTCTGAGTTCCGCTCCAGTATTAGCTTAACCTGATTTTTCCAGAGAATTTGTCATTCAATGTGATGCTTCCAAAATAGGAGTAGGAGGCGTGCTATTCCAGGTCGATGATAATGGTGCAGAGCATCCAATAGCTTTCGTTTCAAAAAAATTAAATAATGCTCAACGCAACTATACAGTCACAGAGCTGGAATGCCTCGCCGCAATTGTCAGCGTCAAGCGTTTCAGACCCTACGTTGAAGGGCTGCCATTTCGTATCATCACGGACCACTCAAGCCTTAAATGGTTGATGACGCAAAAGGACCTTAGTGGTAGGTTAGCTAGATGGTCACTGTTACTAAAGAGATATGATTTCGAAATGCAGCACCGTAAGGGGGCTCTGAATGTAGTACCAGACGCTCTGTCGCGTTTTGACGTTGACGAGTTGACTTCATCTCCTGCGCCGGACGAAATAGACTTAGACTCACCCGAATTTAGAGCCAATGAGTATCTGGATCTTATCAGAACAATTACAGTAAACGGTGAGGCTCTCCCGGATTTGCGTGTCAGAGACGGGCTGATTTTTAAAAGGGTTAAGTTTCGAAAAGGTGTGGAGGGTGAAGAAGACTCGTTATGGCGGTTGTGGTTACCCCAAAGACTCAGGGAGGAAGCAATACGAATGGCGCATGACGCAGTTAGGAGTTATCATGGAGGTTGGCAAAAGACATTGGAACGGGTTAGGTCGAAATACTTCTGGCCACAACAAGCTAGGGACGTTAGAGATTATGTAAAGGATTGTGAAACTTGCAAGGCTGTAAAAACAACGAATCAGCAGTCAAGACCACCTATAGGAAGCGCTTTTGTTACAGAGAAACCTTTTCAGCGCTTATATTGCGACTTCTTAGGACCTTATCCGAGATCCAAACGTAGGAACCAGTTTCTTTTTATTATTTTAGACCATTTTTCCAAGTATGTGTGGCTGAAGCCAATGCAGAGAGCGACAACTATCAATGTAATGAACTACTTCGGTACAGAGATTTTTCCAGCTATAGGGGTCCCAGAATATATCCACAGCGATAATGGGAAACAATTCGTCTCAAAAGAAATGAAAGCGTTCTTTGAGAAGTACGGTGTGACGCATGTTAGAACAGGAGTGTATTCCCCAAAAGCTAATGCGTCCGAACGCGTGAATAGAGAGATAGTTTCCAAGATAAGAATTTTCCTAAAAGATAAGCAGGATCATACGGACTGGGACAAACATATACCCGAAATTTTAGCAGTTCTTAGAAGCGATTTTCATACATCAATTCAGTGCTCTCCGTACTTTGCATTATATGGTCAGAATATGGTCCAACACGCATCCGCGTATAAGTTATTAGAGAAATTGGATAGCCTCAAGGAAGATTGCGTACCGATAGTAAGTAAAGCTGACAAGTTATCAGGAATCCACGAGCAAATCCGTAAAAACCTAGCGCAGGCAAACGATAGAGTCAAGCAGGTTTACAATAAGCGCTCTAGGCTTGTGAATTATAGGGAAGGTCAGGAAGTATTCAGAAGAAATTTTGCCTTGAGCAACTTCAAACAGGGCATAAACGCGAAATTCCTGCCAAAATATATTAAGTGTCGAGTGCGTGGAAAAGTGGGCAATGCACTGTATGACTTAGAAGACTTAACAGGGAGATTAATAGGACGATTCCATGCTTCTGATATTCGTCCTCAATAAGGCTCCGCTGGGCGTCTTGGCGGTCGGGGACAATTCGCCCAGTATTCTCCCCGAGCAGTTATAATAATAGGTGGATCACAAGCGCTCCCATCGGGAACCGTGGACCATCTAGCAGTCCATATTCCAATTGGTCTGCTTATGCGGAGTTTTGACGAGTTCTCCCAAATTAAAATGTCTAGTTTTATGGAGTTTTGGCGAGTTCTCCTATATCAAATGCCTAACCTTACGGAGTTTTGACGAGTTCTCCAATATAAAAATGTCTATTTAAACGGAGTATTGATGATTTTCCTGCTAAAGTTTTTTTTGTCCAGCTTCGCGAGGTTAGGGACCATAGACCAGCTGATAGGGTGATGGTATTCGGAGTTTAGACGCGTTCTCCTGTAAAAAAATGTCTAAGGCCGCGAAGCCTTAAAATAGGAAACAAAATAATTTAACTTTTTTTGTAAAGCCCATTCCGGGGGGCGAGAAACCAGCGGACCAAGGGTCTTTTTCAAGACCGCCTGTCCTGGGTCCAGCGTGCGGGGTTGGATCAGCCGGGGGGGACAGGTTGTTAAGACCGACCAAGATCGGCACCTAGGAGGAGGGCTCCTAGGGGGAGTAGGCTTCTCTGGCCTAAGCCAATAGAGAATCACCGCAACACCGGACTTACGCATTTTGGTTTTTTTTTCCAAATGATTTTTTTATTATACCTGACTTTCAATTAATCTCGGATTTACATACATTACTAGATTGGACACGTTTATATAATATAATACAATGGCGCTATTATAACTCTGACGAGTTTTATGGCCGAGCTTCTCTCCCAATTCGAGGTGTGCTCCTTTTTGTTTTTTTCCTACTAATTGGGTGGACCTACAGTTTTATGCCGGCTCCGAACGGCGAATGCATTTTTTGTGAGAAGCTTTTTCATGGCAGAAATACTCTCGGAGGGTATGCCGCCCACTACCAAGAGGTGACCGCTGCTCTTAAAAAACCCAATAATTGGATTTTTACTAATTAGAAAAATTATTTTAGTGTTTAGCTCAGACCGTGGTTTGAACCCGAGACCTCTGGCATAGCAGGCGAGCACTCTACCCACTGCACCACAGCGGACACGTTTATATAGCATATGGTTTTTTTTGGTATCACCTGATGGAGCCTCTGTTGCCCGGTTAGCTGTGGTAGAATTTGAGACTCTTATCTAGGGGTGAGTCGTGCCCCACGTAGTTAAGAGTTGAGTATTATCGCAACAACCTTACAGGCAAACCATTTTTCCTGTTCGCTCCCTCGTCAGGTCTTCGAAGCGAAGCAGGCCTGTTATGGTTTGCTATCGATATCAATCCTGATATCGATCATAAACGGGTTAATTTCGGTTGCTTAATTTTGACTGTGTGGCAGCACCACTATTTTAGTAGTTTTTCTTAGTAGTTTCCAATAACTTCCAATTAATAATGGCCGACGTGCTGACATGGTGAAGAAGAATGGTGACGCGTGGCCAAACATGAAAGGTAGTCGCATGCATGGTTCAATTATAGAAGGTTTTTGCAGTACTATATACGGACATACATACATACACACTCCATGTAAATTGGTTGAGTATTCTGTGATGCTTCTGTCAAAATCATAGCCGCCATCGTAGAAATCATATTGCGTCAAGATCAAAATTGACAGTAGGTTAACCTTCTATAAATTAGCCTTGGCCGCATGTGAAGGAGAATGAGGTTGTATTATAGGGGTGGTTTCGATAGAATAGCTTACAATTTTTTTTTGCCGTCAGTAACTTTCCGATTCGTATTTTCTCATTCAGTTACTAGATATTTCAAATGCGAAATTTTTCTTTGCTCAAATCCTGTAATTAATTCCCTTTTCCCTCCACTAAGTGTCTAAACAAAATTTAAGCGAGTGGGTTTATCCGAAATTTACATTGATTTTTTTTTATTCTTTATTCTTCGAGATGATTATATGGTATTGCTTCATTTTTTTTTAGAACCCGAGCTTTATAGATCGCACATAAATTTTTCTTCAAATCTGGCAAGCTATCGAGCCGACCTCTATGAGTAGGCATAATGAGAAAATTCCCCTCCGAATCTTCACAATCGTTCCAATGGCGGAGAGGCACAAGTATTGGTGATGGACAAACTGGTTCTTCCAGGGTTGCCATGAACACTTCGTAATGTGAAAATACGTAACACGTGGTTATTCGGTGACTTGGTACTTTCAAATGCATATTTTATAAAATATTCTCATGCGCTCCATACAATTTTAAAATTTTACATAGTTCTCAGAAAATTAATTACTATTGTTTCATCAACCAGATTTTCCTGTCCTACCGATTTCATAATTTGAGCGTAGGACAACAATGGGCCATATTGATAAGATTAAGGCAAATGCTTTTGCTGGAAATTGTAGAAATTTGACATAAATTTGTATGAACCAAATTTCAAAATTTGAGTAAAATATCTGAGATCTTAAACAAATGCAGATGCTTGGCTTTTGTTAATATGACCCAATGTCCATTATATTCCCAATGCACACTAATAGGATTTTACAGTAGCAAATTTTCTAGGGCACGAATACAATCGATTATTTTGAAATAGTTTCATGGAAAAATGCTTGAGGCATTTTATTCCGAAAGTTTTGGTAATTTTTTTTTTTGTGTGTCATGGCAACCGTATTCTATCTCGCTTGTGTCATTGCTAGCGTCATACCATGATGTAGACATTCGGGTAACCGTAAAGTCACGCCACTATTATGCACACGTCACTACATCGTTATACGGCACTACATTGTTATACGATAGGAAACGGGACCCTTCCAAACGAATGTGAGATGAAAAGGGGAGCATGAGAAAAGAAGAATTTTTGTGCAGCCACGGGACAAGTAAAAAAAAAAAAAGAAAATGTAATTCAGTGCGTGTAAAATAGCTGAGTGCCGGAAGATTTGAATTAATAGTTAAAATATTAGTTTAAAAATTCTTAAAATGCAATAAGAATATAACGAAATACTCAATACATATATATTAACCAAAATTAGAACGTAAAAATTGGTAATAGGAGTGAAAAAAAAGTAATTGCTTATTGCCAGGACGAAAAATCGATAGTTGTAAGCAGCGACTTAGGAAACGATTTTATATTCGCCGGTGCCATGTTGTCCATATATACATAAAAATACTGATATGTTTGATACATAGCAGGATTAAGAAAAACAAAACCGGCCTATACGATTGCGCACAGTTCATGCAAATGTTAAATGCTATAATCCAAAAACAAAATTCAACAATATTGTGAACTTCGTGAAAAAGTGAATTTTATAGCAATAAAAGGACTAAAACGATTAAATAAGAAACTAAAAACTTATACATATACATATACACTCTATATGGCTCCGTGTTCGACTACAACAATGGCGCGACTCCATATAGCGCCCAATGACGCCATATAACGCCTGGCGACAGTAGAGCGCCGCCACCAAGCGCCGTGACGGCGACGACACCACGACATCGGCTCACAGCAACGAAGCGACGCAGCAATAAGGCACCACAACATCAGCAGCAACCACAACGGCTAAGCACGGCATAGGGGCCACCACAACAACCATAGCTTAGTATAATTGGCCATAGCATCAACGGCAACTAATTTTGGCAACAAGTGCCAAAACAACAACAACCGCAGATCGGTGACACCACCACTTAAGGTGCACCGCAACGGGTGGTGAGTCGCATTGGATATAGGTATCACACGTACATATGTATATTATGTATCTAATTAATTAATCAAAAAAAAAAAAAAAAAAAAAATTTTTTTTAATATATATTTTTGGAACTGCCTCACTACCCATACAGCATTGAGATGATTGGATTTTAATTTTTGTACAATTTAATCATCTCCGATATTAGAGTTGCCTGTGCTTCAAAAAAAAAAAAGGGGGTTAAAATTATATATACATTTTCTCTTAGATAAACCTTTTTCTTTAACATCAACATTTTGTATTGACATATTGATCATCTGGGAATTAATTCATTTGAATAGTTGGTAATCAAAAGCTTGCTGGGTAGTGAGTGTAAAATTAACCTGTAGTGACGATAATAAGATTTGTGAATTTAAAACAGCCACACACAATTTAATGTAAAGCAAAATTATGTGTAGACTTAAACTTATTAGCTATTAATTTTCTTGAATGATATCAGCTAATTCCCAACAAAAATTAATTGTATCTGAGTCATGTGTACATACAGAGATTCACGTTTTGAAATTTAGCGAGTTTTTATTGTAAAAAAAAAAAAAAAAAAACAAAAAAAAAAAAAAAAAAAAAAAAAAAAGAGAGGGGAAAAGGAAGATATAAAGGGATTGATATGTACATGCATGCCTATATGCATATATACATACATATGTATGTGCGTTAGCAATTCGCATATATTTCTGCAAATATAACAGAGAGGGAGGGGGAGACCTGTGAAGGGAAATTATAATTAAACCATCGTAAACTGCAAAACTCAATAAAATATACAATGAAAATAATACATATATAGGCCACTAATAATATAACATACCACCCAGTAACCAAAAAGTTTCCGCCACCTAACTCCTTTTCCCAGCTGAAAAAAGGGAGAACATTTTTTTTTTATTCCTTCTATTTCCTCTTCGTACCTTTTTCTTAGTATATAATTATACACATATACCTGCGTTCTGGGCGAAACTTTGCCTCATATCTATACATATACGCATGTACATGTGTATTTCTGGTTCTCTACCCTGCAGGAAATTAATGATAGTAATCAATTTTTATTGAACAGCAAGGAACCCATTGTTAAGTAATTGCATTGTCAAGCGGGAAAATTTCAATGTGAATATGTATGTATGTACCAACGACATATGCCATCATTCCCTTATAAATTTTGTACAATTTTCTAAAAATTTATATCGTTATATTTCGGGACTTTTCCGACCAAGAAGTAATTAGTTTTTTTTTGGAGTCACCACTAGTGTCTTTGTAAGTAGTTTAAAGTTAGTTTTAAGCTTCCTGCAGGGTATTTTTCCTTGATTAAGTGTAAGTAAAACCTAGCATATACATATGTAGACTGTAAGAATTTACTTACATATGTATTTTTGATGAATTTTACAAATGAATTGTAAATAAATTTGTGAATTTAAAATGGGAGTGCTGATTCTCTTCATTTAAAAAGGCATTAGGGATTTCAGGACGGGGTCATCGAATTTAAGGTGCACCGATGGCCATGGATGAGGGTGGGTCGAAAAGCACCAGCGCTGCAACAACACCAGCGGCGCACCACAAGGGGTTACTGGTATTCGGGTGCGACAGTAGCCATGGATTAGGGTGGGACAAAAACGCACCGGCGCTGCAACAACATCAGCAACGCCACCCCCTTGTGAGTTCGGCCTTTAACTTTTTTTTTTGATTTTCCATATGTTTTAAATTTCAGCTTTCTTTTATGTATTTTCAGATGCCCGTTAATAACCGGTCCTTCCGGTTGATTCAAATTAAATTCAAATTTAACGATTTTTTTTTGCGATATAACTATTCAAATTTAAATTCACTTTGACAGTTTTTTTTTGACAGTGTTTATTCAAATTTGGTGCATATCGATTTCAACGTACATTCAAATTAAACTATTGGTGCAGCGATTATTTTCTCGTCCGTCCGCAATTATTTAAATTTAACGTGCGCTCATCTATTTTTAAATTTTTCCGTTGATGTCAGTATTTCCGTCCGATTTAAATTTTGGTTCAAATGCTTTACTAACGTCCGTCTGACTTTAACGTACATTCAAAATTCATATCCAAATTTTAACGACATTTTCCCTCGGTTTGCATTTATTTAAATTTAACTGACGTCTGGCCTCTTGAATTTGGATTTTCGGGTTAATTTGAATTTTCGAATTTTCCAACGGTCCGTCCGTGGCATCCGGCTAAACCGGATGTTGTTTTAGTGTGATTTTACTCGTTTTGGTTTGAAAAGGCATGATATGAATTTTTTCTGTTTATGGCGCAGGACAGCAATGTAGGCAAGAACCCCGCCCAGCCGACAATGACTAGCCACAGTGCAACCCTAGATCATGCCGACCGCCATGCATTGCTGCTCCACTCGATTGTAGATCGTAATCGAGGTCGAAAGCTGTACCATAACATTAGCTATGGTATATATTACAGTATTCAAGTTAGCATTATTATTAATACTATTAGCGCTAACAACACTTTTAGTAACCGACCCCTTCGGAGCCATCCCAACCGTAATCATATCAATGTTATTGCTCTAAACCTCAATAGGTTGTTTCGAATTAGTATTATGTTTGCCAGCAACAGCCGTTTTAGCAGAGTTTGGCTGACCAGCAGAAATGACTTGCTTAGAGTTTTTGGTGTTGTTATCACTACATTTGTTATCTTTGTTTTTGTTTTTGCTAACACGCGAACACAGTTGCTTGACCTCTGATGTGAGCGAGGCAAGTGCACTAGCAACACCTTCATCATAAATCTTTTGTATATTAATGAGCTGAGAGCGCATAAGTTCTAATTCGCCCAACAACCTGTTTTTGTCGGCTTGAAGAGAGTGTATACCCGCCACTGCACTTGCTTGCTCAGTTCGCAGACTCTTCAATTCGGCAAGAATAGACGATAACAAGTGATTCTGCTCGTTATCATTTACATGTTGATGTTGTTGTTGTACAGCGACAACATTATGTGACACACCATCTTTAGGATCTGCGACAGCACAGTCACCACAAATATAAATATCATCGGGATTTTTAAAATAGGCCAAATCAGCGGCCAACGTACCAACAACACATTGCAGGTGGTATACTTTTGCACAGGTATAATAGAAATCGAGAGACGAATTACAGGACTCAAATGAAAACACGTCCGTACACGGTGGTTGTTTCTCGTTTATGATGTATGTGCATGTACATATATGTATATATCGGAATAAGATAAGCGTGCGTACTTAACCACTTAACACTTAATTGCATGTCAGTTGAAAATGAACTGAGGCGACAATACGCTCGCCATACATTGTACTTTGCTCATAAGAACTCAATTCCCTTTCTCTCTGTTTCGGATGTGTTAAAATGAAGTATTAGAACATTTCGAGCAGAGAGAATGGGTGCAAACAGCAGCAGCGCTGCTAGCGTTTTCCAGTTTAACAACTTAGCTTCAGCTTAGGCTTACGAGTCGATTTTGTGGGCGATTGCCGCCAATTTACATAATAATGATTCCGTTGGTTTCAGTAAAAATTGAGCTTGATCCTGAGCCCGACGTAATAATTGAAACACGGCTAATATATCTGTCTTCATATGAAAGAGTAGCTTAAGTGTACTTAAGGAAAAAATTAGTCAGTTTCGAAGAAGGTGAAATAATGCACCTTAGAGATTACATTCTGCAGTTTTTTTAAACTCCTTATCAGGCTTTCAACCACCTTCAGTCTCAATGATTCCACTTAAAAAAATGTGTGCGGGGAACTTCTAGAAAATTACACAAATTTACGAATATCTTGAAAATTTACCTTTCGACATAAGTTACTATTCGATATGAACCCTGATATATATGTAAAATTTTCGAACAAAACAATCGTAAGAAAAATATAGAAGCATACTTTTGGGCATTATTTGGAGGAAAATTTTATGAAAAATGAACACACAAAAATGTTATCAAATAGGTATAAAATCCTTATAAGTGCATGTATTTTCACGATTTTAAAACTGGGTAATAGTTCTTTTAATTCTCTATAAGACAATATAAAGCTGATCTACTTCATTTAATAGGATACATGTGTAAACGAGCTTCAAAAAAATTTTATTGTGAAATTTCGACTTTGATTGCACAAAAGTGCATTAACTGTTGCGATACGTCGAAATCGTATATGAAGAAATTGTTTACGTCCTCATTTTGAATGAAAGTGATTATGTTACTTTCTGCGCGAAAAAATATATATATATATATATATGAAAATATAAAAGATCACAACCATATATCTGAACAATCAGGTATACGGGGACTATATGCCATAGTTTCATTTCTTTTCCTTTTTATTAACACGCTTTTATTAGCTTCACCTGTATGTATATATATATGTATGTATGTAACTTCCATCCCATCCTAAAGTTGCAACGTTTAACTCAATTATTATTTTTTTAACATTCACTTTTATTTACTTTTATTATGTTTCTCTCCTCTATTATTTCTATTCTCCTCCAGATTCGAAACGACATCAACATGAGATTCAGCCCAACGCCATCATATAATGGGACATTCAACATTATATTCCACGCTTCATTGAGGCTTTTAAGTTACCTTTCCTCGAAATAGCCTCTATGAATTTCAATTCACTTACGCTGCAAGCCAATAAGTAACAAGCTTTCTGTTTTGTTGTTGTTGTATTTGCAAATATAATGAAAACAACCGCATGTACATACATACGTATGCAAAGCAAGAACTGGTTTTGTGTTTTTCTTTGTTCAAATTCTATTTATAGCACTTTTAGCACGGTTGCCGAACTTTGTATTTACCAAAATAGGTTATTTTTTCGCTGTTGGTTTCTTGGTAACTTTCTTTTATTTTCAAGAAATTGTTTACTATTTTTGGTATACAAGAAAATAGGGAAGTGATTATAGGACAATGAGAATATTCTGGAGCACTGACTGTTCATTGTGAATATGCACAGGCAAATAAAGAAGAGCATATCTCCGATTAAAAACCGAAATAGTTTTGCTTCGATACACATAGTACATATTAGTTGATATTTTTTCGTTTAGGCTTCATTGTTGAGCTCTTATGACCAATGTTTTTTTTATAAGGAAAAAATGTATGTGAAAAATTAATATTTTTGGTAGAAGTTATAAATACATATGTATGTAGATCTATTTCGGAGATCACCACATCCCTTCATCAGACTTCTTTTTACAAGCTTTTATTTAACTTCACTTTTTGTATGTATGTCGTGGAATTTTGCAACGAACATTTAAGATACTTCTAGTTGAGCTAGGTACTTGAAATTTGTAACATAGTTCAGGACCCGAAGACAATGCAATGTGAAATAAAAAAAAATCCGATAGATGGCGCTGGTGTCGAGATATTTGTAAAATTCGTATTTACCGACCGAATTTGTTCATATTCGGTATATATATTGCCTATGAGAAAGTAAATAGATCCGTGGAAAAAAATCGCCGCTAGGTGGCGCTGGTGTCAAGATATTTGCAAAATTCGTATTTACCGACCGAATTTGTTCATATTCGGTGTATATATTGCCTATGAGAAAGTAAATACATCCGTGGAAAAAAATCGCCGCTAGGTGGCGCTGGTGTCAAGATATTTATAAAATTCGTATTTACCGACCGAATTTATTCATATTCGGTATATATATTGCCTATGAGAAAGTAAATACATCCGTAGAAAAAAATCGCCGCTAGGTGGCGCTGGTGTCAAGATATTTGTAAAATTCGTATTTACTGACCGAATTTGTTCATATTTGGTATATATATTGCCTATGATAAAGTAAATACATCCGTGGAAAAAAGCGCCGCTAGGTGGCGCTGGTGTCAAGATATTTGTAAAATTCCTATTTACTGGTCGAATTTGTTCATATTCGGTATATATATTGGCAATGAGGAAGTAAATATATCCGTGGAAAAAAATCGCCGCTAGATGTGAAGATATTGAGAAAATTCTTAGTTATTACAAAGAGCATATATGGATAAGAGAGTGCAGTCTGCTGAAACTCCACACTAGATGTCACATTTCGCACGAGATAAGACCCGCTAAAATTTGACTCGTTAAAACAAATGAGTAAAATTTTTCGCGGGTCCCATCTCGCGCAAAATGTGGCATCTAGTGTGGAGTTTTAGCAGACTTCACCCTCTTATCCATATAGGCTCTTTGGTTATTATTAATTGAACACGTATTACTTACAAGAAATAAAGGAAATCCGTACAAAACTTTGCAGATAGGTGTCGGCGTATAGTAACAAGTTATACACATATCTTTATTCAAGCAGGTACCTTACGAACAGATAGATTGCTTGTAAAAAAAAAAGATTGCATATACCTATTAGACCTGAAACAGAACAGGGTTTACCTATAAACGACCGATCTTTCCTTGTAAAGGAAATTATCCCACAAGTAAGTAAAATAAATGTACCTGGCATGTGTATATTTTTTTCCATACATACATATACTTACAATTATATATGGACATACCTGCTGGACTTAATTCAAAACACAAAATAGGGTTTACTATAATGAGCGCCCTTTCGCACATCCACACATATGCATATACAGCGGAATATACATATGTATATGTACCTGATCTGTAGACCTGAAGCAGAAAACCAAATGGGGTTTACCTTAAACGAGCGACCTTGTATATACATATACAGACATATACATATATGTATGTGCCTGCTAGACCTGAAGCAGAAAATGGGGTTTACCTATAAACGAGCGACCTTCTTTGCAAAGGACAAACGGTATAGTAGTTAGTAAAACTATAAATACCCAAAATAAACCAAAGTAAAAAAAAAATTTTTTAAAAAAGCTTTTATTTAACATTTTACATTATACTAAATGTACTAAAAGGGAAAAAATAAATTTTAGTATTTTGAGAAAAAATCTACATCAGTTTTGTATTTCTGTTGAAAATGGTAATATAGTTATTCATTGGAATCTTCATTTAAATCTAAGAATACCTTTAACAATTTTATTCAAAGAATTTATGTATACATATATCTATATTTACCTTACTGTAAATAAAAGCGTGGGTGCTCATTAGATATTAATGTTATAAAAGAGTAGTGGTGAAATTAAATGAAGTGAAACAGTTGGTAAATGTTACGAAAGTGTACTTTCAATTCACAAGATTACATTGCACAATACACATTATATATAGAGCGCCCACGCTTTTATTTACAGTAAGGTAAATATAGATATATGTATACATAAATTCTTTGAATAAAATTGTTAAAGGTATTCTTAGATTTAAATGAAGATTCCAATGAATAACTATATTACCATTTTCAACAGAAATACAAAACTGATGTAGATTTTTTCTCAAAATACTAAAATTTATTTTTTCCCTTTTAGTACATTTAGTATAATGTAAAATGTTAAATAAAAGCTTTTTTAAAAAATTTTTTTTTTACTTTGGTTTATTACTTTTATTCTTGCGTCCGCATAAAACATCCTTTAATGAAAAATTTAACTAAAACAGAGTTTGATTTTCCTAAGCACGCGTGCGGAAGCTTTTTATAGCTTTCACACCGACAGCCTCACACCGACGAGTCAAAGGACTTCGTTCACGCACAGAAATTTTGCAAATTTCTATTCAGTCAGCATTGAGCTATTGAGCTAGCAGGTTGTGTTGCTCGAGCAGTCTCTGAATGCTTGTAAATGATTGTGTGTTGGGGGTGGTTTTTTTATTTGGATTTTTTTACGTAATATTTTTATTAGGAATCATGATTTTGCATTTCGTCTCATATTTTTTATTTTTTTTGTGGTTTTTTGTGAAGTTAATAATAAAAATACTAACCATTTGTAATTTAAAAATTTTAGTTTTCGACAATGATTGAGTTTCTTTTGGGTGTAGCCAAGAGCTTTTGTGCTTTTAACATATGCACAATGTTTGAAAGTATTAGTGTGATAATCCCTGAACTAAAAAGTTAAAAATAAATAATAGCATAAAAAAACTAAAAAACACGCTTTAATCTTAAAAATCCTACTAAAAATTGAGAAATAATTTAATTAGAAACAAAATGATGAACGAAAATATAAGTATTTAAGGAAAAGCGTGGGGGTGCTCATTAATATTTGAACATGAAAATATTCAATTCGTACAACTAGTACAAAAATATACCTAGTTGCGACATTAAAGAGTACGATATATGAAATCTCAAAGAAGTCAAAATAAAAATATTAGTAAAAAAACAGCGATTTTAAATATCTTTTGACATACTGAGCACCCGACGCTTTTCCTTAAATACTTATATTTTCGTTCATTTTGTTTCTAATTAAATTATTTCTAAATTTTTAGTACGATTTTTGAGATTAAAGCTTTTTTTATGCTATTATTTATTATTATTATTACAAGCTTTTATTTAACTTCACTTTTTGTATGTATGTATGGGTGTATGTTTGTAGTTTGCAACGAATATTCAAGATACTTCTAGTTGAGCTAGGTACTTGAAACTTGGAACATAGTTCAGGACCCGAAGACAATGCAATGTGAAATAAAAAAATCCGATAGATGGCGCTGGTATCGAGATATTTGTAAAATTCGTATTTACCGACCGACTTTGTTCATATTCGGTATATATATTGCCTATGAGAAAGTAAATACATCCGTGAAATAATATCGCCGCTAGGTGGCGCTGGTGTCAAGTTATTTGTAAAATTCGTATTTACCGACCGAATTTGTTCATATTCCGTATATATTTTGCCTACACTCAAAAAAAAATTGCTCAGATTATGGAAAAATGGGAATGATTCGGCGCTAAAGACATATTTCCATATTTTGATGTACAATTTTTATTCTTTGATTTGAAGAAAATCGTACATCAAAATATGGAAATATGTCTTTAGCGCCGAATCATTCCCACTTTTCCATAATCTGAGTAAGTTGTTTTTTCAGTGTATGAGAAAGTAAATATATTCGTGGAAATAAATCGCCACTAGGTGGCGCTAGTGTCAAGATATTTAGAAAATTAGTATTTATGAACCAATTTTGTTCCTATTTTGAACACGTATTACCTACAAAAAATAGAGAAAATCCGTAATAAAATTTTGCCGATAAATGACGCAGGTGTCGACATATTGATGCAAGTTTTATGAATAACGAAAAAGTAGCAGTAAAAGCTATAAACACGGAAAAATTCCGACAATCTTGAAACAGCGTTAGCAATAAAGAAAGTTATAAGGCCGGTCTATTGATTAAGATTAATCTGCGAAAGTAAGAAAACTAACAAGAGTGATTCTGAAACACTGATACAAAGCCAACATACATATGTAGGTAAGTTTGCACAAAGTAATCTATTCACAAAAGAGTATAGTAAAACCACTTAAAATACTTCACAGTAATTGGATAATAAAAAATCTGGCTGAGCAGAAACCATCAAAATGTAACACATAGTGCACTTCATATTAAAAACTGTTGGGCTATATTGATAGTGGGAGTGTTGACAAATATTAGATGTAATATACATTGTAAAACTAAAGAGGCAAAAATAAAATAAAGTAAAAAAAAATTTTTTAAAAAGCTTTTATTTAATATTAATATAAAAATTTACTATAAAGGAAAGAAATAAATTTTTAATACTTTTGAACAAGATTTATATTAGTCCTTAGTTCATTTGGATCTTAATTTCAATCTAAGCATACATTTAACATATTTCTTCAAAGCATTTCTGTATATGTATCAACATAACTAAAAGCGCGGGTAGTTCGTACTATTTACGAAATACCTTCGTACAATTTACGAATAAAAAAAAATAAAAAAAATGAAAATAAAAAAAAAAATAAAAGAAATACTTTCGTCGTATTAATGATTAATGAAATACTTTCGTACTATTTACGAAATGCTTTCGTACAATTAAAATAAGTCCTGTGTAATATTAAGAAATCTTTCGTATATATTACTATATTTTTCGTAATTTTTAGCAACGAAAAATTTCGTAAATATTACGAAACCTATTTCGTACATTGTACGAAGGCGTTCGTACTAAATTTTCGTAATTATTTTTTAGCTTAAAGCTTGTATATTTCAACGAAATTTGAAATTTTTTTCGAAATATAAGTATCAATAAAAGAATGCTAAGCGAAAGATGTGTAGCGGCAACACTGAAAGTCGATAATCGATAAACAATTATCTACACAAGGACAGTGTTAGCGCTAACTTTGAATACTTTACTCGACATTAATATTTCAACAAAAACGCACGCACAAAATTTAGTTTGGTTTAAGTTTTGTATTTGTATCGCTTTTCATCATTAATTTTAAAAATAAAAGTTGAGGCCATAAAAGCCTACAAATTGGTGACCCCGACGATAGAAAAATGAGTACGGACGAAGATATTTTTGTAGATGCTGCAAATACTTTACAAATTGCACGTGTTGCCGTAAAGCCTCCGCCATTTTGGAAACCTGACGTTCGGCTATGGTTTCAGCAGGTAGAAGCTCAATTTATTCGTTCAAATATAACAACGGATGAGACCAAGTTCTATACGATGTATTGTGGAACGATCCTCCGTCATCCCTTGTCAAGTTTGGTTTGGAGACAAACCGGTTTCGGCTAATATGCGCCATCTTCAGTGTCTTTTTTCGTTCTGAGTTATTTTGTGTAAGTTCGATAGTACTTATAGTAACTAACTTCCAACGTTTGGTCACGTACTTCGTGTTCGTGTGATGTGTTCGTGTGTTCGTGCATTCGTGCATTCGGGCGACGTGCATGCGTGTGTGCGTGCGAGTCTGTGCGTTTAGGTATGCAAATCTATTTTTGTATCCTCATTAAATAGGCAGGTAAAAGTCCGTTATTGTCCTCTTGTGTGTTGTTTTGTTTATGTCGGTTTTAGGTTTTCTGTCCTCTTTTCGGTATAATAGCTTAAGCGGTTCAAATAATGTATCTGATGCGGTGTTTATTTGTTCATTTATTATTTTACCTACGAATGTCTTCTGTTTGTATATCTCCATATTTTCTAATACGTTAAGTCGTTTTCCCTTGTGTTGTATGTTCTATACATTGGTAGCGGAAATAGATTCCGCAGTGCTCAAGCATGCAGCAGATATTATAAGAAATCCTCCGGATAGCAACAAGTACGGCGCCCTAAAGGATTGATTAATCAAAGAGTTCTGCGAATCAAAAAATACGCGAATGAAACGCTTATTAAGCAACAACGCAATTGATGGGAAAAGCCGACAACTTTTCTTCGAGAGGTGCGCGATCTGGCAGACGAGCACCTAGACGAAACAGCGTTAAGATCTTTGTGGTTACGACAACTTCCCAGAAATGTTCAGCAAATTTTGGAGACAGTTGAGGGTGATCTGGATTCACTGACTGAGAAAGCAGAGAAAATAATGGCTGTCGATAATGAGCCTTTAATAAATGAAGTGAATGACTTGGGCGAGGATACTACTGTGCTAGGTTCGATTAGGGCATTAAACAAACGACTAGAGCGCTTAGAGTTAGGCGATAATTCTCGAAATGTTCGCAATGCAAATCGTCGACGTAGTAATTCGCCCCGCCCGCGCTCACAGTCAAACGACGTATGCTGGTATCATCGTAGGTTCAGTACACGCGCTACCAAATGTAGATCACCATGCAATTTTCGCCCCAGCGTACAGGGAAACTAATGGGCCCATCCTTTTCGGCGGCTAATCAAAGGGTGGGGGCTTATGCAAGTCGCCTTTTTATTAAAGACAAAAATTCTAAAATTTCCTTTTTGATAGACACGGGCGCAGAAATATCTGTTGTCCCCGCAACAACAACGACAATTCTCAAGCATCACTAGCGAAACTAACAGCAGCAAACAACACACACATAAATACATATGGGCAAAAAAAGCTCACTTATTCATTGGCCTCCGTAAAAAGTTCGTTTGGGTATTTACCATCGCCGACGTAACACATCCTATATTAGGGGCAGATTTTTTGAAACATTTCGGTATAGTCGTTGATGTAAAAAACGCTAAATTGGTGCACAGCGAATGAGACACACGCAGTTCATGTAAACAGCTCTGCCAACAGAATCAAAATATTACCACGATTAAATCATCTAGTGTGTTTCACGATTTGCTTATTCAGTACACTGACCTATTGAAGGAAACAACACAGCGGGAAGGCACGTCGACGCAAATATGCCATTTCATTGACGAAGGGACCTCCAGTGTCTCAAAAAGTGCGTAGGTTGGCGCCTGAAAAGATGGCTATAGCAAAAAAAGAGTTTGATTACCTTTTAGATAAGGGTATATGCGCTCGATCAAAAAGTCAATGGAGCAGCCCACTACATCTAGTAAAGAAGTCAGATGGTTCTTGGCGGCCTTGCGGAGATTACAGGCGCCTAAATTCTAAAACAATTCCCGACAAATATCCAATCCGTCATATTCAGGACTTCGCTGGTGAACTAGAAGGTAAAAAAATATTTTCCGTAATCGATTGCAAAAAAGCGTACCATCAAATTCCGGTAAATCCAGCTGTTGTGCCCAAAACTGCGATTAGCATGGCATTCGGTTTATTTGAATTCCGGTATATGACATTCGGACTGCGCAACGCTGCGCAGACTTTCCAGCGATTCATGGACGATACCCTAAAGGACCTTCCTTTTGTATTTCCCTATTTGGACGACGCGCTGGTGGCGTCAGCATCAGTCGAGGAGCATGTGGAATATCTGCGGTATCGGGAAAAATAGTTGATCATCAACATTGACAAATGTCAGTTTGGCCTACCAGAGGTAAAGTTTTTGGGACACTCGGTATCGGCTGAGGGTATTAAACCTCTGTCAAGCAGGGTTGACGCCCTTCTCGCTAGAACAAAGCCCAAAGTGGTACATGAGCTAAGGAGTTTTTTAGGCGCTGTCAATTTTTACAGACGTTTTCTGCCATACGCAGCAGAGATTGAGACACCATTACAGAAGATCATAGGGCCTTGTAAATAACGCGAAAATACGTTGCTAAAATGGACGCCTGAAGCTTCCGCGGCCTTCGACGGCTTAAACCATTAATTAGCAAACGCAGCTTTATTAGCGTTCCCAATTAAATGTGCACGGTTGGCACTTATGACCGACGCGTCCGATAAAGCAATGGGAGCGGTTCTCCAACAGAGTGTAAATAGCGATTGGCTGCCGTTGGGATTTTTCTCCCGTAAGTTCAGCAACACGGAACAGATTTATAGTACGTACGATCGCGAATTATTAGCTATGTACACTAAGACGTATCACGTTATATGGACACAAAAAAAGTTTAGTGTGTGTCAGTTTTATTTGAACACTTATGTCGAAAAAATATTTATGGTGTAAAAAATTTTTTTTTAGGCCCGCGTTAAAAACAGCTAAATCGCGTTTTTTGTAATAACTTCCTTATTTGATGTCGGATCTCTATGATCTTAATGTCGCAGAAAGGGTCTCGCTCAGCACTATATTTGGCCCGTATAAAGTTTCGTCCTCAAAGGTTGTCCTGAGTTTTACCTTTAAAAATTTTGGAGTTACTACCCTAGATTTTTTTATTTTTATCACTAATACAAAGCTCTCAAAAAAACCATGAGGAATCCCCCAAAAAATTCTAGCCTTTATTCACAAACAAAAAAGTTATAACGTTGTAAAATGAAACACTTGTTTTTTTTGATAAAAAATTACCACAGAGAAACGGCGAAACACGTCAGCTTAATTTTTGGCTCCAGATTACGATGGTGTTTTTAGAAAATCCGGATTAGCTCCCATTTTCGAGATATTTAAGAAAACATTTTCAGTTTTCACATACAAAGCGATCCGATGGGGGGCGTATGAGTAACTATTGTTGAGGTAATAAAAATAAAGAAAAGGGGAAAAAATTATACGTACATATATGTATATAAAATGCATGTGAGAGAGAAGAGAATACCCTGCACATAAATTCCAATTTGTTTTAAACGTTAGAAACCTGCACTGAAAAAACAACTTACTCAGATTATGGAAAAATGGGAATGTTTGATGTACAATTTTCTTTCAATGAAGGAATAAAAACCACGTTTTATAGAAAATTGTATTCAAAACAATGAAAATATGTCTTTAGCGGCGAATCATTCCCATTTTTCCATAATCTTAGTAATTTTTTTTGAGTGTGAGCAAAGTAATATAAGCGACGAAGAACTCACTTTTCAGAGCTCTTAAACTTCTTTCATAAATATCTCAAAATTTGGAGGACATCGTCATTTTCGGTCTCGGTTAGCATAGATAAAAAGATGTTTTTGGGATTAAAGTAAAGTGCGTTGTTTTCAATTGTAGGCTGAATAATTAACTGCATTTCTAGGGGCAGATGACGCATCCAGCGCAAGTATTAATAATACATTTAGACTTCCATTGTCTCTTTAGGAGCGTATAATTTTACAACGAAATCTAGCAGTTTTTCTAAACAACTTGGATGATTTTACGATACGCACGGATGCAGAAATCGTGAAGCCGTTGTAAGCCAGTGTGCTGTGCTTAGAGATCCTACTTGAATACTTACCAAACTTCACTACAGCCATTATCATTCAATATAAATAACGTTGATCAGCACGAATAGTCAATCATCAATAATTTTTTGCATATCATGTATCCAGAATTGGTAGCTGTTCCATTGCGGTACAACATTCTCAAGTCAAGCGAGGAATACTTTTTAATCAAAAACTCATACTATATGGCTTTACTGCCTCATATAAATAAGAACTTGGGATAATTTTTCAAAAAACAGGTTCTCTGATTTTAAAGCGGTATAACTTTTTTGTTTGTGAATAAAGGCTACAACTTTTTTAGCGGAGTCCTCATGGTTTTTTGAGTTTTGTATTAGTGATAAAAATAAAAAAATCTAGGGATAGTAACTCCAAAATTTTTAAAGGTAAAACTCAGAACAACCTTTGAGGTCGAAAGTTTATATTGGCCAAATATAGTGCAGAGCGAGACCTTTTCTGCGACATTAAGATCATATAGATCCGACATCAAATAAGGAAGTTATTACAAAAAACGCGATTTAGCTGTTTTTAACGCGGGCCTAAAAAAAAATTTTTACACCATAAATATTTTTTCGACGTAAGTGTTCAAATAAAACTGACACACGCAAACTTTATTTTCGTGATACGGCTTAATGTACACTGCCGTGAAATATTTTAGGTACTTTTTGGAAGGTACACAATTTATGATATATACGGACCACAAACCGCTGGTACACGCCTTTGAACAGAAGTGGGAGAAACTTTCACCTAGGCAATCGAGGCAACTTGATTTTATTAGCCAATTTACTGTGATATTAATAACGTGCTTATGGTTCGGTTGCCAAAAGTGAATTCTGTTTTATTATCAAAAATCTTTTCTTTTATACAATTTTGCTCTTATGTACTACTTATTTACTATGATACATATTTACACTAGGTACTTAAAAGTAATGGGACTCTTTCCCACGGTATATTGTACATATGTACATGTACCTACGTACATGTACATATGTATGCTCCTATGAGCGCTTAGGCTTAGAATAACATTGGAAGCGTGAGAATGGCAGCGTCAGCAATTTTTGTGTACATTACAATTTGTGTGGCGCTGACTAAGTAGTCAGCGCCAGCGCGTGACAATACAATGTATGGAAATTTATTACGTATGTATGTTTGCGCTTGTGTAACTACATTTGACGCTCTACATCACCCTTCCAAAAAAAATGCTCGCTTCATTTGTAAATTTAATGAAGCGAGTTTTTCATTTCAATAAAATCAAAATTGAACATTTATGTTCCTATTTTTATACTTACATATTTATCGTGATGTAAAAAGTGGAAATGTCTTATGCTATTGCTTTAAGTCTATTTTTATGTACTATGATTTTCTTTTCTGTATTAATATTATTTTTACCTATACTTTCTACCTTATAGGGAGTTAAACTATAATTATTCTGCTTATCAATATTTGTTACTCTATAGGGGCCCTTATATCTACTATCTAACTTATGTCCTGCTTCGTCTCTGACTAACACTAAATCTCCTATATTTATTTCCTTATGTTGTACGTTTTTATCGTAATAAATTTTTTGTTTTTCCTTAGCCTGCTTTATTAACCTATTAGCTCTTTCTTGGGCTATTTGTAACCTAAATTTAACTTCCTTATCATATGCTTCATAATTGTATAATGGGCTGATTGTATCTTCTTGTAAAAATTCGTATGTCGGTGCTGGTTTTCCAAATATTAGTTCAAAAGGACAGTAACCATGAACTGTTGAAGGTGGTGTATTGTAACAATAAGTAAAGTACTTGAGGTACTCATCCCAATCGTCTTTGTCAATGGATATGTATGAACGTACATATTCATTGAATGTTCTATGGCTACGTTCAACAGTGCCTAACGTTTGATGATGGTAAGGTGTAGAAGTTTTATGTTCAATTTTTAACAATTTACTTAGTTCTTCAAAAACGTTATTTTTATATTCGGTTCCCATGTCTGTTAGTATTGTTTTCATACTTCCATAAATGAGAATAAAATGTTCGAATATAGCTTTGGCTACTGTTTTTGCGTGCTTACTTTCAATTGGAATTGCTACTAGATATTTGGTTAAGTCACATATTATGGTGACTGCATACTCATTTCCATTTATTGATTTTGGAAATGGTCCAATTGTGTCAATTTGAACTATATCAAATGCCTTAGTTGGTGTTTCGGTTATAGTCATTGGTTCTTTCAAATGTATCCTTGTTTTATTTTTATTACAATGATCGCATTTTTTAATATATTGTTTTATGTCGTTTTTCATATTTTTCCAGTAGAATTTTTGTATTATTTTATTTGTTGTACGATTGATTCCTGGGTGGCCACCATTAACAGGATCATCGTGATATTTATGAAGAATATTTCTAATTTTTTCTTTATCTGTCACATGCATAACCTCCGGAGTTAATGCAATAGTTAAATTTTTGAGAACTTTGGTACCAATTTCTTTAAATTTATCTACTCGAGTAAAATTATTCTTAAACAATTTGTCTCCTAAGGACAACTGTATTTTATTTATTTTCAAATTGCCGGCTTCTTTCATAAGCCTGGCAAAGAATTGATCTAAATCAATCTTCGCCTCAACAACTTCATTATTATCGACTCTTAAATTGCCGGTTTCTTTCGAAAACCTGGCAAAGGATTGACCTGAATCAATCTTCGCCTCAACAATTAAATTATCAATATTTATTTCACTACAAATTTTCTTTCCCTTTTTGAACTGCAGTTTCGGGGGATCGAAAATGAGCTGGACTAGTCTCTTTACTTCATATTTATTAAGCGCTTCGTATATTATTGGGTTCTCATTGTGACATTTTTCTTCATTTTTTATATTATTACTGGGTTTTTTCTTAGTTTCCGATCTAGTCGTAACTTTCAATATTTTACATGCTTCGATTGACATTTCTTTTAAATCTTGTATATTTATACGCGATAGTGCGTCTGCTACATAATTCTCTTTTCCTGCTATGTACTCCACTTCAAAGTCATATTCTTCCAGATCTAGTCTTATTCTAGTTAGTTTTGATGATGGGGTTTTCATCGAAAAAAGATAAGTTAAGGGTCGATGGTCTGTTTTGATTGTGAATTTTCTACCGTAGACGTACGGTCTGAAATAAGTTATAGCCCAATGAATGGCTGCTAATTCTTTTTCAATTGTTGCTTTATTTATTTCGCCTTTTGTGAAAGATCTAGAGGCATAAGCAACTGGTAATTGTTTTTTTTTCATATTCTTGACTTAGTACTGCTCCGCAGGCATATCCACTTGCATCTGTTGTTATATAAAATTCTTTATCGAAATTTGGGTATTGTAAAATATTTGGGCTAATTAATGCATTTTTCAAATAATTGAATGATTTTTCACATTCTTCTGTCCAATTAAAAACTATGTTCTTTTTGCAAAGTCTTGTTAATATTCTAGAATATTCTGCGAAATTTGGAATAAATCTTCTATAGTAATTGCAGAATGCGACGAATCTTTTTGCTTCGTCGGCATTCTTGGGAGTTGGGTAATTTTGAATTATTTTGTATTTACTGGGATCAGGTAAAATTCCTTTACTTGTGCATTTGTGTCCAAGATAAGTAACTTCTTGGTTGAAAAATATACATTTATCTGGGTGTAATTTTAAATTATATTTTCTGCAAGTTGTGAATACGTCTTTTAAATTTTTAATCATATGATTTTCGGAACATCCTAATACTACTAAGTCATCCATGTATAAGAATGCTTGTGATGGCTTTAGACCTGCGAATGCCAAGGTCATCATTCTCTGAAATGAGTTTGGTGCTACTTTGAGACCATAAGGTAATCTTTTGAACCTGTATGTACCATTGTCTGCGGTAAATGATGTTATATCTCTTGATTCTGGGCTTAGTTCTATTTGGTGAAAGCCTGACATTAAATCCAAGCAAGAAAAATATTTTGCTCTTCCCAATTGATCTAGAATATCATCAATTCTTGGTAATGGGAATTTATCTGCGGTTAGTTTTTTATTTACTTGTCTATAGTCAATAACTAGTCTCCATCTCTTGTCGTTATTACCTGGTAGTGATTTTTTCGGTACTAGTAAAATTGGACTATTATATTCGGAAATAGATGGTTCTATTAGGTCATCTTGAATTAGTTTATTTACTTGTTTATTAATTTCTTGTTTATGTGCTTCCGGTATTCTATAAATTTTAATATAGACTGGGGTATCATCTTTCATATAAAGTTTTTGTTTATAAAAATTGTTAGTGGTTATAGGTTCTGATTCTAATGCGAACATATCTATATATTCTGAACATAAAGTATTAAGTTGAGATTTAGCAAATGATGGAAAATTTTTATTTAATCTTTCCAGTTTTTCTTTATTATTTTCTTCATTTTTCTGTTTATTTTTTACAATTATGTAGTCTTCTAAATTTTCTGTATTAATATTGTAATTTTGAATAGTTGCATTTTTATCTGTTGTATTAATAATTCTAACAAATGCTTGTTTTGGGTTCACTATTGAATTGGCAATAAAAATACCTTCGGCTAATTGTTGATGTGGTATAAATAATTCGTTATTATTATTAATTTTAATTTGTCTAATTACTTCTGATCTTGCTGGTACTGATATACTATTGATTGTTGGTTCATTTGTCATTCGAATTGCTATATCTTCTGGGAAATCATATGGACGTAATATCAAAGTATCTTTATTATTTTGATAGTCCAAAATGCAATTATATTTTTTAATGAAATCTATTCCCAAAATTCCGTCACATGGGATTGGGAAATCATCTTCTACGATGTGAAATTTATGTCGAATCAAAAGATCGTCACCCTTCAAATCTGCTTTAACTGTTCCGAGGGTGCTTGTTATACCCTGACCAATGCCTTTTAAATCTGTTTTTTGTGAATTATCAATTGAAACATCATTCTGAATTTGACCCTTCTTAATAATAGATATATCTGCTCCTGTGTCTACTAGGAGAGTAGAAAATGAGTTATTTAATGTTGACTTGGAAGATATGTAGCTGTTCAAATGTAAATTGAATACAAAAATTTTTCTCTCTACTGTTGAAGTGGAGTCTGCTGGTTTTCCTGTTGATCGTAGCTACGTATGTTTCGTGTGTTGTTTGTATTGTTATTGTTGTTATTATTGCGAGCATTTGAGCGTGTTTGGTTTCTAAAGTCTCGCCTTTGCATGTTATTGTTATTGTTATAATTGTAGCGCGTGGGAAACGCGCGTCTTTGGTTACTTCTGTTGTTATTACTTTGATAACTTCGACGGAAGCTACCGCGGTAATAGTTTTGTTGGCGAATGTGAAGTAATGAGTTTGGGTTTCCAGTTACTTCAGTGCAGCTATTTGTGAATTTAGAGATAGCTTCGTTCATGGAAGTGAACGTTCCTGCTTGCATTATCATTTTTACTTTTTCGTTTGAGCAATTCTTACACATGGCTTTTACATCTGCTTGTGTAGAATATTTGCTTGCCAAGTCTGAGGTAAGCCCATCAGATATGTATGCTCCCTCCAATGACTTTGTTAGCTTCTCTATTTCAGTAGTGTATTGATTAGCTGTTTTACTGCGCTGTTGAATATTCAAAAGCTTTGCAGTCAATACTTCCACTGACTCGCCTTTAATTGAAGTTTGCAACTTTGCTTTAACTTGTTGTATGGTATTTTCAGTACTGATGTAATTTGGTGCAGTACCTTTAAGTTTAGTTTTTATAATGGATATCGCTAATGCTTCATGCGTATCCTTGATCTGATCGGGAATTTCAATTGCGTCCAAAAAGCTATGTAGATTTTCCGGCTTGCCATCAAATTCGGGTAAAATTGATGAAGCCGTTTTAATGAATTCTACTATTGTTTGTGGCATTTTGTCTTTTTCTTTTTCTTCTGGTTCTGGTAATAAAATGCTAAAGTCGATTGATATAGTACTTTCGTATGTGTTTGGTACTAATGCATCAATGTTGTATCTTGCTAATGAAGATACTAGTTTGTCTCTAACAAACGAAAATATTTGGTATGCCTCTAATTGGTGAGCTGCAGTGAGTTGATTGTTAACTTTGCGTATTATTTCACCTAAATTATTTAATGAGTCTAATATTGGTTTGATGTGTTTTCTTACCGTTTCCGTTTTTATTGTTATATTTTTGTTTATGCATTTATATGCTTTTTCTGCCGTGGTTTTTTCTTCAATGAGTGTTTTAAGAATTATTTCCCATTTGGCCATTGAAAAATAATGAAATAGAAAAATAAAATCTGTTTAGACCTTATCTAGATCGTTAGCGCGAGAAATGTATCTCTTTTTCAGAATTTTGTTGTGGGTTGAGTATATTTTCAAAAATAAATTGATGCAACTAATAATTGCAATAACGAGCAAAATGAATTTAATAGAATCCAAGGATTCAGTATGATCAACCACTTCAATGGAATTAACCACATTGGCATTTGGTTTGTCAATCTTGGATGTTTTGCCACCCATATTTGCTTATCTGTAAAAAATTTCAATGGTATCTTCGAATGCCGAAAACTTCACTCATTCGATTAATTTCTTCTACTTGTGTTGTAGGGTTAATAACGTCCTCCATTGTTGGTTCCCTAGTCATTCCTATGCGACGCCAAAATCTTCTTAACCATTCTAATTCCCTGTCGTAATCTATCAACTCTCTTATTTCCACTCCGCTAGATAAATTAGCGATTGGGTTTCTAGGTCTAGACATGCTCAAAAATAACAAAAGATACCTCCACTTTTTATTTTATTTATATTTATTTTTCTTTTCTCTACTTAAACATTTTTCTTATTTCTTTTAATTTGTTTTTTAATTTTCTCTTTTCTTCTATACTTGTTGTTATATTTATTAATTCATGGGTCTTGGCAAGCTCTTTTTTTTTTTAAAGGCCTTGCCACCCCTTTTTCTCTTAAATGTTACTGGCTTCGGAACTTTGGGTTCCTCCACCTTACAATTGTTTCTTTGTCTTTGCCGATATTCCTCTATTGATATCGGTAAAGGACCCTGCCTGATATTTTCTGGCGGTGGCTGTTCTCTTTCGATGAAGAACCTGTTCCACCGCTCGAAAATCTCGTCAACCTCTTGTTGACTGACCATGAAGAGAAAAAAAGGAATACTCTGATGGGGTTAGTATTGAAAAATAAAAAAATGAGGCAAGAATTTTTCAATTTTTGCCACTTAGGAGGCAGCCGTTAGGGTGCCAGAAGCAATGTTAAAGATATATACGTGTTTAAATTAAATTATAATATATGGCTGCTGCTGCTGGTCATTGTAAAAAATGAAAATGATGCTGCTTTTTCGCTCTGCCCTTTTGTCGCCACGTATTTTACTGTTGCCGCTGCTGCTGCTGTTATTGTTGTCCTTGTGCAAATCATTACCAACTTCAGTGAAGCCCTTTAATCCGTTTGCGTAAGTAATACACCGCCAATCAAGCTATTTGTTTCTTTGTTGTAGCATTTTCATGAAAACCGAAAACTTCGTAAGATATCCTGGAGGCTACCTTGCCACTCAGACAAAGGGAAGGCGAATGAATTTCGCCGGGACTTTATCTGGCAAGAATCGCCATGTGATATTAATAACGTGCTTATGGTTCGGTTGCCAAAAGTGAATTCTGTTTTATTATCAAAAATCTTTTCTTTTATACAATTTTGCTCTTATGTACTACTTATTTACTATGATACATATTTACACTAGGTACTTAAAAGTAATGGGACTCTTTCCCACGTTATATTGTACATATGTACATGTACCTACGTACATGTACATATGTATGCTCCTATGAGCGCTTAGGCTTAGAATAACATTGGAAGCGTGAGAATGGCAGCGTCAGCAATTTTTGTGTACATTACAATTTGTGTGGCGCTGACTAAGTAGTCAGCGCCAGCGCGTGACAATACAATGTATGGAAATTTATTACGTATGTATGTTTGCGCTTGTGTAACTACATTTGACGCTCTACATTACGACTACAATCGAACACATCCAAGGTGAAAGCAACATTGTGGCGGACATGTTGTCACGCATTGAGATTGCAAACGGCGATTCATCAGTTGATTACGAAGCACTCCGAGACGAGCAGATTGAGTGTAGAGAGTTGCAGAACCTATTAAAATCGAATTCTACTTCGTTGCGGTTAGACGAACACAAATTGCAAAACTCGGAGGTAAAGATTATTTGCGACAGTTCTACAGGGCGACTTCGACCCTATGTGACCAAGTCATTTCGTGAAGTGGTTTTTAACGCCTTGCATGGACTAGCTCATCCGGGAGTAAAAACCACTATTAAGCTTATTGCAAGCAAGTTCGTATGGAAGGGCATGAATTCTGACATTCGAAAATTAGTAAAAAATTGTCAACAATGTCAGCGATGTAAAGTATCGCGGCATACACGAAGCGAACTTCAGACCTTCACCGTGCCATATAATCGCTTTGAACATATAAACATTGATTTGGTGGGCCCTTTCCCACAATCATACGGCTATACCTATTATAGGGTTATATACTTATGTATATAACACTTTGTAATCAAGATATTTCATTTACAGAAAATGTATTTGGTTTTTAATGTTTTTAATATTTCAAAAATTTTCATTAGATTTTGAATATTTTAATTGTTAAGATTCATTTTCAATTTTTATAATAAATATATATACATATATATTTAAAAATATAAGTACATACAAAATATTTTAATTAACCACTAAATATTGGCGATCCTACCAACGAATCTTAAAGAGATAAATTAACTGGATTTTCAACTATATCAAACAAATCATCGACATAAAACATGTTCAACATTATCGGACTTTTCACTTCTTAACCAATTAATTAAATACTAATTTATAATCATCATTGCAATTGAATTGGATCACACATATACATATGATCAATTGAATCACGCATATATGTACATGCATACATATAATTATTTTTTGCAACATCGTTTTGTCAATATCATCATCATTATCCTTATTTACGGCTACATAAACATCTATTATCTGCGTATGCTCATTTGAAAACATATTTGGATTGGCTTTGATTTCATCTAATATTTTACTATCAACAACATCAATTCTTACATAACAACAAATATATTTTTGCAACAATCAATAACTACAATCAACATCATCTTAATTCAAGTTGATTACTATTATTTTTATTTCAAACTTATGTGAGTACTTAATTAGTATATACTATATTAAGAATTTATTTTAAAATTTTAAAATCTATTACAACCAGTTGTTTATTTTTAAAATCATTAATCATATTTTAAATATTTTTAACTTACTTATTATCATATTGCTCATACCAATTTATTTATCTCTGTAAACTCTCTCTTCAGAAGATTCTCTTTTAATTTTATTTACTATGCTCCATCGTTCACCCATACGAACACGCACATATACCTCAGAAATGCAGAACAACGATAACACACACACTAATACTAACATGACACAAAATATTCAAACAAACAACTTAACAACATCAGAAAACAATTCAACAATTAAAACAATTAAATTACCTAAATTTTGGGAGGAGTGTCCCGAAGCATGGTTTGTTCTTGCTGAAGGACAATTTCAAATTAATAATATCACAGATGATAATATTAAATTTCAAAATATTTTAATTTCTCTTCAACAAGAAACTATTACCAAAATTATCGATATTATTAATCCACCTTCTTTTAATAAATTCGAAATAATTAAAAAAACACTATGTGAGAGATTTTCTTTAAGTGAAGAAAAACGTCTCGAACAATTATTCTCAAATATAGAAATCGGCGATCGTTCACCATCAGAATTTTTTCGTTATATGAAATCTCTTATTGGTTCAAATTCATTAGTTAGTCATGAATTACTTTTTAAATTATGGATTAAGAAATTACCACAACAAATTCAAATTCATCTAACATCAAGTAATAATTCCAATAAAGAAGATTTAATTATTTTAGCAGATAAAATTTTTGATTTACTTAATCAATCAAATTCATTAAAATCTACTGTAGCTAGTATTGAAAATAATAAATTAGAAAAATGTATTATTAGTTTAACTGAGTTAACTTCAGCAATTTTTCAAAACTTAAATAAAATTACAAATGACATAAATGAACTACGAATTAGATCTAATTCAAAAGATAGATCTAGATCAAGATCTAAAAATTTTTCAAATCAAAGAAATTTTTATTCATCAAACAATATTTGTTGGTATCACAGAAAATTTAAAAATAATGCTCTTAAATGTATACCACCTTGCAATTTCAATAAAAATAATAATTATAATTCAGATCAAAATTTAAATTAAAAAATTCCATTATGACGGTGACGGATAATGGAAACATTCCTAAACCAACTCGTCGCCTATTTGTTTTTGATAAATTCAATAATCTTAATTTTCTTATTGATACCGGTGCAGTAGTATCAGTTATTCCTTTTTCAAAATTCAAAATTTATAAAAGAGATTCAGATCTTAAGTTATCAGCTGCTAACGGTTCTTCTATTGAAACATTTAGTACAAAACTTTTAAAAATTGATTTAGGTTTGAGAAGAGATTTTGAATTTCCTTTTATAATTGCAAATATTACGACACCCATTTTAGGCGCAAATTTTTTAGAAAAATTTGGTATTATAGTTAATATTAAAAATAAAGAAATTATGGATTCAGTTACTAAATTAAAAGTTTCTGGGTCATCTGGTTTTTGTGATATATTTTCCCTAAAAATTCCAATTCCTGAAAATAAATTTACGAAACTATTAAATGATTTTCCTTCTATTACCTGTGAACCAGATTATACTAAAGAAGTTAAACATCATACGGTTCACAGGATTGAAACAAAAGGTGTTTTACCATTTTCAAAACCACGACGTCTTGACCCAATCAAACTCAAAATTGCCAAAGCTGAATTTGAATTTTTAGTTAAAACAGGTATTTGCAGACCATCAAGTTCTCCAATTGCATCCCCACTTCATCTCGTTCCTAAGAAAGAACCAAATGATTGGAGACCTTGCGGAGATTATAGAAGATTGAATTTTATTACTACACCGGATCGATATCCTTTACCCCATATTCACGATTTAACTATAGATTTAAAAAACAAACATATTTTTTCAAAAATTGATCTTGTACGTGCTTGTCATCAAATTCCTATGGCAGAAGAAGACATACATAAAACTGCTATAACTACTCCATTTGGAATGTTTGAATTTATTCGTATGCCATTCGGTTTAAGAAATAGTGCTCAAACATTTCAACGTTTTATTAATGAAGTATTTTCTGATTTCGATTTTGTTTTTACCTATATAGATGATATTTTAATTGCTAGTGATAATGAACATCAACATTTACAACATTTAAAAATGATATTTAAAAGACTTGAAGAGTACAACTTAAATATTAAACCCTCAAAATGTATTTTCGGCGTAAATAAATTAGATTTCTTAAGTTACGAAATTTCTTGTAAAGGTATAAAACCCTCTTTTAATAGAATCGACTCTATAACAAACTTTGAGAAACCAATGTCAATTAACAAATTACAAAAATTTTTAGGCATGGTTAACTACTATCATAGATATATTAAAATGTTAGCAGCAGAACTTAGCCCTTTGCACGAAATGCTAACATTTTCAATCAAAAATAAATCCAAACAGTTGAATTGGACAGATAAAACAACAACTGCATTTGAAAACGTTAAAAAACTTTTTGCTCAAAATACTTTACTTACTCATTTCGACAAAAACGGCATATTATCATTAGCTGTAGATGCATCCAACGTAGCAATTGGAGCTGTTTTACAACAAACTAGTAACAATCAATTAGAACCTTTAGCTTATTTTTCAAGAAAATTAACAGCAACAGAAGTAAATTATTCCACATTTGACAGGGAACTTTTAGCAATTTATAACTCGATTAAACATTTTAAACATTTTCTTGAAGGTAGAACTTTTACTATTTATACAGATCATAAACCCTTAATTCATGTTCTAAATTCTAAAGTCGATAGATCTCCTCGTCAATTGCGTCATCTTGAATATATTGCACAGTTCACTAACGACATTCAATATATACGTGGAAAAGACAACATTGTTGCCGATATGCTTTCCCGTATTCCAGAAATTACTTCAATTTCAACTCAAGATATTAATTTAGAAACTTTATTCAGAGAACAAAAAAATGATAAAACCTTACAAGAAATAATTTCTGATCCAAGTTCTAAAAATAACTTAAAAGAAATCAATATTCCAGTAATTAATTTAAATATTTGGTGTGACGTCTCTCAACAACCTTTTCGACAATATATTCCTTTGTCTATGAGAAGAATTATATTTGACAAAATTCATTCTCTTTCGCATCCAAGTACTCGAACAACTAGAAAATTGATTCAAACAAAATATTTTTGGCCTTATATGAGAAAAGAAATAAATGAATGGACATCATCTTGTTTAAATTGTCAAAAATCTAAAATTTCAAGAAACACAAAAACTCCCATTCAGAAAATTCAAATTCCACCTGGTCGATTCGAACATATTCATATGGATATTGTTGGTCCACTTCCTGTATCGAAAGAATTTCGTTATCTTTTAACTATTATTGATAGACATACTCGTTGGCCTGAAGTTTATCCACTTAAAAATATTTTAGCAAATACTATAGCAACTACTTTTGTTCAAAATTATATACCCCGATTTGGTATTCCATTAAATATTACAGTAGATCAAGGCTCTCAATTTACTTCCAAAATCTTTAGTGAATTAACCAAATTATTAGGAACACACAAAATTCATACTTCTCCATATCATCCTCAAGCGAATGGTATGATAGAACGATTTCATAGAACACTTAAAACATCAATAATAGCTTCAAATGACTCAACTAATTGGTCTGAAATTTTGCCATGGATACTTCTTGGTTTACGAACGTCCATAAAAGAAGATTTAAAATGTTCTTCTGCAGAACTGGTTTATGGACAGACACTTCGTCTACCTGGTGAATTAGTTGTTTCCAATAATAAAAATAATGAAAACGATTGTTCGAACGAAATTCTTCAAAGATTAAGACATCATTTCTCACTGGTACGTTCAAAAGTAGTACATCATAATAAAGAAAGTTATTTTATTCCTAAAAATCTAAATACTTGTGAATATGTTTTTGTTAAAGTTCTTCGTAAATCAAATTTAGAACCACCTTATGAAGGACCTTTCAGAGTTATTTCAAAACACGACAAGACATTTAAAATACAATACGGAAATACAATTAAAACTTTTTCAATTGATTTACTTAAACCTGCAAAAACTATTTCCGATACATACTCTACATCAGACACTTCAACACATAAAAAATCTAAAAAAGTTACATTTAATATTAATTAATTACTATTTATTTTCGTTTACACTGGAGGGGGAGTAAATATAGGGTTATATACTTATGTATATAACACTTTGTAATCAAGATATTTCATTTACAGAAAATGTATTTGGTTTTTAATGTTTTTAATATTTCAAAAATTTTCATTAGATTTTGAATATTTTAATTGTTAAGATTCATTTTCAATTTTTATAATAAATATATATACATATATATTTAAAAATATAAGTACATACAAAATATTTTAATTAACCACTAAACCTATTGCCTCACCTGCATAGACCGGTACTCGAGATGGGTTGAAGCTATACCACTAACCAATATCACAGCAGAAACGGTAGCTAAAGCCTTATTTAGCGGTTGGATATGCAGATTCGTGGTGCCTAAATATATAACTACGGACCAGGGTCGTCAGTTCGAGAGCGATTTGTTTAGAGAAATGACTAAACTCCTTGGCATAAAGCATTTGCGAACTACGGCCTATCACCCACAAGCCAATGGCTTGGTTGAGCGTTGGCATAGAGTGTTTAAGGCAGCGCTGCGTTGCCACGCGGAAAATGCGGACTGGATAGATCAACTTCCGGTGGTTTTAATGGGCTTAAGATCGGCGGTCAAGGAAGATTTGGGAGCCTCAACTGCAGAACTGGTCTATGGCCAGACGATCAAACTACCTGGGGAATTTTTCTTCGACAATGACACACCACGAGTTAACGAGCATGAGTTTTTACAAAAATTACATATTTACTTTGAAAATTTTCGACCTATTGCAACGACAAAGCATGGAAAAAAAGCAGTTTACGTTCCGAAAGACTTACGGTTTTTTCAAATATGTGTTCCTGAGAGATGACATGATAAAGGCGCCATTGAAGCCTCCGTACCAAGGGCCATTCAAGAGCGCCATCCTAAAACGTTCACTATCCTCGTAAAGAGTAAAGCTATGACAGTGAGCATCGACAGGTTGAAACCAGCATACGTACCAAACGAAGAGTTGTCAGCTATCAGGACAGCTTAGAAACAAAAGAAACATGTACGATTTAGTGGCACGATCTTAGTCTATGAGGATTGCTCTAAGGCAGGGGGTGGTGTAGCGGCAACACTGAAAGTCGATAATCGATAAACAATTATCTACACAAGGACAGTGTTAGCGCTAACTTTGAATACTTTACTCGACATTAATATTTCAACAAAAACGCACGCACAAAATTTAGTTTGGTTTAAGTTTTGTATTTGTATCGCTTTTCATCATTAATTTTACAAATAAAAGTTGAGGCCATAAAAGCCTACAGATGTTTTATATATCGTCGTACTATACGAAAACTAGCATGCGATTTTTTGTGGCTGACGAAAAGTAACCAGTTCGACTTTTGGCCGACGAAAAGTAACAAAATCGAGTTTTGGCTGATTGCGGCAACTCTGTTTGTAAACAGAAGTGTTTTCTTTTAGTGAATATTAAAGTTCCAAATTTTAAATAGTTAAAGGACATTGAAAAAGTGGTGTTCTACTGAATCACATAGTGATTGTGCCTCTCTGTGAGGAGAAACCGGTTTTTTATTATATGTTGAAGATAAGTATCCGAAAATATTTGGGAATATACATACCTAAATATATTATTGCATTTGTACATATATATGTATATGCATATGTACATTTGTATGTACATACATAAGTGCGCGCACTAAAACAACAATTTTCCTTTGCGCAGGTTTTCGTGATTTCAGCTGAGCAGGTCAGTAGTTGGCAGCTGTCAATAATTTGTACTACTTTGCCGACCAATTCCTGCAACTGACCGATAGGTGGCGCTGCAATTGTAGTTTCCAGAGGTCTACACTGAGCGTAGTTACAAAATTTTAAATAAGAATAAACTTAATTAAATAAAAATAAATAAAATAAAATAAAATAAAATAAATAAGATAAAATAAAATAAAATAAAATAAAATAAAATCAATATTATATGAGTGCCAATGGCACTCCCGCAAACAATAACAACATAAACAGGAACAATGCATATTTTACACTAAAATCGTATTCTTGCAACGACATACATTCCAAGGTGACTAAATATAACACTACTCGACAAATTTTGATCAACTTTAACCACCAAAAATTAAATAATACTTTTCTATAGCGAAATTTTACGCTGATTCCGAATATCATCTCCATTTTTTTATGGCAGACCCAGTTTGGAAAAAGCCATACATGCAAGACATTGCATCCATAAGTGCATCAAAAAGTTTTATTAGACATCGTGGCGATTTGACATCTAGGAAGTGCTGGTAGAGGGAGCTCCAGCAAACATTTTTTGCCTTCACACTCCAAAATTGGTCAAGTAGTTTGGTTACAATGGCAAAAATAATGAAAAAAAAAAAATTTAAAAAAATCGAATTTTTGAAAGAAATTTCAGATTCGACTGTCCTGAAAGCAGAATAATTTTACTCTTCCGGAAAATTTTTGGTTAAGGACTTTCAATAAAAATAGATAAATATAAATAACGGTACATCCGATTGTTACAAAATTAGTCTTAAAATGTTCACAATTAAATTCCCTATAGGATAGGGGGCTAACTTTTTGTCCCCCTTACAACTTTTCTGATTTTAGGACAGTCGAATCTGAAATTTCTTTAAAAAAATACAATTTTTTTCAAATTTTAAATTTCGCTTTAGAAAGGTATTATTTTATTCTTGGTGATTTTTGGTGTCGAGTAGTGTAATCAGAAAGTCGACCATCCAACTAAATCCGCAGTTGAAATGACCCCCACAACTAGCAAAGCGCATATCCAAGGTGCAAAACAGGTGCCAAATAAAGGGACCGTTCAAACCGGTATTGATCGCTATATACTCATAAAAAGAAAGCGAAGTCCAGAAAAAAATTAAAACCGCAGTAAAATAATTAGAAATAGCCAGCCGAAAGAATTAGGGAAAGAAACGCCAAATATAGCCCTAAGCAATAATAGATATAGCCTTCTAGCCGAAAATGAAAGAAAGGAAACTGAAAAACCGCAAAAGAAAACCAAACCTCCCCCAATTTACTTGAGAGAAGTTCTAATGTTCTTGTAAATAAATTAGTCTAGTTAATAGGGTCAAATAACTTCCACATTGTACCCATTAGAAAAGAAAATATTGCGGAGGTCAAAATTCAAACTTATGGGGAAGAGCATTTCCGTAAGGTCACTGATGACTTCGTGAAAAACCGTAGGTCGTTCTATACCTACAAACTAAAAAGTAGTCGTGCATTGTCCGTGGGAGCTCTCTCTACCAGCTTTTCCTAGAAATCAAATCGCCACGTTGTCGAATAAAACTTTTTGATGCACTTATGTGATGCAATGTCTTGCATAAATGGATTTTTCCACATATTTACCAATATATCAAAAACTGGGACTGCCAAAAAATATGGAGATGATATTCGGAATCAGCGTAAATTTCGTATTATTTTATTCTTGGTGATTTTGTGTATCGAGTAGTGTTATTATACGGTATTGCTGTTATTAACATGCTAATTACAGAAAAGTAACGCCAAAAATGTCAATAAAAAATTTTATAAGAAATTCAACTGTTGAAGATAGGCTGAACGGACTTGCCCTAATGAGTATTAACAGAAATATCGATATAACAGTGGAAGAAGTTATTCACAGATTGGCACAATGACATCGCAGATTGATTTTCCTATGTCTTTATGTTTAAATTTAATTATATTAATTACTAGAATTTAATCTAATTATTTTTTCCAACATACAGTTATTCAAATTTCATTTTTTCTTTCAACTACTTATCATCTTAATCAAATAATAATGTTAGTATAAACTACGATGGGAATAAATATGCAATGTATAAGAGTATCTGAACTTGAGATTTTATTTAATGTCTGTCAAAATGGAATATTATAAAACTAAATTATATAAGAAAATTATTATTTATAACCGTGGATTTCCAGAAGAGAATATGTGACTTACTTTTGAAGTATAGTTAAAGGCCCTTGGCTACTGACAATCTGGCATGTCAAGCAGTGTGTATGTGTGAGTTTTTTTTTGGTGTGTGTTAGTGCAATCAGTGTGGCCGCTGTGGTGCAGTGGGTAAAGTGCTCGCTTGCTTTGCCAGAGGTCTCGGGTTCAAACCACGGTCCGAGCAAAACACCAAAACAATTTTTCTAATAAGTAAAAATCCAATTATTGGTTTTTTTAAGAGCAGCGGTCACCTCTCGGCAGTGAGCGGCATACCCTCCGAGAGTATTTCTGCCATGAAAAAGCATCTCAAAAAAAATTAATTCGCCGTTCGGAGCCGGCATAAAACTGTAGGTCCAGCCAATTAGTATGATTATTATATTATTATATTATAGTGTAATCAGCAGTCGTCGTGCTACATGTTCTTGTTGTCGGGCTCGCGTTGATGAGAATAAAACTTTTAAATATTTGCGTCAATCACCGACACTCACACATATACACTGCTTGAAAGTCCAGATTTTAAGTGGCCAAGGGCCTTAAGATTTGATATATGTATAATAAGCGATATTTGTGTACTAAAATGTTAAGTTATAGTCTGAAAAAATTCCATTTTTATTATTTGTAAAAAAAATTCTCTTACTACGCCACTGTTTGTTTTCTTTTTTCTTATGTCTGCTTCGTGTTCTGCTAAACGTACACCCAGTGATCTTTTTGTGGTCCCTATGTATATTTTGTCGCAGGATGCATTACCAGCACCCTTGCAAGCGACTTGGTACACAACATTAGCTTTATGATGCGGATTAATTGAGCTTTTCGTTTTGGAGTAAATAGTTGGAGTGTTTGGTTGGATTTATACACATTTTGAAAAATAGAGAGCGGACAGTAAACAAAAAAGTAGATACAGAAGATATTGCAGCTACTTATTTGCTTTGTTTATGATTGTTAATTAGTCTGACTAGCGTACCTTAATAAAAAGTATGTGTTTTTATGTTTTTATGTCCATATATGTACATATGTAAATATGTCTGTAATGTTGTTTTTTTTTTCGATAGTTTTTAATATACATACATGTAAGTTCGCGTTGTGATAATTATTTTTGTGATTTTGTAACACATTATACATATATGCATATGTGAGTAATTTTTTAATTTTGTTATATGTATATCTTTTCTTTTATGTGTACAAAATAAAGAAACCGCCCCTGAGGATGGTAAGGAGCTTACCGAAACGGCGGGCACTAAGTGAATCGTAAAGCTTTGTTTTTACCTTTGCACTAGAATCGATTAGACCAAAACAGCCCACCTAAGGGATTGTGAATAACAATTTAAAATTTGGTCAGCTTATACATAAACAATAAGTTTGATTTAGTTTATTTCCTAAAAACGTTTTTATTTGAATATATACATATGTATGTCTATATGACAAAAGCAAAGAACAACAAGTAAGAGCGCGGCTGTCTCCGGCCGTACCGAAAACTTCATACCTTTCATGAGTGGGGAAATGAAAAGCTACCTATGCATGTTGTACATAGCCTGATTTAGTATAATTTATAATGTCAATTTTGTGGGTTATTTATGGAACGATTTATTAGAAAAAATGGTGTCTGGGCTATTTAAATGGGGAAGTTATACACCAAAATGTGTATATCTGAACAATCGGTTATATGGCAGCTATATGTTATAGTGGTCCGATCTTGATAATTTTCGGTAACCTTCTTTGGGTCAATATGGTTACAAATACCCCAAAGTTCCGTGTCCTTAGCTGTAAGAAGTGAGAAGTTATACCCCAAAATTTTTATATCTGAACAATCGGTTGTATGGCAGCTATATGTTATAGTGGTCCGATTCGGCCAAATCCGACAAATGATCGATTGAGCATCAAAACTTACCCGTGTTCCAAATTTCAATCAAATATCTCAAAAACTGAGGGACTAGTTTGCGTTCACACAGACGGACGGACGGACGGACAGACGGACATGGCTTAAACGACTCAGCTCATGATTCTGATTATATCGGTATATATATTAATGGGTCTGTCACGCCTCCTTCTAGTACTTTCAAGATTTGATTTTCGGCACAAAGTTATAATACCATTTCATTCTCATGAAAGGTATAAAAAATAACATAAAATAAGATATATATGGTACATGTTTTAATGACTATTCATAAGCTTCAGGTACATACTTACAAGATTATTCCGTTACAAAATTTTTTCATTAATGAAATTCATCAAATTTTAGCCTTTGTTTTCATATAATTATAAAATTAAACACAATTAAAATCATAATGAACACTACAAGCAATACAGCCCTTATTAATGAAGGAGTAGGTACATCTGTTCCTTGCATGAGTCCATTTTAGTCCTATCTGAGAAAAAAGCCCTTTCTGCAAAGCAATTAGAGTTTGGAATACTGAGCACTACTGAAATAATTGCAAACAGGTATATTGGGAATATCTGCATAGCAAAATTGCTTTAAAAACAGACTCCACTTTTCAATAGTGACCTAAGTTTTTTCGATAAAAATATTTAGTCCTTTTTTAATGAGTTTAAACTCTCCATACAAGGAGTCTATATTAACGTCGGCTGTATTTAAAACTTGTGCAGCCTCTAATATTTTCGAAAATACGGGACAATGTTTTTCCCACTGGGAAATATAGTGAAAAATACGGGATGTGCCGGGAAATGCAGGACATATGGCATCGCTACTGTTAAAAAAAACGGCTTAACGTAGCATACAAATTTAGCAATTGTAGTATGCAAGTTTGACAGTAGAAATTGATTAGTTAGTTTTAAACTTATTATAATGCACATTTGAATTCACCACTGTGTAAAAAATCAGAAAAAAATTTAATGGTTAAATAAAAGGATATTTTATGTTAATCCTCCGCGAAAACTCTGAAGCTTTAATGAAATGGCTATTATCTCCTAAAATGTAATTTATGGAGAAATAACATATGATGATGAAGAAATGATTTTATGAAGAATGAATTAAAAAAAATTAAATTTCACCTACAAATATCCTTCAAAGGGTTTTTATCACTTTGCGACTGACGTGTAGCCTGACAGGATACGCTAGACAAATTTAACATAAACACTGACGTGGTAGACTCTCAGGCACATTTCCGCCTAAACCGACGAATGCGCTAAATTCGATTGTTTTCAACAAATTAATATAAGCATGAATACACTCAGGGAAAAACAACATTTTCAAATCAAAAATAAAATTTTTGTTTTCATAATGCACGTTTTAAACCAAACCATTTTTATTTTAACAATGAAAATTTTTAAATTAAAAAAGAAATTTTTGAATTAAGAATGAAATTTTTGAAGTAAAAATGCACTTTGAATTTAAAAAGAAACATACTTAAATTAAAAATTAAAATAAATTTTGATTCAAAAACTCTCTCTTTGTTCAAAATTCTTTTGTGAGAAAATCTTTTTTTGTGAGAAATCCAACAAAAACAATAATGAGAATCGACTTTTTTGTAATTTAGCTTTTAAAATGATTCATATAATTCATGGATTCTTTTTCAGGAAATGGGAAGTATAAATAGGTTACCAAAATTCAATACAATGTTTAATGTTCCACTATGTGATGGCGTTCGATTGATGTCATGGTTCAAATCCGGAGGAGAATATAAAATAAAGAAGAAAAAGGAAAATAAGAAATAAAGATAGCAAACAGTTAAGGCGAAGTGGAAAAGAAGAGGAGAACAAGCGGAGGCTACATTTTAGTAGTTGGGACTCGGATTGAGAGAAGATGAAGAGAATGCCGTTGGATACAATTTCGAATCCGGAAGAGAAAATGACAAAGAGAACACTGCAGCATTTTTTTCTCATAGTACTTAAAATAAAAATAAACATTTTTAAATTTAAAATGTTTTTTTCTTGATTTAAAAATTTTACAATGAACATTTTTAAAATAAAAATGTTGGTATTTAAATCACTTTTAAATACGCTTTTGCTCATTTTAAGTACGTATGTTTCATATGTTTTTATAATTTTTTTCCCTGAGTGTAAAGATGAAAAATTTTAAAGAAAAAAATAATAATTTTCGATAATATTTTTACAGTTTCTCTGGCATTTAGAAAGATCCATTAACAGTTCGTATACTGTTAAAATCGGCTTTTCAACGACATAGGATAAACAGAGAAAAAGTTATGGTACAATATATGACTTAACCTATGGAAAGGGGTTTTTGCCACTTAACTCCAGATTTTGAAGGTGTATTGGAAATTTTAATTATGCAGTCTTCGTATGCTTGGTAACACCTACAGTGGCGAGCATTAATGGATGAATGGTTTCCACTTCTGTGCTTATGTGTCCATAAAACCTAATCCAAACGACTAATTTCAACCATTTTTTTTTTATTAATTAGCATATATATTATTTTAATAAAAAACATACAAAAAATTTAATTCCATCTGGATAACCGCGTTTTTTAGGGCGAAAAACTCAAACATCCACATTCATCCAATTTTGCTCGTGGAGAAAAATATTTGGGTATGGAGTAATAATATTTCCTTCATAGCCCCTGGGGCTGTTTTAATGAGCGCTGGCAAGCTTTTCATTAGTTCTGCTATGGTTACCCTTGGTTTTTTGGCCCATTCGTCCTCAACTCGGAGCCGAAGTTGATTCAAATTTGTGGGAACTTTTTCGATTACAGCCATCCTCTTTTTTTTTTAAAATGCCCATAGATTTTCGATGGGATTAGGATGGCTTTGTTCAGAAACTCAGTTTGAAGCGCAACCTGATTTTGCAGTACAAGCAGAGCGTTCATAAACCTAAATTTTGCATGAAAAGTCGCTCATCACAATCATCAAAAAAATAATTACTGCCGATTAGAGATGAGAGAAACTGCGATTTTTCGATATCTGTGATTTCGGTGATTGCTATTTTTAAATCACTGCGATTTTAAACTGCTATTGCGATTGCATGGACTGCTATAAAATCATCCGGAGAGATTAATTTTGCGTTTTCTGAGCGATATAACCTGTCTTCATTTTATGTTAACAAAATGATAGCAATAACAACGTATTCCGCAGTAATTTCGCTGTTTGTAAACATTTTTCAAAGATAAATTGTAAATTCAATAATTATTTTTTTTTTATATTTCTATATACGTATGTGGTCTGCTCAAAAGTATAAACAAAAAGAAATTTATAATGCTTTTGCGATTGCGATTCACATAGGTGAACTGCTTACTTGGTACATCGATAGCAGTTCACAATAAGTAGTGAACTGCTATTTTGAAAAAGTGATCGGAATTGCGATTTGCTATTCACAGTGAAAAAATCACCGTTTGCGATATATCGCTCATCACTACTGCCGATGTTACGTTTCATGCTGCGTTTCTGAACACACCCGATCTGGGCTTTGGGCAGCCCACTTTATCACACCAAATCGTTGCCTAGATAACCAGTTTCGCATGATTTTCGCCTATTTTTGGGGTTACCATCTTGCTAAAATAGCACCTCGTCTTCTGAATGGGCGCTTTTATCGGCGAACTCGGGAAAATCTATTCTTAAAATATGAAGATAATCTTCCTTTTTCATAGCTCCACCTAATTTTATTAATGGATGGAGTTTCCATCAGCGTAAACAGCCCCAAACCATAAAATTGCCTCCTCCATGCTTTACAGTTTTCTCCAATTGGTGTTTTTGGAGTGTTTGTGCCACATAAGCATAAGGGACCTGTGCAATGTCATAACTGCCAAGAATTCGGGCACACTAAGCGTTATTGCACATTGCCTAGTGTATGCGTAATTTGTGGTGATTTACACAGCTCCAAAGATTGTTCGCAACCAAAAACAGACCCGGAACTAAAAAAATGCAGTAATTGCGGTGAAAACCACACTGCAAATTATAGGGGTTGTCCAGTATACACATCTCTTAAAGAGAAGGTGAATAAAAAAATGTGAACAATATACCGGTTCCAAAATCCAAAACTGTACTAAACCCTGCTAGCAATATACCTCCCCGAAGCTATTCCGGTACATATTCCGATGTTCTTAGAGGCATTCCACCATCTGAGACGCAAGAAAATCCCACTCCATCGACTTCCCTCGAAAAAACCCTGAATAATTTTGTGCAAATGATGCAGGACCATATGAAGTCAATGCAAAACATGATGCAAGAATTGATTAGGAATCAGAACCTCCTACTTCAAACAATTTTGTCAAGACCATGAATTCTCTCAATATAGGTTTCTGGAATGCTAACGGCATAGGTCAACATCGCAATGAACTTCAGGTTTTCTTGGAAAATCACCAAATTGACATAAGTAATGTTAGTGTCTGAAACCCATCTTACTGAGTTTAATAATTTTAGTATAGATGGCTATGTGTTCTATAATACTAAGCATCCCGAAGGAAAAGCTAGAGGCGGAACCGGGATACTTATAAGAAAGAGGATTAACCCTAGATAGATAACGCTATTTTATACCCCTGCAAAGATAAACATACGTCATAATGACGTATCTTCATTTAATGGCTTTTAAGGAGGTGAAAAATATAAAACTTATTTGTTTTTTTTACTGAGATAATTTATTTCATTTATTTCTAGTCCTATGTGGAACATTTAAACATAAAATTAAAGATAATATGAGATTAATAAAGAAATTCATTTTTTTTTTTGACAAAAAGCTACAAAAATTAGACAGCCTTCACAAAAAGGTGCAAATTTCATTCTTAATTCTAAATTCATAGAGGTTTTTTGTTTACTTAACAAAACAACCCTTTAAATAATATTTTAAAACAAAAAAAAATAAAATCAAGCAAGATTATATGCATGTGTTAAAAACTTGGTTTTGGTGTTGTCCACACAGAGGTGTGTTACACTTGAAACATTATTTTTTGACATGCGTCTTATTTTAGAAGGACAGCACCAACAGTATTTTATTTTCTGGGAAGATCCTGATTTCTACTGCCTTCGAGATCATTGCTGGTGTTATTTTTTGTCGTCTTCTTGGGTATCACTAACTCCATCTGAATTTTGTAGGGCAACTTGTATGGTGTTGCGCAAAGTTCTTTGCAAAGAAGATATTTTAAGTCTTGTTTTCATCCGTAGATTTGTTAACAAATTAAAACTAAAAAAAAAAACAAAAACAACATATTAATCTAATAAATTGAAACACAAAAGTGATAAAAAATTCATGCAATGGAAAAACCAAAATGTCACACTAAAGATAAAGCTACGTCGCACAGTGGTTCGGCCCCATACATTTTGCGGAAAAAAATAGAAGGAGTGGTCCTAGGCCATTGAAATTTTGCACAGAGGTTATATGTGAGCTTATTAAGAAAATTTCAAAAATGGTTGAAATCGGTCAATCCCTAGAGGTACCTCCCTTGGACATATAAAAAAATGATTTAAATAAAAATTTTAGTTTCACCTAAAAAAAATTAAGATATCTTCACGAAACTTGGTACATGAGTTACCCTCATTAAAGGCATTGACAGCACCAAAAATTTTTGAAATCGGCCACTCCCTAGGGGTACCTCCCCTGGACCCATAGTAAAAATTTTTAAACAAAAATTTTAATTTCAGCTCAAAAAAGTAAGATATCTTCACGAAACTTGGCTTATAATTTACTGTCATGAAAGATATCGACAATACCAAATATAGGGGTGATTGGCAAACAACCACGCCCACTTTTCCTACACCTTTTATTCAAAAACAAATGAAGATATACATTTTCAGTAACTGAAAAGAGCCCTTGTACAAATTTGATGTACTTAATGATTATATTTATAATACATGTAATCGAAAATATAACTATGTATTTATATATGGAAAGAAAAAAAAAAACAAATATAAGAAAAATGTTTAATGATTTAGCATATCCTTGACAACAGGATCCAATTCCACACACTTTTTGTTGGGTTGTCGTCTTATGGACTTTTTATAATGATCGGAACATGTCAGTAATCGATTAATAACATCTGTATTGGTAGAAATTCTATCACTTTCCTTGAAAACATAAGCCTAGAAATCATAAGCCCCATTTACTAGTAAGGATTAACTCAGAGCATGATAAGGAGTTCAACGTTTCTGCTGAGAAAGTATCAATAAGTCTTCTTGTTGTGTGATCAAGTAAACTTTGCAAATTAACAGCAGCATATGTTTCTGTTATTACAATTTCGTCGGGATAACATTTTTTTTTTTCATCTAATACCTTAAAATAAGCTGGTAAAATGTTTAAACTGCTATTGTTGTTTGCAAACCGCAATGTTATGACTAGAGCTCGGATAATAGGTGAAAATCAAACGCCTAAAAATATGCTACGTAATGTTAGTGAGCACATCCAGTGGCAAGTTTAAGGGTGGGGTGCATTCGGGTCTAAGCCCTCCGTGAATGCAATCGGATTTTTTGCTTAATGAGATGCCAGAAAAATAAATTATTATGGTTTTTATGGGTTGCACGTAAAAAACTGCAAAGAAAGCTACAATAAATAAATATAATAATAAATAATAATAATAAATAAAGTATAATAAATAAATATAGTTATAAAGAATAAAGAGAAAAATTAAAAATTTGTAGTGACTAGCTTAAATTTGAGACAAAATCTTCGCACGTGAAGGAAAAACAATTGCAGTTTCAAACCAAATATATTTTGAATAAAAATGAGGCAAGTGCATATTAGCAAATGGAATATTTAATACAGCTTTTTAATTTGTAGTGGTCCGACTTTAAACATTTGCATATTTTAGGTAAAAAAACTTGACTTGAACTTTCCTGTTTTTTCTTATGATCATTTCAGTGTGCGGCATAATTCCATATCTGTAAAAATGCAAATTTCTCTCGTGGTAAAAACGGTTTTGCACAAACTCTTTAACTTTAATATATTTGGTTTCTGTTATAGATATTTTTATATAACAAATTAAAATTATTAAAAACACATAAATAAATATATTTTACGAATAAAATCACTTTCTATTCTGGCTTTATTTCATCACACACCACTTTATGTTCATTTAAACTGCAAACACATGCTTAAGAAATTTTCTAATAAAATCTTCACCCACCATACCCCTTTATATTTAAATTCTAATCCCGCCACTGAAAACCAACAAAATTTACAAAATGTAGCATTCTTTAGGCGCTTGATTTCACCTATTTTTCCGAGCTCTAGTTATGACGAATGTGTTTATCGTTATTTTTGTTTGCATTACCATTGATTCTAACAAATTAGGTGTGTAATTTCCCAATCTGCATTTTTATCTAATCCTCTCTGTGCCTTTATATTCGTAAACAAAAAAATGTCACATAAGATGTAAACGTTAATATATACGCATGAGCCTAAAAGCATGCTACATTTTGTCAAATTAATCAAAATTTGATGGGACTTTCGACATTTAAATCAAGTTTACATCGATTGGGGAAAATATGGGAAAAAATTTTTAACAGAAATCGATAGAAGACATTCCAAACTTTCATTTTATTACAGTTAGCGAGTGTAGCACGCTGTAGCACACAAACTTTTTGTCCATCGAAGTTAGAAAAGGTAGCATTTATGAAGTACCATTTTCGCTGGGCTATATTTTTTTTAATATTTGGTCGATTGCACTGATTTTTTCTTTAATTAGTCAAGGAAGTGCTATATTTTCTTTCAAACTCACAACAGGGACAATATAGATATAAGTTATAAGGAAAGTTTATAACTGAAGTTAGCAAAAATTTCAAGCAGTTTTTGTTGAATAAAATTTTTCTGACTTCTGATACCATTATTTTGTAAAAAAAAATCAATTTTTTCCAAAGTACTCATGAATTGTTCATATTTGGACATTTTTTTATAAAACTACATCATTAGAATCTGAAAATTAGGTATTGAAAAAAATGAATTTTTTCCGCGGCTGAACCACTGTGCGTCGTTTTGACGTACGTTGTGATCATAACTCAGATAAAAAAAAAACTTATGCCAAAAAATCGAGCACCAGCAATGAGCTACAACCACCGACTGAGAAAACTGAGCGTATGAAGTTGCTTCGGAAATAAATGAAAGTCTGAGAGAGTAAAAATAAAAATGAATACGTCATTTCGACGTGGTTTATCTAATTAGGGTTAAGCACCACGTGCTGGAAGAATATTGCAAAGACTATATACACTCAACATCAGTGCACGTAGATGACAACTGTGGCGGACTAACTGTATCTGCAATATACTGCCCTCCCCGTTTTAATATAGCAGAGTACCAATTCACTGAATTCTTTTCCAAGTTAGGCACGAGATTTCTAGCAGCAGGTGATTACAATGCTAAACATAATTTTTGGGGATCTAGGTTAATAACCCCGAAGGGAAGAAACCTGTTCAAAGCAATCCAAAGCAATGGTCTTGACATTATATCAACAGGACAGCCAACATATTGGCCCACTGATAGGAGCAAAACTCCCGACCTCATAGATTTTGGGGTAACTCGCGGCCTCGAACGGGAAATACTTCAGATAGAATCACTTTTTGATCTATCTTCTGATCACTCTCCTTGTGTCATATCCATTAAAACACTTCCAACTTTAAACGAACTGAACACAAGCTTAACTAATAGATTTACGAATTGGCTGAAGTACAGAAAATTTATAAGTTCGCATATTAATCAAAATGTAAGCCTTAAATCCGCCGCCGAAGTGGAATATGCGATAATTGACTTCACAAACTTACTGCAAGTGGCAGCAAAGGTTTCAACACCCTTACGTCCTAACAGAACCCAGCAGCAAAGCTTTTGTTCTTTCAAAAAGAAGGATATCACTGAGCTAGTTTCCAAGAAAAGGCAACTTAGGAGAGACTGGCAAAGGTTGCGATCTCCAACTCTGAAAAACGAGCTAAAAAAATGCACAAAAGAGCTCCAAATACTTCTAGAAGAGAAAAGGGAAACAAAATTTCAAAATAGAATTAAGTCCCTCACGGCCACATCCTGTAGAGATTATTCCTTCTCTCAAATATCTAAAACGGCCGGTTCAGCAGGATCCACCAATACGAATGCAAAATGGTGAATTTGCTCGAAGTGACCACGAAAAAGGAATAGCCTTTGCAACCCATCTTTCAAATGTATTTACTCCAAATTAAGGCCAAAATGTTCTCCCAGAAAATACTCCACAATTACCAGCAGTGTCACTTGGATTCAAACTAGACGACTTGAATAAAACTATATCAAAGGACATAGAGAATAAGAAAGCACCAGGTTATGACAGAATAACGGGTGAAATGTTAAAAGCGCTTCCCATAGTAGCTATTAAGCAATTACTATACATTTTCAACAGTATCCTCCGATTATGTCACTTTCCTAATCCATGGAAACTATCTGAAATTATTATGATCCCAAAACCAGGCAAAGACCCGACAATGGTAAGCTCCTACAAGCCAAATTAAATTTCCTATAGGATAGGGGGGCTAACTTTTTGTCCCCCTTACAATTTTTCTGATTTTAGGACAGTCGAATCTGAAATTTCTTTAAAAAAATACAAATTTTTTTCAAATTTTTTTTCATTATTTTGGCCATTGTAACCAAACTACTTGACCAATTTTGGAGCGTGAAGGCAAAAAATGTTTGTTGGAGCTCCCTCTACCAGCACTTCCACGATGTCTAATAAAACTTTTTGATGCACTTATGTGATGCAATGTCTTGCATATATGGCTTTTTCCACATTTTTACCAATATCTCAAAAACTGGGTCTGCCACAAAAAAAATGGAGATGATATTCGGAATCAGCGTAAAATTTCGCTTTAGAAAGGTATTATTTTATTCTTGGTGATTTTTGGTGTCGAGTAGTGTAATCAGAAAGTCGACCATCCAACTAAATCTGCAGTTGAAATTACCCCCACAACTAGCAAAGCGCATATCCAAGGTGCAAAACAGGTGCCAAATAAAGGGACCGTTCAAACCGGTATTGATCGCTATATACTCATAAAAAGAAAGCGAAGTCCAGAAAAAAATGAAAACCGCAGTAAAATAATTAGAAAAAGCCAGCCGAAAGAATTAGGGAAAGAAACGCCAAATATAGCCCTAAGCAATAATAGATATAGCCTTCTAGCCGAAAATGAAAGAAAGGAAACTGAAAAACCGCAAAAGAAAACCAAACCTCCCCCAATTTACTTGAGAGAAGCTCTAATGTTCTTGTAAATAAATTAGTCTAGTTAATAGGGTCAAATAACTTCCACATGGTACCCATTAGAAAAGAAAATATTGCGGAGGTCAAAATTCAAACTTATGGGGAAGAGTATTTCCGTAAGGTCACTGATGACTTCGTGAAAAACCGCAGGTCGTTCTATACCTGCAAACTAAAAAGTAGTCGTGCATTGTCCGTGGTTCTAAAAGGAACAGAAAGTTCTGTCGACCCCTCTGAAATAGAAAGCGCATTAAAAGAAGAAGGTTTACGAGTGAGATATGTTTATAATATAAAAAACAAATCAAATATACCACAGCCGATGTTTAGGGTTGAGATAGAACCGGATTTCCAAAATCTAAAGAAGGGAGAAGTACATCCCATATACAACATACGGTATCTTCTAGACCGTCGAATTTCTGTGGAAGAGCCACATAAGCATAAGGGACCTGTGCAATGTCATAACTGCCAAGAATTCGGGCACACTAAGCGTTATTGCACATTGCCTAGTGTATGCGTAATTTGTGGTGATTTACACAGCTCCAAGGATTGTTCGCAACCAAAAACAGACCCGGAACTAAAAAAATGCAGTAATTGCGGTGAAAACCACACTGCAAATTATAGGGGTTGTCCAATATACACATCTCTTAAAGAGAAGGTGAATAAAAAAATGTGAACCGGTTCCAAAATCCAAAACAGTACTAAACCCTGCTAGCAATATACCTCCCCGAAGCTATTCCGGTACATATTCCGATGTTCTTAGAGGCATTCCACCATCTGAGACGCAAGAAAATCCCACTCCATCGACTTCCCTCGAAAAAACCCTGAATAATTTTGTGCAAATGATGCAGGACCATATGAAGTCAATGCAAAACATGATGCAAGAATTGATTAGGAATCAGAACCTCCTACTTCAAACAATTTTGTCAAGACCATGAATTCTCTCAATATGGGTTTCTGGAATGCTAACGGCATAGGCCAATATCGCAATGAACTTCAGGTTTTCTTGGAAAATCACCAAATTGACATAATGTTAGTGTCTGAAACCCATCTTACTGAGTTTAATAATTTTAGTATAGATGGCTATGTGTTCTATAATACTAAGCATCGCGAAGGAAAAGCTAGAGGCGGAACCGGGATACTTATAAGAAAGAGGATTAAGCACCACGTGCTGGATGAATATTGCAAAGACTATATACACTCAGCATCAGTGCACGTAGATGACAACTGTGGTGGACTAACTGTATCTGCAATATGCTGCCCTCCCCGTTTTAATATAGCAGAGTACCAATTCACTGAATTCTTTTCCAAGTTAGGCACGAGATTTCTAGCAGCAGGTGATTACAATGCTAAACATAATTTTTGGGGATCTAGGTTAATAACCCCGACTTCAGATAGAATCACTCTTTGATCTATCTTCTGATCACTCTCCTTGTGTCATATCCATTAAAACACTTCCAACTTTAAACGAACTGAACGCAAGCTTAACTAATAGATTTACGAATTGGCTGAAGTACAGAAAATTTATAAGTTCAATCAAAATGTAAGCCTTAAATCCGCCGCCGAAGTGGAATATGCGATAATTGACTTCACAAACTTACTGCAAGTGGCAGCAAAGGTTTCAACACCCTTACATCCTAACAGAACCCAGCAGCAAAGCTTTAGTTCTTTCAAAGAGAAGGATATCACTGAGCTAGTTTCCAAGAAAAGGCAACTTAGGAGAGACTGGCAAAGGTTGCGATCTCCAACTCTGAAAAACGAGCTAAAAAAATGCACGAGAGAGCTCCAAATACTTCTAGAAGAGAAAAGGGAAACAAAATTTCAAAATAGAATTAAGTCCCTCACGGCCACATCCTGTAGAGATTATTCCTTGTGGCGCTCTCTCAAATATCTAAAACGGCCGGTTCAGCAGGATCCTCCAATACGAATGCAAAATGGTGAATTTGCTCGCAGTGACCACGAAAAAGGAATAGCCTTTGCAACCCATCTTTCAAATGTATTTACTCCAAATTAAGGCCAAAATGTTCTCCCAGAAAAGACTCCACAATTACCAGCAGTGTCACTTGGATTCAAACTAGACGACTTGAATAAAACTATATCAAAAGACATAGAGAATAAGAAAGCACCAGGTTATGACAGAATAACGGGTGAAATGTTAAAAGCGCTTCCCATAGTAGCTATTAAGCACTTACTATACATTTTCAACAGTATCCTCCGATTATGTCACTTTCCTAATCCATGGAAACTATCTGAAATTATTATGATCCCAAAACCAGGCAAAGACCCGACAATAGTAAGCTCCTACAGGCCAAACCAAGTCACCAATTCGGATTTAGAGGGCAGCACGATACGATAGAACAAGTGCATAGAATATTTTCAGAAATAATGTTACTTTTGAAACCAAACGATATTGCACTGCCCTATTCTTAGATGTGGCACAAGCTTTCGATAAAGTATGGCTAGAAGGGCTGTTGCGTAAATTGAAACAAACACTTCCATATAATCTCTGCCGGATCTTAGAAAGCTTTTTAACAGGTAGAAAACTTCGAATAAGACACAAAAGTTTAACAACCGAAAGGTATCCAATTTCTGCTGGAGTTCCACAAGGTAGCGTTCTAGGGCCTGTATTATACTTAATTTACACAAGCGATCTGCCAACTAACGCGAGCCTTGTCACGTCTACCTTCGCAGATGATACGGCTATACTGAGTGTGCACGCAAATCCCACAACTGCTACTATCCAATTGCAGAGACACATAAAAGCTTTAGAAGAATGGCTTACTAGGTGGAGAATTAAGGTCAACGAATCTAAATGTGTACAAGTAACTTTTAGCCTAAAAAAAGACACATGCCCACCAGTCTCAATAAATGGAAAAATAATAACTCAGAAAGACTTCGTTACGTACCTTGGAGTCACATTAGATAGAAGAATGACTTGGAAAAATCACAGATTATGCAATTCAAGTTGAAAATAAGCCATCTGCAATGGTTAATTGGTCCAAGTTCCAGACTGGGATTAGATAATAAGATATTAATATTTAATATGGTTTTAAAACCAATTTGGATGTTTGGTATACAACTATGGGGCTCAGCATCGAAATCTATCGTAGAAAGAATTCAAAGTCCAAGATATTAAGAACAATATGCAAAGCGCCTTGGTATGTAAAAAATTCAATTATACATAATAACATAGAAATAAATACGGTGACCGAAGAGATAGAGAAAATGCAAACAAATTATGCGAAAAGATTAGCAAACCATCCTAATTCATTAGCAAAAAGTCTCCTAAAGCAAAACTATCCTAGGCGGTTAAAGAGAAAGGATGTAAACCTCAATTGTGCATAAGGTCATATTCTGTTAGACCAATATCTCGAAAGTAACGTAAAGTAAAGATAATGATGAACGTCGCCGAAGCGACCGACCAATGGCCATCGCGATGAACGCACCTAGTCCCTGGCGTTCATAGTACAGGCTAGATATATACGCCGACAGTGATTCCGGCGGCGGCGGCGCTATTCCAAAAACATTTCGGCGGCGGCGACGCCGGCGTGCTTTTTCGCGCCTGCCCCAAATCTACAAATCACAATCCTTATTCAAATATTAATTTTATTTAGTTACCTTAATAGCGCTAGCTGAATGGAATAAATAAACTAATTTCCACCTTAAATTGTTGAAACTTTTTTATTAACAGGAAAAAACAATTGTTAAATAAACTAAAATATAAAATAAAGAAAATAAATATTAAAGAATCTACACAAATCCATATGTAAGGGTAAATTTAAATTCATTTGCTTATTTTGTGTGATAATAAACATGCATACATATATTTACATATGTACGTATTTATATATATATAAGGCACTTTAAAATAAATATATGTATATGCAGTGTTGGAAAAAATAATAGGGACAAAATTTTGCAATTCTCCATTTATTTCATTTTAAGACCAAATAATAATTACCATAATATGATGATTACACGGAGAGGGCATGCTTCAATGACTCTGGGCTGGTTTTTGTATAATAATTTAATTTTTATGAATAAAAATAATGAAATGTATAATTTAAATTGGAAATAATAATAGGGAGAAACTTTAAATCCGAGGTTCGATCTCGGCGGACGCCAATGAATAAAAAATGTTAAAAAGAAGTCTGATGAAGAGATGTGGTGGTCTCCGAAATGGATCTATAACTTCTACCAAACAAGTATTAATCTTTCATTCAATTTTTCCTTAAAAAAAAAAAATGGTCTTGAGAGCTCAATAATAAAGTAGTTTTTAAATTCCATTGTTTTTTCAAATAAACTACAATATTACTGCTGCAGCTAGATTTAAACTAAGGTTTAGTTGAAGCTCCTTTATTATACTCAGCTGTACTAGTACACAGAGTATTATAGTTTTAATCACATAACGGTGGATTGTAACACCATAAAATAATCGAGATAGATATTGACTTATATATATCAAATTGATCAGGGTGAATAAAAATAGGTAAAAAAACTTTTTAAGTTAAACGGTTTTATGTTATACATACATTGCAATGTTTAAGATAAATGTACTAAAAACCAAAAAATAATAAAATAGATACAGTCGTGGGAATTATAAACATTTGCATAGACTAGACTAAAATAAAACCGTGGGGCACGTCAATTGTCTACAATCGTTGATTAAAATGTTTGTTTTGTAATGTTACACTATAATTAGGCAGTTGTTCAACCGACAACGATGGACGTGTGATAAGTAGGGCTAGAATGTGGAAAAAAGCTAGCAAGCTCGATTATAAGCGAGTTTTAGGGTTTCATAGTGGTGAGCGAGTAGTACTTTTATCATATGTTTTGTCGATTAAATACAAACTACGAGCAGTGAAACGATTCCTCGTGTGAATGTCCAACGATAAACTAGTTGCAACATCTCTTTTATTAACATGGAGTGTATAACTATTGGAATTTCCATGAGCAAGAAAATAGTAAGTATTTTCCTCACCGTCTGCGGGCCAACTGCCTAACGACGAATTAAACGATTCTTCTATCGCACATTAAGTCGATAATTTGTAGACAATTGACGTGCCCCCCGGTTTTATTTTAGTCTAGTCTATGCAAATGTTTATAATTCCCACGACTGTATCTATTTTATTATTTTTTGGTTTTTAGTACATTTATCTTAAACATTGCAATGTATGTATAACATAAAACCGTTTAACTTAAAAAGTTCTTTTAACTATTTTTATTTTATAGTTTTTAGTTTTTATTTCGCATTCTGTTTAATTCATTTAGTGCTTCATTATTGCAAGGTTTCTTGCCCGTTAGTTTATTGCAGTCCAACGCCTCTATAGCGACCCACGCGCCACCTATCGGAAGTTTTTTTTAGGAAAATATTTCCTTTCAAGGTAGTAATACATGTTCCGAATTTCAGCCAAATCGGACCATAAATGCGATTTTTGTAAATATAGCGACCCACGCGCCACCTAGCGGAATTTTTTTTTTAAGAAAATATTTCTTTTCAAGGTAGTAATACATGTTCCGAATTTCAGCCAAATCGGACCATAAATGCGATTTTTGTAAATATAGCGACCCACGCGTCACCTAGCGGAATTTTTGTTAAAGAAAATATATCTTTTCAAGGTAGTAATACATGTTCCGAATTTCAGCCAAATCGGACCATAAATGCGATTTTTGTAAATATAGCGACCCACGCGCCACCTAGCGGAATTTTTTTTTTAAGAAAATATTTCTTTTCAAGGTAGTAATACATGTTCCGAATTTCAGCCAAATCGGACCATAAATGCGATTTTTGTAAATATAGCGACCCACGCGCCACCTAGCGGAATTTTTTTTTTTAAGAAAATATTTCTTTTCAAGGTAGTAATACATGTTCCGAATTTCAGCCAAATAGGACCATAAATGCGATTTTTGTAAATATAGCGACCCACGCGCCACCTATCGGAATTTTTTTTTTTCATAATATTGCATTGTCATCGGGGTTATACATGCGTGCAAAATTTCAGATTAATCGGTTGACAGGAAGAGGGTGAAATTTGAATTACTAAATTTGACCCAAGAATAAAGAATAAATAATAAAAAGACGGGGTGAGCTAAATAAAACCGTTTAAAAAATAGGTAAAAAAACTTTTTAAGTTAAACGGTTTTATGTTATACATACATTGCAATGTTTAAGATAAATGTACTAAAAACCAAAAAATAATAAAATAGATACAGTCGTGGGAATTATAAACATTTGCATAGACTAGACTAAAATAAAACCGTGGGGCACGTCAATTGTCTACAATCGTTGATTAAAATGTTTGTTTTGTAATGTTACACTATAATTAGGCAGTTGTTCAACCGACAACGATGGACGTGTGATAAGTAGGGCTAGAATGTGGAAAAAAGCTAGCAAGCTCGATTATAAGCGAGTTTTAGGGTTTCATAGTGGTGAGCGAGTAGTACTTTTATCATATGTTTTGTCGATTAAAGACAAACTACGAGCAGTGAAACGATTCCTCGTGTGAATGTCCAACGATAAACTAGTTGAAACATCTCTTTTATTAACATGGAGTGTATAACTATTGGAATTTCCATGAGCAAGAAAATAGTAAGTATTTTCCTTACCGTCTGCGGGCCAACTGCCTAACGACGAATTAAACGATTCTTCTATCGCACATTAAGTCGATAATTTGTAGACAATTGACGTGCCCCCCGGTTTTATTTTAGTCTAGTCTATGCAAATGTTTATAATTCCCACGACTGTATCTATTTTATTATTTTTTGGTTTTTAGTACATTTATCTTAAACATTGCAATGTATGTATAACATAAAACCGTTTAACTTAAAAAGTTTTTTTACCTATTTTTATTTTCTAGTTTTTAGTTTTTATTTCGCATTCTGTTTAATTCATTTAGTGCTTCATTATTGCAAGGTTTCTTACCCGTTAGTTTATTGCAGTCCAACGCCTCTATAGCGACCCACGCGCCACCTATCGGAAGTTTTTTTTAGGAAAATATTTCCTTTCAAGGTAGTAATACATGTTCCGAATTTCAGCCAAATCGGACCATAAATGCAATTTTTGTAAATATAGCGACCCACGCGCCACCTAGCGGAATTTTTTTTTAAGAAAATATTTCTTTTCAAGGTAGTAATACATGTTCCGAATTTCAGCCAAATCGGACCATAAATGCGATTTTTGTAAATATAGCGACCCACGCGCCACCTAGCGGAATTTTTTTTTAAGAAAATATTTCTTTTCAAGGTAGTAATACATGTTCCGAATTTCAGCCAAATAGGACCATAAATGCGATTTTTGTAAATATAGCGACCCACGCGCCACCTATCGGAATTTTTTTTTCATAATATTGCATTGTCATCGGGGTTATACATGCGTGCAAAATTTCAGGTTAATCGGTTGACAGGAAGAGGGTGAAATTTGAATTACTAAATTTGACCCAACAATAAAACAAACGGGGTGAGCTAAATAAAACCGTTTAAAAAAGAAATCGATTGAGCCATGTCCGTCCGTCTGTCCGTCTGTCTGTCTGTACGCACGATAACTCGCGCAAAAATTTAAATATTTTGATGAAATTTGGAATGCAAGTTGGTATCAAGACTGGAACGGATGGTATTGAAAATGGGCGAAATCGGACCATGACCACGCCCACTTCCCCTATATAGTAAAAATCGGAAATTTTGTATCTCAGTCACTAATAGAGCTAGAGTGATAAAATTTCACCCACGTGTGGAGCTCAGGCCCTTATGAAGAAATTTGGTGATATTTTGAAAAATGGGCGGTGCCACGCCCACTTATTAAGGGCCAAACATTGAAAGTTTTATATGTCATATCTCAGAAACCGTTGAAGATATATCGATGAAATTTTGTAGGCGTGATATACTTACTTAGGCAAAGGTTTGGACGAAAAATTGCCAAAATCGGTTAACGACCACGCCCACTTTTATATATGGGTACTATAAAGTGACCTAATAAAAACATTTTAAGCGATATTTCTGTCAAATATAAAGGTATATCATTGAAATTTTATGGAAGGAGTCCAACTGCGGATATAAAACGAATAGCATAAAAATTTTGGAAAATGGGCGTGGCACCGCCTCTTTTTAGAAGCAGGAATATACGAGATTTCTGAGCCCATAACTCGACAAATAATTTAAATATAATGACGAAACTTGGTGTGTACCCTTTTATTGGTTGTGGTAATACATGTTCAAAATTTTAGCGAAATCGGTTGGCGACCACGCCCACTTTAATATATGGGAACTATAAAGGGGCCTAATAAAAATATTTTAAGCGATATCTTTGTCAAATATAAAGATAATTCATTCAAATTTTGTGGCATGAGTTCCACAATAGACCGGAAACAAAAAATATAAAAATTTGGAAAATGGGCGTGGCACCGCCTCTTTTTAGACAAAGGAATATACGAAATTTCGGAGCCCATAACTCGACAAATAATTGAGACATTAAGACGAAACTTGGTTTATACACTTTTATAACTTGTGCTAATAGACACGCAAAAATTTATTCAAATCGGTTTATGACCACTCCTACTTTTTAACAAAGATATTTCTGGAACACCCTTTGGGAATTTGTAACGTGACATCTTTGCAATTAGAAGTCATAAAGGAATGAAATTTTGCACAAAGAATAATATTCATATGCTTAGTTGGATGACTGATAAAAATGTTGAAAATGGGCGTGGCTACGCCTACTTTATGCAGCACTCGCTTTATATAAAATACACCGTGTTTTCATCAAACGCAAACAAACAATGAAACCATACAGCTGAGTATCTAATGTTCGATTCCACTCGAACTTAGGCTTCCTTACTTGTTTTTATACTCAGCTGTACTAGTACACAGAGTATTATAGTTTTAATCACCTAACGGTGGATTGTAACAGAATGAAATAATCGAGATAGATATAGACTTATATATATCAAAATGATCAGGGTGAAAAGAGAAATCGATTGAGCCATGTCCGTCCGTCCGTCCGTCCGTCCGTCTGTCCGTCCATCCGTCTGTAAACACTCTAACTCGCGCAAAAATTTAGATATTTTGATGAAATTTGAAATGCAAGTTGGTATCGAGACTGGGACGGTTGGTATTGAAAATGGGCGAAATCGGACCATGACCACGCCCACTTTTCCTATATAGAAAAAATCGGAAATTTGGTATCTCAGTCACTAATATAGCTGGAGCGATGAAATTTTACCCACGTGTTGAGCTCAGGCCGCTACGAAGAAATTTGATGAAATTTTGGAAAATGGGCAGTGCCACGCCCACTTATTAAGGGTCAAACCTTGAAAGTTTTATATGTCATAACTCAGAAACCATTGAAGATATATCGATGAAATTTGGTACGCGTGATTTACTTACTTGGGCAAACGTTTGGACGAAAAATAGTTAAAATCGGTTGACGGCCACGCCCACTTTTATATATGTGTATTATAAAGTGGCCTAATAAAAACATTTTAAGCTATATCTCTGTCAACTATAAAGATATATCACTGAAGTTTTGTGGCATGAGTCCAACTATGGACATAAAACAAAAAACACAAAAATTTTGGAAAACGGGCGTGGCACCGCCTCTTTTTAGAAACAGGAATATACGAGATTTCTGAGCCCATAACTCGACAAATAATTACACATACACTGAAGTTGTTCCGCTCTTTTACGTTATACCTCCAGGCTGAAGATATCAAAGATGTCGTGAAAAAGAAAAATAAATTACTACACCTGGGAGGTCCACAATTACAAGAAGTGGCTTTCAACATTCCGGGTGCTTTAGTTGAGGGAGAAAACGAAACGAATCCATTTGAGATATTAGTAACGAAATTAAACGAATATTTTTCGCCAAAACGCAACGCTACTTTTGAACGACACATTTTCCGAAATTTGTCACCTGTCGAGGGCGAAAACTTTAACAAATATCTACTACGTCTCCGACATCAGAGTTCAAAATGCGAATTTGGCAAAACGGCGGCAGAGATGAACGAAATCTGCATTAAAGATAAAATCATCAATTCATGGGCTCCAATCGAATTTAAGAAGAAGCTGTTAGAAAAGGAGCAGACCTTAAGTGAAATTGTTGACACATGCCAGATTTATGAACAAATTACCAAACAATCGGGATCTATGTTTTCAAAGCCAGGCAACGAACCTATACATCGAATTACAGCGAAGACACGTGGAAAAAAGCGTGACACTGATGAACGCGGCAGATGTGGTAGGAAATGACATTCCGGCGGCGACCCAAAATGCGCGGCAAAAACCTTAAAATGCAACAAATGTGGTTTAATAGGACATTTCGCTAGAAAATGCAAAACGAAGAAATGGAAAACAATGGAAATTGAACACGATTCACCTAAGAAGAAACGACCAGGAACATACAAGGTACGCAATATAGAAGAGGATGAGGAACAAGGAGAATTCAACTGCTTCAAAGTCTCCAGCAACACAATTATGGACGAAAAACTCAAATGTGCTATTGGAGTGTGCACTATACCCATGATTAACGACTCAGGCACACGTTTTAATTTGTTAAGTGAGGGTGATTTCGAAACAATGAAGAGAAATTCGGCAATTTTATGGAAGTAACGAAAGGAGTCGGTGACTAAATTCAAGGCATACGCATCAAAGCAGACATTAAACGTTTTTCGAGCGTTCGAGGCACCGATATCGACAAACAATACTGAGAAGATTGCGACATTTTATGTAATTGAGAACGGAGGACAGCCGTTACGGGGCCGAGATACAGCCATTCAACTTGGCGTCTTAAAATTAGGTCTTGGGGTGAATCGGGTAGAAATCGAGCCGCCTTTCCTGAAAATGCTAGTCACCAAAATCAAATTGTCAATTAATACCACAGTGAAACCGGTACAACAGCCGATGCGTCGTATACTGGTAGTTTTAGAAAAACAAGTAGAGGATAAAATCAACGAGATGCTTGCCTTAGATATCATTGAACCGGTTTCTGGACCCACCTCATGAATATCGCCCATAGTTATAATCTGGTAACATATGTGGGAAAATTCATTCCAGACCTCGCTGACACGACAGAACCATTAAGAAAATTGTTAAAATCTATATATATAAAAATGGTGTAAAAAATGTTACTAACCTCATCAGGTGAGAACGGCTGGACCGATTTCTGTAAAATTTTTTGTTAGTTGTTCGTATTCTCGAGGAGAAGGTTCGTACGGAAGAAAATTTTGGAAAATCTCTTCGGAAAAGTCCGAAAATTGGAAAAATCGGTGTGTATGTGTGTATGTGTGCATGTGTGGATGTGTGTCCTTTATAGACTCCCAAAGTAACCAACCGATCTTTATGAAATTTTCACAGCAGATTCATGTGGTGTTAGCACGCATAATAGGGTATATAGAATTTCGAAAAAGGGGGAGCTTCCCGGAAAACATTCCTAAATGTGGACCCAGATCGACCCAGCAAGTCTTCGAGAAAAATTGGTATCAAATGAAAGGTATTTAACAGGCCTTCAACACAAAGTTATTTTCATTGCAATGCCTAGGCCGGGTCCCCAGATATGGGTCAAAACGTGGGACCGAGTGACCCTGGAAAGTTTCTGAGCGATATTGGTATCAAATGAGAGCTGTTGAGGAGGACTTCAATAAAGAGCTCTTTAAATAGTGATACCTAGGCCGGGTTCCAAGATTTGGGTCAAAGCGTGGACCCGGATAACCTCTGAATGTTTTCGAGCGATATTGGTAGAAAATGAAAGGCGTTGAGCAGGGCTTCCACATACAGCTATTTTCATTGTGATTTCTAAGGCTGTTTCCCAGAGATGGCTGAAGTAGTGGGCCCGGATTGTGATGGACGGCTCCGGTAAGGTAAAGTAGATATGTATAGGGATAGGGATAGGGATAGGAATAGGGATAGGGATAGGGATTGAGATATAGATTGAGATTGAGATTAAGATTGAGATTGAGATTGAAATAGAGATAGGGATTGAGATAGAGATAGAGATCGGGGGCAGTAGGTTTGTCGCGGCGAATATAACTATAACTTTTATTCAGAGAATAGACAATTTTTTTTTATTATTCGCAGTAATTAAGAGGGACTCTAAGATAATGGTTAGCAACACGGTAATCAAAGACTTTTCTTTAGGCTTCATAGGAATAGATTTTAGCAGAACAACGTCTGCCGGGTCAGCTAGTTGAGCTATAAATTTAGTTGGTACCGTGAACAACAAGAATCGTTTAGCAAATTAAAACACGCTTTACAAGTGTTATGTATATAATAACTGATACCTAATTATATTATACATCACTGTTATATTACCAAATACCTATATTACCTTTGCACATCACTATTTCACACACATCATTAAATAAGCTTAGTATGTATTCCAACATTGTTATGTGATACATATTTAGCGTTACTTGTGTATTTACTCTTTATACCATTTCACTTCTAACATAGCTACCGTAGAATAAAGACATGAATTCCATCTGCACGTGTTTCAATCATAATTAAAGACATAATAATTTTGGCGACGAGAAAAACGGTTTAATATTTGAAAATAAAAATTAATAAGTAAAACATTAAAAGTTGAATCAGTGATGCCAGATAATCTCCGCTAAAATTCCCTCAGAAATTGGAAAAAAATTCCTAATTTCCCACATTTTAAATAAAAAAAATCCCACAAAATTCCCACCGAATTTAAAGCATTTATTTCAGTAATATAAGAATATATAACAGGCAAATACAGTTCTTTTAATAGCTAAAAGTATCAGTTGTACAAATTATTTGCATTGTGGAAGTAGACATGATTTTTGTTGATTTTAGAGCTGAAGCAATTGATATTTTTGGATTGAAAGGCAACTCTTACTTTAGTTTGTTTCGCGTTTTACATTTAACATCCGTTACAATTGAAAATATTCTTTCTGATTCAGCGTTTGAATGGGTTAACGTGAGTACAATTTCAACCAATTGCTTAAGATTGTGAAACAAAAAATTGTCAATATAGTTTTTAAAGTTTATTATTTTACTCCACATTACATCAAGAGGTAATTTTTTTAAATCGTCTTTTTGTGTTTCGGTTAAAAACAAACAAATACTCTTGTATTCCGATTCTGTGAGATCAAGATTAAGATTTAATTTTTTAGTTAGAGCAAGAAGTGATACAAATCAAAAACAATATCGGGATCTAAAAACTGCAATTCTTCGAAAACACCGTTAAATGGAAATCGTGATATTATCTGGAGTTGGAAGTTCTAAAACTTTTAGCTGTAATTCCCACGGAATTGTAAAAAAGTCGGGTTTTAAGAAATTTCTTGCAGTTTTCAACACAAGTGTCTTAGCTTCTTGCCCTAGTCGGTGTATACGTACATTTTGGCTTTGGAACCATTCGTTGAAAAAGTCAAGAACTTACTTCAAAGATCTAAAATAAGCCTTGTTTTGAATTCTTTCCGATTCTTCATAAATAGTTTCTGCTTTCTTACGATTATCTTCAAATGAGGCCAGGCGAAAATGCCTTTTAAGTGGCTCCCAATTCTCCAAAACTCTTTCAATTATTAACAATACAGTACGAAGGTGCACAATGAAAAATAAATTACCTAAGAGCGTATATTAACACGCTTTTATTACTTTCACCTGTATGTATGTATGTATGTATTTATGTAAACAAATCACGTATACGCTGTATAGTTCACTGTATGTTTACTTGTACGCATGTATGTAACCGACTCCTTTTTGCATTGCATAAGTTATCGCGAAAGCATGTGTATGCATACACTGAATGGGAGTTTTTCCGTGTGAGATGTGCTTATTTTAAGTTATACTATAAATTATACATATGTAGGTATGTAAACAGTTCTGCAACCAAAAAATCACTTTTTTTATATGGACGACAACAAAATGTCCCTTTTTCCCCTCTTTAAAAATTTTGCAATGAAATATCCCTCAAAAAGAGAAATTTCCCTCAATCTGGCACCACTGAGTTGAATTAAAATTGTAATATTAAATGCCGCAAGACGGAAGCGAAACAAAACCTGTTTTAAGAAAAACAACAACAATGATTGGCCACATGGATCCATTTGTAATGGGAAACGACTTTGCAGAGTATGAGATGAGACTTCAGCAATTTTTTATAGTAAATGATGTGGAGAATACAAAAAAGGTTGCATTTTTCTCTCCGGAAGACCCTAGTAAGAAAACATATGAGCAGCTCGTGGATGCCCTAAAAAAGTATTTTGAGCCCTCGGTAAATGAAATAGCGGAGTCTTACAAGTTTTACAAAGCAGAACAAGGGTCAAAGTCCATAAGGGAATTCATTGTCTAACTTAAGTACATGGCAGAAAAATGTAAGTTTGAGTCATTTCTCGATAGGGCATTACGTGACAAATTTGTATGTGGCATAAAAGATAATCAACTGCGATCACGGCTTTTGAAAGAATCTGGCTTGACATTTAAAAAAGCCTGCGAGATTGCCCTGAATTGGGAAATGGCTGAAGGAGAAACGAAACAAATTAGCACAGAAGAGGAGCCGTATAATAAGACGTGTGCAGTGCGGCAAGGGCGTAGTAGGTCGCGAGCTCGTAGCGATGGTCGTTCGGCAGAAAATTCGAACTTGCCAGGCAAACCATGTAGCCGATGTGGCAAAACAGGACACAGTGCCGAAAAGTGCTATTCGAGGAATTGGGTGTGTTTTAAATGCAATAAAAAAGGACATCTCGCAAATCGGTGCGTGTCAAAGAAGACGGACGGACGAAAAAGTAACGCGCACCTCAAAAGCGTTGATGAATTGGTAGAAGCGGCGAGCATTACAAGCATTTCAAATGATGGCAATGGGAAAATCAAAGGTGTGTCTACTAGCAGCCCGGAGTGCGTAAAATTGGTGGTAGGTGGAAAAACCTTGGAATTAGAAGTCGATACTGGAGCTTGCGTTACTATTATATCGGAAAAAAAGTATTTAGAGTATTATAAGAATTTTGAGTTGAAGTTATTGTCAAATAAGTTTGTTTCAGTAACAGGTAGCTATCTTAAATGTGCTGGCAAAATTCAAGTAAATGTAAGCAAGAATCATTGTAATAATAATCAATTATTGGAGTTGATTGTAATCAAATCAGAAAAAGATTTTAAACCTCTGCTCGGAAGAAATTGGTTAAATGTTTTATATCCAAATTGGAGACAAATTTTCTGCTCAGTTAATATCATAGCTAGAGATGAGTCTGATATTATAAATGAAATTAAATTAAAATTTCCGCGCGCATTTAACAATACCCCAAATCAATGTATTGAACATTTTAGTGCTGAAATTATCCTCAAACCAGAAGCTAGACCTATATTCAGAAAAGCGTATGATGTGCCATACAAATTAAGAGAACAAGTTGAAGAGGAATTAACTAGATTGTGTAACGAAGGCATATTAATTCCAGTAACTTTATAGTGATTATGCCTCACCGATAGTTATTGTTTCTAAGCCAGGAAGGAAAACTAGAACCTGTATTGATTGTAAAGTTACCATTAATAGATTCGTTGAGACCCAACACTATCCTCTACCGAGAATTGACGACATTTTTGCCAAATTAGCAAATTGTAAATATTTTTGCGCCATTGATTTATCAGGAGCGTATCAACAGTTAAAAATTTCAGAAAGTTCAAAGCAATATGTTACTATTAATACGCATAAGGGATTGTATCAATATACAAGACTACCGTTTGGTGTGGCGAGTGCGCCATCAATCTTTCAATCGGTGATTGATCAAGTCCTTTTAGGTATTCCGGGTACTTCGTGTTATTTAGACGATATTCAGATTGGAGGATCTAGTTATGAAGAATGTAAAATTCGACTTTTGCAAGTGTTTGAAAAACTTGATAAATTTAACATAAAGATAAATTTAGAAAAATGTTCATTTTTTAAAAAAGAAATTAATTATCTTAGACACACAGTCCCAGCAAATGGATTGAGGCCTAATAATGAGAAAGTGGAAGCAATAATTAAAGAACCGAGTCCAAAAAATTTAACAGAGTTGCAGTCGTACTTAGGCATGTTAAATTATTATAGCAGTTTTATCCCAAACTTGTCAAGCGAATTAAAAGAGTAATATGGTCTATTGCGCAAAGACGCAAAGTTTGTTTGGAATAAAAATGTAGAAAACTGTTTTTTAAGGTCAATAAATTTAATTTTAAATAATAATTTATTGGAATTGTATGATCCGCAAAAACCAAAAATCGTGTCGAGCGACGCATGCCCTTATGGCGTAGCAGCAGTCTTAGCTCATCTTGTCAAGGGTGTTGAGAAACCAGTTTTATTTGCTTCCAGTACCTTAATCCCGTCAGAACGCAATTATTCTCAAATACATAGAGAAGCACTTGCTGTAATGTTCGGCTTAAAAAAATTCCATAAATACATATATGGTCACAGATTTACGTTGTGTAGTGATAACGAGGCCTTAAAACAAATATTTAATTCAAATAAAGACACGTCCAGTATCACAGCATCTAGACTTCAGCGATGGGCGGTTATGTTATCAATATATGATTATGAATTTAAGTACACTCCTGCTAAACATAATACACCAGCAGATGCTATGTCACGTTTACCATTAGAAGACGAAATACGTATAGAAGCAATACATAATTTGTCGGATGCAATAGAATTGCCCGTTAGTGTAGATAAGGTGAAAAGTCTTACTAACAACGACAAGGTGTTATCAAAAGTTATAGGTTGTGTTAAAAGTAACTGGCCCGTAAATATTACAACAGATATTAAAAATTGGTATAGGGTCAGAATTTTTCAAATCAGCACAAAAAAATTTTTTTTCTTCGATTTTTATGATTCGCATCTTAATCGATAGCTCTCCGTGTCAAGAATTAGTCCCCGAAATATTTTTGCAAAATGAACATTTTTGCAATAGTTATTCGCCAAAAAAGTTTTACATCAACTTCTTTAAAAAAAATTATTGTTAATCGACGGTACAATTAAATTTAACGCGAACTACGCCACATGTTAGGTAATTATGTATATTTTAAAATAGTTTTTGAAATAAATTAAAAAAAAAATTTGCTGTATCCTTTTTAAGGATAATTGTTGTTATCAATGTTCTCCGCCTAGGAAAAATTCGCAAAAAATATTGTAGATGTAATGATGCATCGTAAGCTGAATTCCGAAGAAAAAAAGATGGGGACTCTTACCGTTTAAATGCAAAATGTGATTGAACGATTCCCCTCTTCAGCTTAGTAACATTACACTACCCTAAAATTATTAATTTGAAATAATTCCAAGAGATACAGGTATAGGGGAGTTGGTCCGGTCTTCCTGATCTCAAAAATTCTTTTCTTTATATTTTGTATGGTTAGTTTTCGAGATAACGGTAAATTTTTGCAGTTTTGGGTATCACTACATTCAAACCTATTTTTCGCTAAGGTTGCAAGTGCGATAACCGCAAGCAGTACCTTGTTAGAAAGATAATTAAAATACGCTTCTAACGACATGCATCTTGCAGTGATTGAACAAACCCTTGCTCGTCAAAGTCAGAATTTTGTTGGTTTTTCTGATTCATTTTTTTATTCAAATATTTATCGTTTTTATAAAAAGGATTATGCACAGTATACACAGTAGATTCTCTACATTACAAAGTTTTGGCAACGGTTGGTATGAACGAGTGGTACGATCGAGTTCCAACTATGGTAATGGTTTACTAGAAACGAGTGCTTAAAGCATTCTTTTCGATTTAGTGAGCATTTAATTACCTACCACTTTTTTACATTTTCTGGCTCACTTTTTTCATTTATCCTTTTATGATCTACTTACTATCAACGGTGACCATAGTTGGAACTCGATCGTACCACTCGTTCATACAAACCGTTGCCAAAACTTTGTAATGTAGAGAATCTACTGTGTATACTGTGCATAATCCTTTTTATAAAAACGATAAATATTTGAATAAAAAAATGAATCAGAAAAACCAACAAAATTCTGACTTTGACGAGCAAGGGTTTGTTCAATCACTGCAAGATGCATGCCGTTAGAAGGGTATTTTAATTATCTTTCTAACAAGGTACTGCTTGCGGTTATCGCACTTGCAACCTTAGCGAAAAATAGGTTTGAATGTAGTGATACCCAAAACTGCAAAAATTTACCGTTATCTCGAAAACTAACCATACAAAATATAAAGAAAACAATTTTTGAGATCAGGAAGACCGGACCAACTCCCCTATACCTGAATCTCTTGGAATTATTTCAAATTAATAATTTTAGGGTAGTGTAATGTTACTAAGCTGATGAGGGGAATCGTTCAATCACATTTTTCATTTAAACGGTAAGAGTCCCCATCTTTTTTTCTTCGGAATTCAGCTTACGATGCATCATTACATCTACAATATTTTTTGCGAATTTTTCCTAGGCGGAGAACATTGATAACAACAATTATCCTTAAAAAGGATACAGCAAATTTTTTTTTTTAATTTATTTCAAAAACTATTTTAAAATATACATAATTACCTAACATGTGGCGTAGTTCGCGTTAAATTTAATTGTACCGTCGATTAACAATAATTTTTTTTAAAGAAGTTGATGTAAAACTTTTTTGGCGAATAACTATTGCAAAAATGTTCATTTTGCAAAAATATTTCGGGGACTAATTCTTGACACGGAGAGCTATCGATTAAGATGCGAATCATAAAAATCGAAGAAAAAAAAATTTTTTGTGCTGATTTGAAAAATTCTGACCCTATAATGTACGAAAAAGTTTATCTAGTGACAACTGTTGTTTATACTACCGGGATAGAATAATAATACCAGAAAAAATGCATAACGAAGTACTTAGGATTCTACATGAAAATCATAATGGAATTGTTAGAATGAGAATGCATGCAAGAAGTTCAGTTTGGTGGCCCAAAATAGATAAAAGCACAGAAAATCATGTAAAAAGCTGTTTTGTTTGCCAATCTACTCAAAAGATTCCTAAGGAAAATATCACAAGTAAATGGCCCCAATGTAACGAACCTTTTGAAAGAGTTCATTTCGACGGCTGAGAATAAGATCGCCCTATTTCAAAAATTTTTTCGAAAACGCCCTATTTGAAAATTTTTTTCAATAACGTCCTATTTCAGATTTTGCTTCAAGAACGCCCTATTTGAGAAATTGTTTCAATAACGTCCCATTTCAGATTTTGCTTCAAAAACGCCCTATTTCAGAGAAAATTCCATATATATTTCTCTGAAATAGGGCGTTTTTGAATAATTGTCTGAAATAGGACGTTATTGAAACAATTTTTCAAATAGGGCGTTCTTGAAGCAAAATCTGAAATAGGACGTTATTGAAACAATTTTTCAAATAGGGCGTTTTTGAAACAATTTTTGAAATAGGGCGATCTTATTCTCAGCCGTCGATTTAGACTTCTTTTATTTTGAATCAAAAACGTTCTATATTTATATTGATTCATTTAGCAAATATATCGTTGTCAAATATCTGCCAAAGACAGACGCAATCAGTCTAAGTAATAGTTTGCAATCAGTTTTCAGAATTTTTGGGTACCCTAAAGTATTAGTAACGGATAATGGACCGCCATTCTCCTCTTACCAATTTGAACAATTTGGCCACCAATTGAATATTAAAGTAATGAAATCGCCGGCATATCATCCACAAAGCAATGGGTTAGTCATCCCACTAAGCATATGAATATTATTCTTTGCTCAAAATTTCATTCCTTTATGACTTCTAGCTACAAAGATGTCACGTTACAAATTCCCAAAGGGTATTCCAGAAATATCTTTGTCAAAAAGTAGGCGTGGTCATAAACCGATTTGAATAAATTTTTGCGTGTCTATTAACACAAGTTATAAAAGTGTATAAACCAAGTTTCGTCATAATATCTCAATTATTTGTCGAGTTATAGGCTAAGAAATCTCGTATATTCCTTTGTCTAAAAAGAGGCGGTGCCACGCCCATTTTCCAACATTTTTCTACTTTTTGTTTCCAGTCTATTGTGGAACTCATGCCACAAAATTTCAATGAATTACCTTTATATTTGACAAAGATATCGCTTAAAATGTTTTTATTAGGCCACTTTATAATACCCATATATAAAAGTGGGCGTGGTCGTCAACCGATGTCGCTAAAATTTTGAAAATGTACTACCACAAGTGACAAAAGTGTACGCACCAAGTTTCGTCATTATATATCAATTATTTGTCGAGTTATGGGCTCAGAAATCTAGTATATTCCTGCTTCTAAAAAGAGGCGGTGCCACGCCCATTTTCCAAAATTTTTGTGGTTTTCGTTTTATGTCCATAGTTGGACTCCTGCCATAAAATTTGAATGATATATCTTTATATTTGACAGAGATATAGCTTAAAATTCTTTTTTTAGGTCACTTTATAAGACCCATATATAAAAGTGGGCGTGGTCGTCAACCGATTTTGGCAATTTTTCGTCCAAACATTTGCCTAAGTAAGTATATCACGCCTACCAAATTTCATCGAGTTATGACTCATAAAACTGGGTAAAATTTCATCGCTCCAGCTATATTAGTGACTGAGATACCAAATTTCCGATTTTTTCTATATAGGAAAAGTGGGCGTGGTCATGGTCCGATTTCGCCCATTTTCAATACCAACCGTCCCAGTCTCGATACCAACTTGCATTTCAAATTTCATCAAAATATCTCAATTTTTGCGCGAGTTAGAGTGTTTACAGACGGACGGACGGACAGACGGACGGACGGACGGACATGGCTCAATCGATTTATCTTTTCACCCTGATCATTTTGATATATATAAGTCTATATCTATCTCGATTATTTCATTCTGTTACAATCCACCGTTATGTGATTAAAACTATAATACTCTGTGTACTAGTACAGCTGAGTATAAAAAAGGGGAAAAGGTGTGTTACGATAGCCTTTGCCCCAAATGTTAAATGTATCTGAATGTAGGGTAGTGTTGATATGTTAGGCGGGTTGACTGAGGTTCTGTTAGTAACAGCGTTCGGTATGTTGTATGTTGTGCCTATGTTAACCCTAATCACCGAATTTTGAAAAGTTACGTAAAACCGAAAGTGAGACTCTGAGGCTCACCTATGGGGAAATTTTGAGACACATTATTTTGGTATTTGGTTTTTACTTTTATTTATGCAGTAATGAATTCAGAAGCATTTTTATACATTCTTATAACGGTTTATGACAATTTTTTTAGTATATAAAGATAAAAAACGTAATTCCGTAAAATAGGAGACATTAATGTACTACAATTTTCACACATTTTTGTAGTTGTTTGAATGTTCATTACAAATGGTTTTATTACATCTGTTATAAATTTGTTTTTGTGCAGACAATGAGAAAAGCTATGAATCAAATGAATATGAATACATTTTTCATATGATCGCCGCTAATATATATTTTTCGCAACCAAATTCCAAATTTTTAAAACGCGACGTTCGTGGTGAAATTACTTACGCATAAAGCAGCTCGTCGTTCGATTCTCTATTTAAACGCAGCTTTTCCGTAATTTAGAATCTCAGTAAACAGAAAAATGATAAAATGTTAATTGTTTTGAAATTGTTGACTTTTCCGGTCTCCTTAATTTTATGACATTCTATTATATTAAGATCCATGGTGAAATACGTCGAATTCACCAAAATCCGGGGGAAGTATGGTGAGTTCACAATGTAAAAACCTCACTGGATAAACCTTGTGAACAACGGATTCAAAATTTAGTTGAACTCTAGAAATGTAAGCTTATTACGTTAAAGATACTTAAGGTGAGTCTTTGAGGCTCACTTTCGGTTTTTCGTTACAATTTCATACGATTCCAAAAAAATTGTTAAAATAAATAAATAGCCCAAAGATCATAATTATTTCATAATTTATGAACACAAATGGAGGAATACCCAAAATTTCAGACAAAAAGCTTTTTTGGTTTAGGAATAATTCGCTTTTAAACTTTAAAGTGAGACTGAGAGGCTCACTTTAGAGGATTAGGGTTAAAGTCCGATCTTCAAACCTCAGGTCGAACACGAAATAGATGTAAGTACATATATGTATCTATGTCTACATACATATGTACGTGTATATAAACTTTATGGTAAGAAAAATAGCGTTTAATATGTACATATAGAAGCCCGTTAATTCTCTTTGTCGATAACAGGATATAAAAGGACATTAAACAGTGGCAACGGGATGATTTTTGTGAAGTTACGGTTGTGCGCGGATCTAATCGAGTAAGTGAGGAAAAATAAGTTTAAGTGTAGTGAAGAAAAAAAGTGAAATTTATTTAAAATTAATAGCGGACTGTGTAATATATTCTATATATCCTTTTTTTTGCAGAGAAAAGAAAAATAAAATAAAATAAATATATTAGAATTTTTATATTGAGGTGTTTGGAAACGCCTGTGGTACTTTTTATGCATCTGTGTATATAGGTGTGTACACCAATATCAACGACTGAACCGTGTAGGCGGATCAGCACGTCCGGGACCACCACCAATACAATAGACGACAAACCGGTCATTAAAGGCGTTGGAGGTAAGTGGTCAAATATATGTACACTCAAAAAAAAATTTCTCTCGATCAAAGACATAATTTTCCTTATTTTGAACACGCGTCCCAATACAAAATTTTCTTTGTTTTGTGTAAATTTTCTCAAAAATGTGGAAAAAACATAAAAAAACTTTCAAACAAATTCGTTGCCATGGGGATTTGTATGGGAATTTAATTTCTCAAAATTAAAGAAATCAAGTCTTCAAAACAAGGAAAGTTGGGAATGGAATGGCGCTTAAAGAATTTTTCATTATTTTAATGTATGAATTTTTTCAAAACAAGTATATGAAACCATGGTAACGCATGTAACAACAATATTTTATAAACCTTTTAACATGTTTTAAGGAAAATTTACTCAAAACAAAGAAAGTAGTGTACAAAATAGGTAAACAATTTCTTTGACCCCTCCATATATTTTTTTTCTCTCAGTGTATACAAAGGTGTGCATATGTTAAACCCAGGGTTTGAAATTGATTGGCTATTTTCGCTATGTTTGTTTTTGCGTAGCTTTTGCTAGCGAAAAGTAAATTGGCATATCCGGCTGGATGCAGCGATATGCACGAAAACATGGATTTTGCTAGATTGCAGCCAACAATGTAAACCCTGGTTAAACCAATGCAGACGGACAGCAAAATGTAGATATACACACATACCCACTCATACATACATATATGTATGTATGTGTGTATGTACCGCGCGCTTTCTTCAATATGGATTTGACTCAAAAAGGAATTCTTTTGTGAAAACGCAAACGAATTGTTTCCACCATTTTTTGTCGTTTTGAATATTTAATAAGACTGAACAGAATCTGGCAGAATCCCAGAAATCAAGGGTTTCGAGTTGTATCCATATGGAACGAAGCGTGCGATGTGAATGCATATATATATATATGTATGTATGTAGGTATATACATATACATATAGTAAAATATATGTTACGACGTTTTAGGTCGCCACCAAGGACCTCCACCCAGCGTTGGGTCACTGAGTAACAAGCGGCGAACTCCGTTGCGGCAAAAAGCGGTACAACAACCACCATACATACACGCCCACTTGCCACCAACATTTAAGTGGTAACACAACAGGAAGTCATACAACAGGAAGTCGTACAAACCCACAAACGTACATACATAGGTGCGTCTCCTTGCACTCGATCACTCAACCGCACACCACACATAGTTACATACATACGAACAATCTTAAAACTGCGCACAGTGATACAATTATTGGTACTGTTACACTCAACAAATAGATTGCTGTAATATAACAGTAGTGAGAACAGTTTTACAGCTGGTTGGAGCCGCCAAGCTCACGACTGTAAAACACTGAACTTGGGCAGAGCAAAGGGATCAGTTTTGGGATTCTCACCCAAACACACATGAACATACATATAAACGAACGTGAGCAAGAACCGCAGCAATTTTGGCAAAGGCGAGATTTGCGACTGCGACGCCCGGCGCCGGCAGAAGCTGAGGGAGCCAGAGCAGCAGACTTAGTTTTTATTGTTGTTTCTCCACCATTTATTTAGTTTAGAATTAATACTTTCTTTATTTTTTTATTCCTGTCAAGCTTTTTTGTCATTTCTTTTTTTTTTTGTATTCACTAAGATTTGAAATAGTTAACTTACTCCAAATTTTTTCTTTTTGCCACGTGCACCAATCTCCTCTGCAGCCAGGCGCAACCGACTGCGGTACAATAATTATTCCACAATTTTTCTAGATCCCCTTGACAGGAATTCTTTGTACTTTTTATTTTCTTTATACCTGGTTTTTTTTTATTTTTTGCGCAAGTTATTTTATTTATTTTATTCCTAATTTCGATTCCCACTTAGTTTTTATTCATTTTATAATTTTGTCTGCCAAAAATTGGATTCGCTCGTGGTGCCCAAGCACGAGCGAATGAATATATAACGAATCATAATTTTTGGCAATGCTTTACATATTTCATATGTATGTAAATATATCGGTAAGTCTCCAAAAACAAAATTTACAGCTTTTCCTCTCAAGGTTCTCCCAGTGAGTGGCGCCATCTTCGCCGGAGTTACCAGGTGAGTCTCATTTCATTACTTTTGTTTTGCTATTAATATTCCAACTCATATATATTTACATCTATATTATTAATACGCTAACATAAATTTTGTTCCATCTTCTCCGTCGAAACTACTGAACCGATTTTAAAACTAAGCAAACCATTAGAAAGGTATTACTCTCAAATAGAACTGCGCCAATTTTTATGAAAATTGGTTGGAAAATGCGTCCACAATCGTCGTTAGAAAATTGCCGTGTGGTTGTTGTTGCATGCATTTGAACACAACAGAGCTGTCTCAATGCGCAAGCATATGTAGCTGACTTTGTGCGTTTTCACCAAATTTACCATGGAATTCTGAACATGTGTGGCTGGGTGTGGTGTGTAGTTTCAAAGAAGTAGAAACGTAAAAAGGTAGCAAAAGCACTACAACAAAAACATAAAGTCAAGGAATAAGTAGGATAAGAAAGAATAAGTAGGAAAGAAATTGAGGAAGAAAAGAGCATAAATAGAAAGAAAGAACTAGGTAGGAGAATTATGAAAACGATTAACGACAACAACACCAACAACAACAACAACAACAGCAAAATAGTAGCAGTGAAAGTAACAACAAAAGGAGCAGCATCAACAGGAACAACAACAAAATAGTAACAGTGACAATAACAACAAACAATTATACAAAAAATATAGTTGCACCTTAGTCATAAGAAAACTTCTAGAAAACCTGTCGAGTTTCGACAGTAGGCAGCACTCTAGTACATATTAATAAACTAAAGTAGGTCATATATAGGTACATATAGAAGACATGAAATATATTGTAGGATAGGGGAAAAGAAAGAATATAATTACTTGTAGAGAAATAAGAGAATATACACTTTCTTACATACATACTTACACCTGTAAAGTAAAGATACTAATTGAGCGAAGATAAAATATAAGTGTGTCAGTACAGATATATGTGCATATATCTATATATCGTCGCTCCCAACGAAGACTAGCACGGTTCGTTGTTCGCGTGGAAGACTAACACACTTCGTTGTTCGCGTGGAAGACTAGCAGACTTCATTGTTCGCGTGGAAGACTAGCATGCTTCAGTTCTCTGCTTGGAAGACTAGCATACTTCATTGTTGGCATGGACGACTAGCATGCTTCAGTTCTCTGCGTGGAAGACTAGCATACTTCATTGTTCGCATGGAAGACTAGCATGCTTCAGTTCTCTGCGTGGAAGACTAACATGCTTCACTTGTTTGGGTGGAAACTAAAAGCCCGTCTCCACATAACTTGATTCGCCGGCGAAACATCTAGCGAAACATCTCACTAAATAACCCGTCTCTACGTGGCTGATCGTTATTCAGTTTAACATTTCTCTTTCTTGTTATTCTTAAATGTTTGTATGTTGGCTTATTTTTGCGTTTTTGTTTTGGTCTGTGTGAGATTTCGATAAAAAATTAGAGAAGGTATCAATATCATCGTGTTTGGCAAGAGGATTGAGATCGAAACAAGTGTTTCATTCTTCACTCGCTCTCAGAAATTTGTATGGAATTTAGCGAGTTTCGGCACTGGTTTCCGTATCGAACCAAGATTTAGAGAGCGAATGCAGAAAAAAGAGCGAAACACGTTATGTGGAGACATGGTATAACATACTTCTGTTTGTTAGAAATAAGCTTAGGGGTTAAGCACATAAGGAGAATAGTCCGAGGAGTGAAAGATAAGTAAGTTAGTATCCACCCAAACAAGTGAAGCATGTTAGTCTTCCACGCAGAGAACTGAAGTATGCTAGTCTTCCACGCAGAGAACTGAAGCATGCTAGTCTTCCACGCGAACAACGAAGTCTGCTAGTCTTCCACGCGAACAACCAAGTGTGTTAGTCTTCCACGCGAACAACGAACCGTGCTAGTCTTCCACGCTAACTGAACCGTGCTAGTCTTCGTTGGGAGCGACGATATATGGAATTACTACACCTTTTCCAGTTTAAGTTCAGAAAGTTACAATTGAAGTTCAGAAAATTACAATTGAAGTTCAGATTTTCCAATTGAAGTTCAGAAAGTTACAATTGAATTTCAGAAAATTACAATTGAAGTTCAGAATTTCCAATTGAAGTTCAGAAAGTTACAATTGAATTTCAGAAAATTACAATTGAAGTTCAGAAAGTTAAAATTGAAGTTCAGAAAATTACAATTGAAGTTCATTTGGAAATTCTGAAATTCAATTGTAATTTTCTGAAATTCAATTGTAACTTTCTGAACTTCAATTGTAATTTTCTGAAATTCAATTGTAACTTTCTGAACTTCAATTGGAAATTCTGAACTTCAATTGTAATTTTCTGAACTTCAATTGGAAATTCTGAACTTCAATTGTAATTTTCTGAACTTCAATTGTAACTTTCTGAACTTAAACTGGAAAAGGTGTAGTATAATATCCCTATACGCCTGCTTATATGAATTTTTTTGAATTTCGTAATAGATAAAGATATATATGCACCTATAGCTAGTATCTTTGAAATTAAAAATTGAACATAGGATTTTTGAATTATTAATATTTAAGAAAAATATTTGTTAGGCTATAAGGATATCAATAAACAAACTGAATATTGTTCAATTTAAGTTCTACTTTTTTATGGGTTGAAACACGATCGATAATGATGCAGTGTTAGATTTTTAGGGTTTTGGTGTGGGTGATGCTTTGGTAATATAGAGGGAAGTAAGTATGGACGCTATGAACAGGAACTGACGCTTTTCTATGACTTGAGGATTGAGTTTGGGCGCGCTGTATAGTAATTGGAGTCAACACAGCGTCCATGGCTTCACGTGATCACGTTGAAGAGGGAGGGCATAGACTCCACCGGACAGGACAAAGACAGGTTGTCGATTTCCACTAGTTCTTCACTTCTTTCTTTGCAACATATTTTATTTCGGTACTATCCACCTACAGGCATGAATCCTTATTTTTTTGTTTGTGTAACTGTGGGTAATGACAGGTGGAAAAGAATCCACCCAACGACGAGCTAGCTCGGGATGCCAGCATGCCGACTCTCCACCTCGCCTCTACCCACCCCAAGCAGTTACATAACAGGTGTTATACAGAAACCACTTTAAAAGTTTTGTTAAATGGATTCCAGCAACTATACATATGCAAATAAGTGCAAATACATATTTAATAAATATTGAAAACTCTATAAGATTTGTTCACAAAAATCAGTTGAGATATTCTACTTTAGAAGACAAATATCACCAATTGATAACAAATGAATTACCTAAAAAAGTTGAAAAAGAAACTAACCTTGCAAAATCAAAGAAGAAGAAAAATACGAGTATACAACGTAGACCAATTTATGTTCGGAGATCTACTCGTAAGAAACAAAAACCCAACAAAGTTTTTTATGATAAAAAATAGAAACTTAAGTATATATTGTTAAATCATAACATGAAACTAAATTGAATATAATAAACATAATAATAACAAGTAAGGAAGCCTAAGTTCGAGTGGAATCGAACACTAGATACTCAGCTGTATGCTTTAATTGTTTGTTTGCGTTTGATGGAAACACGGTGTACTTTATATAAAGCGAGTGCTGCATAAAGTGGGCGTAGACACGCCCATTTTCTAAATTCTTATCAGTCATCCAACTAAGCTTATGAATATTATTCTATGTGCAAAATTTCATCCCTTTATGAGTTACAAAGATGTCACGTTACAAATTCCCAAAGGGTGTTCCAGAAATATCTTTGTTAAAAAATAGGCGTGTTCATAAACCGATTTCAATAAATTTTTGCGTGTCTATTAACACAAGTTATAAAAGTGTATAAACCAAGTTTCGTCATAATATCTCAATTATTTGTCGAGTTATGGGCTCCGAAATCTCGTTGATTCCTTTGTCTAAAAAAAAGCGGTGCCACGCCCATTTTCCGAAATTTTTCTATTTTTTGTTTCCGATCTATTGTAGAACTCATGCCACAAAATTTCAATGAATTATCTTTATATTTGACAAAGATATCGCTTAAAATGTTTTTATTAGGCTACTTTATGATACCCATATATAAAAGTGGGCGTGGTCGTCAACCGATTTCGCTAATATTTTGAACATGTATTACTACAAGTAGTGAAAGTGTATACACCAAGTTTCGTCATAATATATCGATTATTTGTCGAGTTATGGGCTCAGAAATCTCGTATATTCTTGCTTCTAAAAGGAGGCGGTGCCACGCCCATTTTCCAAAATTTTTGTGTTTTTAGTTTTATGTCCATAGTTGGACACCTTCCATAAAATTTCAATGATATATCTTTATATTTGACAGAGATATCGCTTAAAATGTTTTTATTAGGTCACTTTATAATACCCATATATAAAAGTGGGCGTGGTCGTCAACCGATTTTGGCAATTTTTCGTCCAAACATTTGCCTAAGTAAGTATATGGGTGTTCACGCCTACCAAATTTCATCGAGTTATGACTCATAAAACTTTCTGAGTTATGACTCATAAAACTTTCAATGTTTGCCCCTTAATAAGTGGGCGTGGCACCGCCCATTTTCCGAAATTTTACCATATTTCTTCATAAAGGCCTGAGCTCAATACGTGTGTGAAATTTTATCACTCTAGCTCTATTAGTGACTGAGATACAAAATTTCCGATTTTTACTATATAGGGGAGGTGGGCGTGGTCATGGTCCGGTTTCGCCCATTTTCAATACCATCCGTTCCTGTCTTGATACCTACTTACATTTAAAATTTCATCAAAATATCTCAATTTTTGCGCGAGTTATCGTGCGCACAGACGGACAGACGGACGGACATGGCTCAATCGATTTCTCTTTTCACCCTGATCATTTTGATATATATAAGTCTATATCTATCTCGATTATTTCATTCTGTTACAATCCATCGTTAGGAAATCAAAACTATAATACTCTGTGTACTAGTACAGCTGAGTATAAAAAAGGGGAAAATGTTATGTATATAATAACTGATACCTAATTATATTATACATCACTGTTATATTACCAAATACCTAAATTACCTTTGCACATCACTATTTCACATACATCACTAAATAAGCTTAGTATGTATTCCAAAATTGTTATGTGATACATATTTAACGTTACTTATGTATTTACTCTTTGTACCATTTCACTTCTAACATAGCTACCTTGGAATAAAGACATGAATTCCATCTGCACGTGTTTCAATCATAATTAAAGACATAATAACAAGAAGTACCAGATTCAGCATATTTTAATGTCCAAAAGAGAACTCGTCTCATTGCAGATGCAAGTCCAGTAGCTTTAGGTGCGGTACTTTTACAATTTGATGAGAATAATGAAGCGCGGGTTATATCGTTTGCAAGTAAAAGTCTATCAGATACCGAAAAAATATACTCCCAAACGGAAAAGGAGAGTCTAGCTCTGGTATGGGCCGTCGAAAGATATCACTATTATTTAATGGGTTTAGAGTTTGAGTTGGTCACCGACCATAAACCGCTTGAGGCGATTTTCAAGCCGACATCGAAACCACCAGCGAGGATAGAGAGATGGCTCCTCAGACTACAACCTTACAAATTCAAAGTCATATATCGAGCGGGAAGGGAAAATATCGCTGATTCAATATCTAAACTTTGCGAGACTCAGGGCCGCCGAGAGAAAATCCGGGCCCGGGGTCAAAATAACTAAGGGCCCCCATACTAAATGAACAAATTCTCAAAATCAAAATTCAATGAATATATAGTTACGAACTTTAATTTATCTATACATGGCCGCTGTGGTGCAGTGGGTAGAGTGCTCGCCTGCTATGACAGGCTTCTGTTTTAGCCACTCAAAAAAAAAAAAAAAATGGACGTGTTTTTGTAGCGTCCGGAACGCAGTTTAAGTGGCTAAAACAGAGGCATTAAACTAAATTTCTGTCGCTAACATACTTTAATCATTAGCTGTGGCCTAAATCTTTCCTTTTATCATAAAACGATACAATATTTCGCGATATTTCTGCCTCAAAAGTTCAAAAAATCGTGCGAACATACCGTCCGAAACGCCCAGGATATACCCATATCGCTGTATAAGAATTTGCATCATACCGAATTTTTCTGTTGCAACAGAAAACGAATTCAAATTTATGCTGCAAAGTCGACGCCAAAAACCAACAATTCCTTAAGTGGGGTGCAGACACTTTAAGAGATTTATAAAATTTGTTGAAATTTAAAATGATTGCTATCTACGAAAGGTGATTAAAGGTGTTGTTCGTTTATTTTCTGTAAGCAAAAACTTGGATATCATTTTGAGATTCCCGGGCCCGGGGCAATTGACCCCCTCAGCCCCCCCCCCTCTCGTCGGGCCTGGCGAGACTAAACAGACAAAAACATTTGACAAAGATGGCAACCACTCTGTCTTTCACATTGTAGAAAACTCGACGCCAAATACAATAACATATGTGAATAATGATCAATGGTCAACCAACAAAGCAAACGTCTACTACACTTTTCGGTATGAACTATCAGCGGTGGGCATCATATTACTATGTGGCACCCGAATCATAATCCCCAAAACATTAAGAGAAAAAACTTACAACTAGCTCACGAGGGACACCCAGGAGAGTCGGCGATGAAGCGTAGATTGCGAGCAAAAGTTTGGTGGCCCTTAATCGACAGGGATACGAAAGCATTCGTCAGAAAATGTGTCGATTGGTTGCTCGTGTCGCAACCCAATAAACCACCACCAATGGAGAGACACGCATTCCCGAATGGACCTTGGCAATGTGTGGCAACTGACTTACTGGGAACGCTGCCAAACAACGAATACATTTTGGTACTGATTGACTACTATTCACGGTATCAAGAAGTCAAGTTTATAAAGAAAATTACGTCCGAAGTCATCATTTCTATTCTACAAAAAATATTCAGTAGACTAGGTATACCGAACTCGTTAAGGGCCGACAATGGCAGGCAGTTCGTCAGCTCGGAATTCAAGAAATTTTGCGAAACCAACAACATCACGCTAATTACAACGCCACCATATTGGCCGCAGGCCAACGTAGAAGTGGAAAACATGAACAAATCACTGGTGAAGAGATTAATCATCGCACATAACAACAAACAGGATTATAAAGTTGAGATCCAAAAGTTTACCCTAATGTATAACGTAACACCGCACGGGACAACGGGATCGTCACCTTCCGAGCTTATGTTCAATCGTGCCATTCGCGACAAGATCCCCGGAATCCAGGATTTGACGGATGATATGCTAGATTCAGCCGCCCGTGACTACGACATGCCAGAGAAAGCGACGTCATCGTAGGGGACAAGGTGTTATTACGGAATGTGGTATTCCCGCACAAACTTACTCCAAGGTTCGGCCCAACAGAGTACGAGGTGATCGAAAGAAATGGGAATGAGGTAACAATAACGACAGGAGAGAAGACATTGAAAAGGAATATAAGTCATATCAAAAGAATACCATCGTCCGAAACGACCACGACCAACGAACCAAATCCGCCAACTCCAATACCTGGTAACGTACCACCTCCAAGCAATATGACTCCAGTGACAGAAGCGGCAGAGACAAATCCCGATTCACATGATGATTAATTCAGAGGCCGACAAAAGACTTTTAAAATTAAGTTAGGGATGTAGAGACGAGTATTAACCTTTAAGTGACGAGGTGAATTTTTGTGACATAGTTTACGACGTGGTGGTAAATTTTTTTCTACGCATTTTACTTAAAACTCTCAATAAAAAATAAATTTTTTTATAATAATTTTTGCATTGGAAAGAGGCCAGTCCTTTTTCAAATGAAATTAATAAAAAAAGTTAATTAAATTTTTTAAATCAACAAAGTTTTTACTATAATTCACAAGGTCTTGTTCTTTCAAAATAGCGAAAACATCACATGAGAACCTTATAGATAAAAGGTAAAACAAAAACTTTCTTTAAACTTTAGAGACGGTTTTTCATAAAAAAATATATATTTTTAAATATATAATAGGAATTTTATTTAAAAAAAATTTTTTGTAGAAAATGCTGGCCAGTCTTTTTGAAGTTTTTTTCATAATAACGTGAGCGTATAAAATGAATCACGAAACGAATTTTTTAATTTTTCTTCCAATAATCATTTGAAGAAGTGGTAAAATTAATAGCCCATGTTATTCAAATTGCCAGTGAGAGAAGTTTTAAATGGAAATAAATTATTTTTGAAGAAAAAGTTACGTTAACGTCGAGGTGTGGTAATTTTTACCCCGATATCATAATTTATCCGTTATTGGAGATCTTCCACCATAGAAACTATACTGATCGATAATTATGATGACATGAGTAGATTCCAAACGCATCAAAATGCTGCAGAGAAGTGAGAAGTGGTAAATTTCCAAAAATTGCATTCGAAGAAAAACTAACGTTACCCTAGACGTGGGGTAATTTTTACCCCACCATCATCATTTCTCGTCAAATGTTACACCTTCCTCCATAAAAACAAAAGGGGTCAATAACTATAACGAGATGGGAAGATACTAAGAGAGTAAACTTGCTGGATGGTAAGTTAAAAGAGATATTTAAAGAAACTGTAAGTCGGTGTAAAAATTACCACCACGTCGTATGTTAAAGGTTAATATAGAGTTACGAGTAAGGTACATTAAGATAGAAGTAGCGAGTTAGAGTTAGTTGAATATTGTGAGCGAACAGGTGAAGACATGAATTGAACCGGCAGTGGCATTGAAATATATATACATTAGTGCTGGAAAACCATCGATAGTGGTCCCATCGATTGACCATCGATAGTTTTAAAGGCAACCATCGATAGTATCGATGGTTTAATATATGTATGTACGTAAATGGCCCGCTAAAGGGAAATGTGGTACTCAAATATTTAATGCACATATACATACATATGTATGCATGTATGTACTTACTTTCTCATATTTAAAAGAAAAATATAAATTTTTATTAGAAACATATTATAAAATTAATAAAAAGCCAAAATTTATGTAAAAGGTTCAATACCATAAATAAATCAATAACTATTCAAAATAAGAATACTACATACACACATTTGTACATATACAGTTATCCACAAAATAATAGGAAATCCTAAATTGCTCAATCCTCAATAAAAAAAACGTTTTATTTGCAGGTTTTTTTCATAAAATTATTCACTAATCTTATATTTATATATTCACAGCCCACATATTCCAATCAAGTGCCTTAAAAATTATAAATCTCAGTTTTTTGGTTAATATTTTTAACAGGCGTTGTAGTTATGTACCAAGTAAAATACTATCGATGGTTAAAAAAAACCATCGATAGTATCGATAGTTCAATCGATGGTTTTCCAGCACTAATATACATGTACATTCAACTACAAGCACTTACATGCGTAGCTAAACACATTGTTATTTATGACCGTGGAATATAAAGATAACAGGTGAGTTATTACAGATAGCTTTCGCCAGAAATTTCAAATGTGTTAGTTTTCGTATGGTACGACGATATATGAAATAAGTTTAGATAATTTTATTTTGGTTTTAAATATCTATTAAATTGATCTATTCAATTAATTTTAAGGTTCTATTTATTTTAATATTTTACATATCGCTAGCTTAGAGTGCAAACTATGTGTGTCCACTTTTACGAAAAAGTGTATTTTTATGTAGAACGCTAGAAAAATTATATACGAACCACGCTAAACAAGCCTGTGATACTTGTCATTTTTCTACTCGTATATTGTGATACGCAAATTGTGTAAAAGCGAAGAAAATTGGCTAAATCCAAAGTATTTACATTAACATAATTTTTTTTTTCATTTCGAAATTTTTTTATTTTTTGTTCTTTGTCTCCTGTAAAGTTTCGAAAAAGGACTTACACAATTTGCACTCTAAGCTAGCGATATATATTAATATTAATTTTAGTAAATAATAAAATAAGAGGTACATATTGCTTATATGTGTTCTGACCAACATAGGAAACCCTTTTGAAATCGCAGTTTGCAAATGTGGTTGTCATTCCGATCCACTTAAATTAATAACCCTGTGAAAAATAAAGGAAAATAAAAAGAAAAATAAAGATAAAGATAAAGGGAAACTAATTAAAATCTAAAAGTTCAAGCAGCTACACTCAGAGAAAAAAATCAAAAATTAAATTTTTATTTTCCTGCACGCTTTAGACCAGATAATTTTTTATTTTAAAAATTTAAATTTTTAAATTTAAAATGACATTTTTGAAATAAAAATGTCTCTGCATTAAGTGCATCTAACTTAAAACTGACTTCAAACTGTTTACAAAGACACTATTGGTATATTTTCTTTGAATAAAGTTAACTACATTTGTGTGGGAATGGCGAAAAAAGTCAGGCCTGTGTACCTCTGCATTACTATACTATAAACTAACCAATTAGTACTTTAACTAAATAAAAAATAAATATTCCCAAAATATAACATTACATATTAATTTTTGCAAAATTATACAAAAAGTCAAGGAAAATGGTTGCATATGTAGCTGCTACATACATACATGTTCACATTCATGGATTTCACAAAAAATTTCGCTATATTTCCATTGCTTCGCTTTCTAAATCCAAAGAAGAGGAGTTTTCAAAGCAAAATTCCATCGGTTTAAATATTTTTGAATGAAAATATTTTCATCGGAGATTTCAAAACTTTTGTCAATGCAAACTTTACACTTTTTTGGATTTTACTGCATGACAAAGCAACTAATTAAAAATGGGTTTCTTGCTGTTTGATACAAAGTCAACTACTTTTAGCAATTGATTTTTTTCTTCCTGCAGGGGTATTTTGGATTTGAAAAGAAACATTTTTAAATTAAACATGAAATTGAAGGGAACAAAAATTAAAGTTTTAGGTTCAAAATTACAAGGGTTTAAAATAAAAAAAAAACTCCACGTGTAGCACAGTACACGTGATAGAAGTTAACTTGTTACATCTTGTTCAAAATTTGAATTTATATTTTGCACGTACATATATAGGTACTAGAGCATTGCAAAGAGACATTCCCATAAGTGTATATTCGTGTAGTTTTCGCTTTCAACAGAGAAATTATAAAACCATGAAGGTCCACCGACGGACTGGCATGTGTATTGCTAAAAAACGCACAATTTAAGGGCCTTTTCACATTCGCATCAACATTTTTTTCTCGGTAATTTCAGCTTACCGAAACGACTCAGCCTTGCATTGTTTTTCACACTTGTGGGAATTCTTTCGGTGCGTGATCGGCAGAAAATTAGAAAAAAAATCGAAATTCCGCTGCCGCTATTTGACAGCACCCTTAACAGTACTAATTTATGTAGCAAAGTATTAACATAGATGAGCACCGAGATGTAAAAACGAATGTTATTAAATTTTTGGGCATCTGCTGATATAAAAAAGCGATTGTTATTATTTTCACCATTTCCATAACTTTCGCTATTTTCAAAAAAAACTTCTTATAAAAACCCTAGATTGAAAATCAAAAGTTTTGTAAAAAAATTTTTCTTCTAAATAGCACTTTAGAAACCATATTATACTCAGCTGTACTAGTACACAGAGTATTATAATTTTGATTTCATAACGGTGGATTGTAACATAATGAAATAATCGAGATAGATATGGACTTATATATATCAAAATGATCAGGGTGAAAAGAGAAATCGATTGAGCCATGTCCGTCCGTCCGTCCGTCCGTCCGTACGCACGATAACTCGCGTAAAAATTGAGATATTTTGATGAAATTTGAAATGCAAGTTGGTATCGAGACTGGGACGGTTGGTATTGAAAATGGGCGAAATCGGACCATGACCACGCCCACTTTTCCTATATAGAAAAAATCGGATATTTGGTATCTCAGCCACTAATATAGCTAGAGTGATAAAATTTTACCCACGTATTGAGCTCAGGCCCTTATGAAGAAATTTGATGAAGTTTTGGAAAATGGGCGGTGCCACGCCCACTTATTAAGGGTCAAACATTGAAAGTTTTATATGTCATAACTCAGAAACCGTTGAAGATATATCGATGAAATTTGGTATGCGTAATATGCTTACTTAGGCAAATGTTTTGACGAAAAATTATCAAAATCGGTTGACGGCCACGCCCACTTTTATATATGGGTATTATAAAGTGACCTAATAAAACCATTTTAAGCGATATCTCTGTCAAATATAAAGATCTATCACTGAAATTTTGTGGCAGGAGTCCAACAACGGACGTAAAACAAAAAGTACAAAAATTTTGGAAAATGGGCGGTGCCACGCCCACTTATTAAGGGGCAAACATTGAAAGTTTTATATGTCATAACTCAGAAACCGTTGAAGATATATCGATGAAATTTGGTATGCGTAATTTGCTTACTTAGACAAATGTTTTGGCTAAAAATTATCAAAATCGGTTGACGGCCACGCCCACTTTTATATATGGGAACTATAAAGGGGCCTAATAAAAACATTTTAAGCGATATCTCTGTCAAATATAAAGATCTATCACTGAAATTTTGTGGCAGGAGTCCAACTACGGACATAAAACAAAAAATACAAAAATTTTTGAAAATGGGCGGTGCCACGCCCACTTATTAAGGGTCAAACATTGAAAGTTTTATATGTCATAACTCAGAAACCGTTAAAGATATATCGATGAAATTTGGTACGCGTAATATATTTACTTAGCCAAATGTGTGGACGAAAAATTACCAAAATCGGTTGACGACCACGCCCACTTTTATATATGGGTATTATAAAGTGACCTAATGAAATCATTTTTAGCGATATCTCTGTGAAATATAAAGATAATTCATTGAAATTTTGTGATATGAGTTCTACAATAGACCGGAAACAAAAAATAAAAAAAAGTTTATAAAATGGGCGTGGCACCGCCTCTTTTTATGCAAAGAAATCTACGAGCCTATTACTCGACAAATAACTGAGATATTATGACGAAACTTGGTTTATACACTTTTATAACTTGTGTTAATAGACACGCAAAAATGTATTGAAATCGGTTTATGACCACGCCTACTTTTTAACAAAGATATTTCTGGAACACCCTTTTGGAATTTGTAACGTGAAGTCTTTGTAACTAAAAGTCATAGAGGGATGCAATTTTGCACTAACAATAATATTTATATGCTTATTTGGATGATTGATACAAATTTTGAAAATGGGCGTGGCTGCGCCCGGTTTATGCAGCACTCGTTTCATATAAAATACACCCTATATCGAACAAACGCAAACAAACAATGAAAGCATACAGCTGAGTATCTAATGTTCGATTCCACTCGAACTTAGGCTTCCTTACTTGTTTTTTATTATTGTTATTGAGTGCACAAAATATATATATATATATATATATTTCTCTCAAAAAAAAAAAAAAACAAAAAAAAAAAGAAAAAAAACAATCCACAACGATGGAACCCCCCACGATAAAAATTTCTGGCTACGGCCCTGGGTAAAGGTAAAGGTAAAGATAAAGGTAAAGGTACAGGTAAAGGTAAAGGTAAAGGTAAAGGTAAGGGTAAAGGTAAAGGTAAAGGTAAAGGTAAAGGTAAAGGTAAAGGTAAAGGTAAAGGTAAAGGTAAAGGTAAAGGTAAAGGTAAAGGTAAAGGTAAAGGTAAATGTAAAGGTAAAGGTAAAGGTAAAGGTAAATGTAAAGGTAAACGTAAAGGTAAACGTAAAGGTAAAGGTAAAGGTAAAGGTAAAGGTAAAGGTAAAGGTAAAGGTAAAGGTAAAGGTAAAGGTAAAGGTAAAGGTAAAGGTAAAGGTAAAGGTAAAGGTAAAGGTAAAGGTAAAGGTAAAGGTAAAGGTAAAGGTAAAGGTAAAGGTAAAGGTAAAGGTAAAGGTAAAGGTAAAGGTAAAGGTAAAGGTAAAGGTAAAGGTAAAGGTAAAGGTAAAGGTAAAGGTAAAGGTAAAGGTAAAGGTAAAGGTAAAGGTAAAGGTAAAGGTAAAGGTAAAGGTAAAGGTAAAGGTAAAGGTAAAGGTAAAGGTAAAGGTAAAGGTAAAGGTAAAGGTAAAGGTAAAGATAAAGGTAAAGGTAAAGGTAAAGGTAAAGGTAAAGGTAAAGGTAAAGGTAAAGGTAAAGGTAAAGGTAAAGGTAAAGGTAAAGGTAAAGGTAAAGGTAAAGGTAAAGGTAAAGGTAAAGGTAAAGGTAAAGGTAAAGGTAAAGGTAAAGGTAAAGGTAAAGGTAAAGGTAAAGGTAAAGGTAAAGGTAAAGGTAAAGGTAAAGGTAAAGTTAAAGGAAAATACCCATTATAACATAAAAGCTTTTGTTCGTCGCTGCGAAGCTTTTGTTCGTCGTTATCGCGATAAACATTTGGGTTTCGTAGCAATGTTCGGCTAACTACGAGCCGATGCAGATAAATGAGTCGCTCCCTTGGGGCTATGCTTATTATCACTTTGAAAGTACTCAAACCTACCACAAAATGGACCATATAATCCAATGATTTTTGCAGGATATATTAAAAAAACTTACTTATCAATGTATTGCGTGAGGCGAACATATGCAATACAGGCTGCATCCTCTCCCAACAAATGAACATGGGGATTAAGAATAGTAGTGTTGATAGCTTTGCAGTTTTTACCTAATACTGAAATTAAAAAAGATATGTATTAGAAATAAGTTCAATAAATATAATGTACTAGCTGTACCCGGCCACGCTATGCTTTGGCCCACTTCCTATTATAGGTACTTGAAGCGAAAAACGGCACACTTTAAAATATGTTGGAAGTATCTAGAAACCGAAATTACCTCGGGCTGCAGAGCTCAGCACAATTCAGACAAGTTTAAAAAAAGTGAAGGAAAAAATTGATATTTTCAAAAGTTTGCCCTCTTCATGTTCTTATCCCATTTTTCTTCGTATTAGTCTCCAACTGCCTTCCCTCTACTTTTCTCTTTCTCTTTCCCTTTACATTTATCTATCCTTTCATTAACGTTTCCTTTTTCCTTTCCCATCACATTTCCGCTTCCCTTTCTCTACTGATCTCTCTTACCTCTCCTTTTCTGTCTTTCTCCTCTTTATTCCCCCCTCTTTATTCCCTTCTCTTATTCCTTCTCTAATTCCCTGTCTTACTGTCTCTCTCCCCATCCTCTTCATTCCATTTTTATTATATTATCCCTCTCCTTTTCCGTCCTTTTGCCTTTGCCTTTCCCAGTCTCATTACTCTTCCCCTTTCCCTAGGGAACTGGGTTTAGCATAACATACCCTGCATTCCACTTCTCATTTGATATCATCATTGCTTAAAAACATTCCGTGGCGTCCGAGTCGTCTCTTTTACCCATAATTGGGTATCGGAACTAAGAATCACTATGAAAATATCTCTATATAGCAGACCCGGTCAACACTTTCATTTTATATCAGTATTGCTCAGAAGCATCCCGGGCTCATCCGGGTCCACTTATTGACCCTCATCTGGGAACTTGACCTAGGAACCATAATGGGTACGGTAGCTGGAGACTTGACCAAGAAATCGTAACCTACCTTTCATTTGGTACCAATATCCCTAAGATATATCCCGGTGTTATCCGGGTCCACATATTGAGCCATACCTTGGGATCCCACCTAGAAATCATCATGCGCCGTGATTAAATAACAATATCGCTGAGAAATTATCCGGGGCCATCCGGATCTACATTTTGACCCACATCTGGGGACCTGACCTAGGAATCATAATGAGTTCATCTCTATGTAAAAGCCCTGCCTTTCAGTTGACACCAATATCGTTCAGAAATTTTCCGGGCCATCCCGGTTCACGTTTTGACCCACATTTAGGGACCAGACCTAGGAATCATAATCAGTTCATCTCTGTGTAAAGGCCCTGCTCAGCACTTTTCATTTGGTACCAATATCCCTGAGAAATATCCCGGTGTTATCCGGGTCCGCGTGTTGACCCACACATTGGGACCCGACCTAGGTATCGTAATGAGTTCATTTCTATGTAAAATCCCTGCTCAAAACCCTTCATTTGATACCAATATCACTGAGAAATTTTTCGGGGTCATCCGGGACCCATATTTGGGGACCCGTCCTAGGCATCACAAATAAAATAGTTCTATGTTGAAATTCTCATCAAGACCTTTCATTTGATACAAATATCGCTCAAAAACATCCGAGGGTCATCCGGGTCCACGTTTTGAACCATATCTGGTATAATAAAACAACGTGTTTATGGTTTCGCTGTCGCAATACAAATTTGATTTATTATTCAAATTTGGTTTCTTTTATACAAAATTTATTCTTATGTACTACTTATTTACTAAGATACATATTTACTCTAAATGTATAGACTTAAAATAATAATGAAACCATTTCTCCCGGTTTCTCGTATTGTACATATTGTATATATGTATTAGATAGGGTCGAAAAAAAAAGTTGTAAAAGTCCGCCCCTAAATTTGAAGCTTATGCTTGGAGGGTTAAGGGACACAAAAAAACATTTTTTTTGGACACCGCGAAATACCGCCGAAATTGTTTTTTCTTGTAACTTTGTTATTTATCATCCGATTTTTTAAATTGATACGTCATTAGTTTCGTATTTTTAAGCTCTACATTTCCTTCTAATATCCTTTTGAACTCTGAAGTCGTTTTCACATAATTGGGTCAGCTAACTTATTTGTATGCCCATGAATTATCATCTTTGTATTGCCAAATGAAAGTGCTTCAGAATTCATAACAATGTTGCCTTGAAACGGTTTTACTAAATTAATAACAAAGAAGTTACGCCACAAAGAAGTTATTTAACGTAGCAATTATTTAACTAATTTTTTTAAGCAATTCAGGATATGTAAAGTTGTACAAGTCCGACCCTAAATTTGAAGCTTACATTGAGAGGATTAAAGAAAAAAATTTTTTTTCCTGATCCCGCGAAATACCGCCGAAATAGTTTTTTTATTGTAACTTTGTTATTTGACTTCAGAGTGCAAAAGGACATTAGAAGAAAGTATAGAGCTTCAAAATACGAAAATAATGACGTATCAATTTTAAAAATCGGATTATAAATAACAAAGTTACAAGAAAAAAACCATTTCGGCGGAATTTTGCGGGATCAGAAAAATTTTTTTTTTGTCCCTTAATCCTCTCATTATAAGCTTCAAATTTAGGGGTGGACTTTCACAACTTTACATATCCTGAATTGGCTAAAAGAAATGAGTTAAATAATAGGCATTAAATATTCGTAGTGACGTAACTTCTTTGTTTATTAATTTAGTAAAACCCTTTAAAGGCAACATTGTCATGAATTTTGAAGCACTTTCATTTGGCAAAACAAAGAGGATAATTCATGGACATACAAATAAGTTAGCTGACCCAACTATGTGAAAACAACTGCAGAGCTCAAAAGAGCATTAGAAGGAAGTGTAGAGCTGCAAAATACGAAAATAATGACGTATCAATTTTAAAAATCGGATGAAAAATAACAAAGTTGCAATAAAAAAACGATTTCGGCGGTATTTCCAGGTATCAAAAAAAATTTTTTTTTGTGTCCCTTAACCCTCTCAACATAAGCTTCAAATTTAGGGGCGAACTTTTACAACTTTTTTTTTCGTATGGGGACCAAACCTATCTAATATGTATGTACCTACGTACATGTACATATCGTCCCCTAAAAATACGGATGTCGTATGTGCTTTTTTTCGAAATTAGGATTATTGCATATTCATAGTAAACTGTGCTTGCGCTTTCGAATGGTGCTATCAGTTCGTTCCTAAACCCTATAATTTCTGAGATATCCGGTATGCACTTTGTCTTATGTAACATGGTTTCATCGTCCACTGTATGTATTTTGTCGTATGTGCACCAAATTTCGAACATACAAAATTTTGTATTGAAATTCATGATTTTTTTAATTAAAAATACATTTGTTGTACGTCATACAATTTTAGCTTAACTTATTATACCCAGCTGTACTACATAGTACACAGAGTATTACACTCTAAAAACTGCGTGTAAATATGCTACCAAAATATATGTAATTTTTAGTTGAAAATTACATTTTTTTCGTAGATTTACACTACAAGTGTGTAATTTACAGTTCTAAACGAAATTTTACGCACTTTTTAGCAAAAGTGAGCATATCATGCGATTTTACACGCATTTTGGATTAAAATTGTATACAGAATTTGTAAAATGAGCTAAAATTACATAGTGAATTGGTAATTTTGTTTAACTTATATGCGAAATTACAATTTATTACTCGATTCGTGTTTAGATTTAAAGTTTGTTTGTGTAGGCTTTACACTTTTATTGTTTAAATTTAAACAGCTTATCTGTTGAATTTTGCAGTGTGCGATTTTGCGCATAATAAGGTAGGAAAAAAGTAACCTACCTTTTTGTATGCAAAATCACACGAAAATTTCTAAGAGTGTATAGTTTTAATCACATAACGGTGGATTGTAACAGAATGAAATAATCGAGATAGATATAGACTTAGTATATATATCAAAATGTTCAGGGTGAAAAGAGAAATCGATTGAGCCATGTCCGTCCGTCCGTCCGTCTGTAAACACTCTAACTCGCGCAAAAATTGAGATATTTTTATGAAATTTGAAATACAAGTTGGTATCGAGATTGGGACGGTTGGTATTGAAAATGGGCGAAATCGGACCATGACCACGCCCACTTTTCCTATATAGAAAAAATCGGAAATTCGGTATTTCAGTTACTAATATAGCTGGAGCGATGAAATTTCACCCACGTATTGAGCTCAGGCCTCTATGAAGAAATTTGATGAAATTTTGGAAAATGGGCGGTGCCACGCCCACTTATTAAGGGTCAAACATTGAAAGTTTTATATGTCATAACTCAGAACCCGTTGAAGATATATCGATGAAATTTGGTATGCGTGATTTACTTACTTAGGCAATCGTATCGACGGAAAAATGTTAAAATCGGTTGACGGCCACGCCCATTTTTATATATGTGTATTATAAAGTGACCGAATAAAAACATTTTAAGCGATATCTCTGTCAAATATAAAGATATATCATTGAAATTTTATGGCAAGAGTTCAATTATGGACATAAAACAAAAAACACAAAAATTTGGAAAGTGGACGTGGCGCCGCCTCCTTTTAGAAGCAGGAATATACGAGATTTCTTAGCCTATAACTCGAGAAATAATTTATATATAATGACGAAACTTGGGTTGTGCACTCTTATTACTTCGGGTAATACATACTCAAAATTTTAGCGAAATCGGTTGACGACCACGCCCACTTTTATATATGGGAACTATAAAGTGGCCTAATAAAAACATTTTAAGCGATGTCTTTGTCGCATTGAAATTTTGTGGCATGAGTTACACAATAGACCGGGAACACAAAATAGAACAATTTTGGAAAATGGGCGTGGCACCGCCTCTTTTTAGACGAAGGAATCTACGAGATTTCGGAGCCCATAACTGGACAAATAATTGAGATATTATGATGAAACTTAGTTTATACACTTTTATAACTTGTGTTAATAGACACGGAAAAATTTATTGAAATCGGTCTATGACCACGCCTAATTTTTAACAAAGATATTTCTTGAACACTCTTTGAGAATTTGTAACGTGAAATCTTTGTAACTAGACGTCACAAAGGAATAAAATTTTGCATAAAGAGTACTATTCATATTCATATTCATTCCACTCGAACTTAGGCTTCCTTACTTGTTTTTATTGAGCATGGGCATGTAATGAAAACTGTAAATATAAGTGAGCACAAGCGACTAGGTTTTTCTTGTTTAGGCCCAACTTAATCTAGTTAGTTTTAAATCCTAAAAACTTCACGAAAGTAAAATAAGACCTGAAAAGTATGATATGTTACTTTGTCAAAGAGAGCGATGGGAAATTTTATGAAGAAATATTTCAATAAATAATATATGTATGTATATGTATTATTCTTAAATAATAATTAATAATCATTTCGCAGTATTATTATTTTTGAATAAAGGATTAACAACACAAACTGTATTTTATTACCTAGTACTAAAAATTGCCAACAGTTTTTCTTTTGATCATTAATCGTCCTGTATAAAGCTCTTTTCTATTGCATTCCTATTGGGTTCTGAATTCTTGAATTCAATTGATACTTGAATTTACTTTATAGTTGGTACCTCAAAATCAGCGCCAAATGAGCGCCATCAATTCTTCAGGTAAGTAAGTGACTTTACTGATTGCTAAGCTAAAAAAATTCTCTGATCGCCGTACCTGTTCACGACTGGGTTCACAAAAATGGAATATTGAAATTTATATGCATTCGAAAACGTTCGCAGATGTTGCATGGTATAATATCTGCATTGACTTGTCCCGTTAGTCGAATCATAATTGGATGATACTGTTATTATCTTCAGAATCTTCACAACTTTCAGCAAAAAATTTATATTATACATATTTTCAATATGTTTTTTGTCGTATATCAAAGAATTTTTCCGTTTTGTGAAAAAATGTAACATACGACAAAATACATTCTAAACAAATTAACTTATAACATCTTCCCAACAAAACTTACAGTAAGATTGGATCAGTCCGATGGGAGGGAAATATTTGGGTTATATCGAGTCACAAAATTGAGAAAATCCATAGGGCCATTTTAAAAATATTTAATGTTGAACTTAAAAAACCGTCTCCTGAAAAGTCAAGATTTGCTACATACGACATCCGTATTTTTAGAGGACGATATGTATGCTCCTATGAGCACTTAGGCTTAGAACAACATTGAAAGCGTGAGAATGCCAGCGTCAGCAATTTTGTGTACTTACGATTTGTGCAGGGCTGACTAAGTAGTCAGCGCCAGCGCGTGACAATACAATGTATGTAAATTTATTATGTATGTATGTTTGCGCTTGTGTAACTATATTTGACGCTCTACATCACCCTTCCAAAAAAATGCTCGCTTCATTTGTGAATTTAATGAAGCGAGTATTTCATTTCAATAGAAATTAAAATTGAACATTTGTGTTCCTGTTTTTATACTTACATATTTATTTTGATGTAAAAGTGGAAATGTCTTATGCTATTGCCTTAAGTCTATTTTTAAACGGTTTTATTTAGCTCACCCCGTTTGTTTTATTATTTATTCTTTATTCTTGGGTCAAATTTAGTAATTCAAATTTCACCCTCTTCCTGTCAACCGATTAATCTGAAATTTTGCACGCATGTATAACCCCGATGACAATGCAATATTATGGAAAAAAATTGCGATAGGTGGCGCGTGGGTCGCTATATTTATAAATTGCATTTATGGTCCTATTTGGCTGAAATTCGGAACATGTATTACTACCTTGAAAAGAAATATTTTCTTAAAAAAAAAATTCCGCTAGGTGGCGCGTGGGTCGCTATATTTACAAAAATCGCATTTATGGTCCGATTTGGCTGAAATTCGGAACATGTATTACTACCTTGAAAAGAAATATTTTCCTAAAAAAAACTTCCGATAGGTGGCGCGTGGGTCGCTATAGAGGCGTTGGACTGCAATAAACTAACGGGCAAGAAACCTTGCAATAATGAAGCACTAAATGAATTAAACAGAATGCGAAATAAAAACTAAAAACTAGAAAATAAAAATAGGTAAAAAAACTTTTTAAGTTAAACGGTTTTATGTTATACATACATTGCAATGTTTAAGATAAATGTACTAAAAACCAAAAAATAATGAAATAGATACAGTCGTGGGAATTATAAACATTTGCATAGACTAGACTAAAATAAAACCGGGGGCACGTCAATTGTCTACAAATTATCGACTTAATGTGCGATAGAAGAATCGTTTAATTCGTCGTTAGGCAGTTGGCCCGCAGACGGTGAGGAAAATACTTACTATTTTCTTGCTCATGGAAATTCCAATAGTTATACACTCCATGTTAATAAAAGAGATGTTGCAACTAGTTTATCGTTGGACATTCACACGAGGAATCGTTTCACTGCTCGTAGTTTGTCTTTAATCGACAAAACATATGATAAAAGTACTACTCGCTCACCACTATGAAACCCTAAAACTCGCTTATAATCGAGCTTGCTAGCTTTTTTCCACATTCTAGCCCTACTTATCACACGTCCATCGTTGTCGGTTGAACAACTGCCTAATTATAGTGTAACATTACAAAACAAACATTTTAATCAACGATTGTAGACAATTGACGTGCCCCACGGTTTTATTTTAGTCTAGTCTATGCAAATGTTTATAATTCCCACGACTGTATCTATTTTATTATTTTTTGGTTTTTAGTACATTTATCTTAAACATTGCAATGTATGTATAACATAAAACCGTTTAACTTAAAAAGTTTTTTTACCTATTTTTATTCACCCTGATCAATTTGATATATATAAGTCAATATCTATCTCGATTATTTTATGGTGTTACAATCCACCGTTATGTGATTAAAACTATAATACTCTGTGTACTAGTACAGCTGAGTATAATAAAGGAGCTTCAACTAAACCTTAGTTTAAATCTAGCTGCAGCAGTAATATTGTAGTTTATTTGAAAAAACAATGGAATTTAAAAACTACTTTATTATTGAGCTCTCAAGACCATTTTTTTTTTTTAAGGAAAAATTGAATGAAAGATTAATACTTGTTTGGTAGAAGTTATAGATCCATTTCGGAGACCACCACATCTCTTCATCAGACTTCTTTTTAACATTTTTTATTCATTGGCGTCCGCCGAGATCGAACCTCGGATTTAAAGTTTCTCCCTATTATTATTTCCAATTTAAATTATACATTTCATTATTTTTATTCATAAAAATTAAATTATTATACAAAAACCAGCCCAGAGTCATTGAAGCATGCCCTCTCCGTGTAATCATCATATTTTGGTCTTAAAATGAAATAAATGGAGAATTGCAAAATTTTGTCCCTATTATTTTTTCCAACACTGCATATACATATATTTATTTTAAAGTGCCTTATATATATATAAATACGTACATATGTAAATATATGTATGCATGTTTATTATCACACAAAATAAGCAAATGAATTTAAATTTACCCTTACATATGGATTTGTGTAGATTCTTTAATATTTATTTTCTTTATTTTATATTTTAGTTTATTTAACAATTGTTTTTTCCTGTTAATAAAAAAGTTTCAACAATTTAAGGTGGAAATTAGTTTATTTATTCCATTCAGCTAGCGCTATTAAGGTAACTAAATAAAATTAATATTTGAATAAGGATTGTGATTTGTAGATTTGGGGCAGGCGCGAAAAAGCACGCCGGCGTCGCCGCCGCCGAAATGTTTTTGGAATAGCGCCGCCGCCGCCGGAATCACTGTCGGCGTATATATCTAGCCTGTACTATTCACACGAGGAATCGTTTCACTGCTCGTAGTTTGTCTTTAATCGACAAAACATATGATAAAAGTACTACTCGCTCACCACTATGAAACCCTAAAACTCGCTTATAATCGAGCTTGCTAGCTTTTTTCCACATTCTAGCCCTACTTATCACACGTCCATCGTTGTCGGTTGAACAACTGCCTAATTATAGTGTAACATTACAAAACAAACATTTTAATCAACGATTGTAGACAATTGACGTGCCCCACGGTTTTATTTTAGTCTAGTCTATGCAAATGTTTATAATTCCCACGACTGTATCTATTTTATAATTTTTTGGTTTTTAGTACATTTATCTTAAAAATTGCAATGTATGTATAACATAAAACCGTTTAACTTAAAAAGTTTTTTTTACCTATTTTTATTATGTACTATAATTTTCTTCTCTAAATTTTTCAATATATGATTATTATTAACACGCTTTTATTAGCTTCACCTGTATGTATGTATGTATGTATGTATGTATGTATGTATGCATGTATGTATGTATGTATGTATGTATGTAACTTCATCCCATCCTAAAAGTTGCAACATTTAACTAAATTATTACATCTTTCAAACATTCACTTTTTTGTGTTCTCTCTATTATTTCTATTCTCCTCCGGATTCGAAACATGACATCAACAGCCCAACGGCATCATATAGTAGGACATTCAACATTATATTTTATGCTTCATTGCGGCTTTTATGTTACCTTTCTTCAAAATAGCCTCTATGAATTTCAATTCACTCCCGTATATAAGCCAATAAGTAACAAGCTTTCAGGGTACGGAAAAACTCACTCACGAACGCTCAAAAATATAATAATATAATATAATACAATGTAATAATAATAATATAATATAATACAATGGCGCTATTATAACTCTGACGAGTTTTATGGCCGAGCTTCTCTCCCAATTCGAGGTGTGCTCCTTTTTGTTTTTCCTACTAATTGGGTGGACCTACAATTTTATGCCGGCTCCGAACGGCGAATGCATTTTTTGTGAGAAGCTTTTTTCATGGCAGAAATACTCTCGGAGGGTATGCCGCCCACTGCCGAGAGGTGACCGCTGCTCTTAAAAAACCCAATAATTGGATTTTTACTAATTAGAAAAATTTGTTTGGCTCGGACCGTGGTTTGAACCCGAGACCTCTGGCATAGCAGGCGAGCACTCTACCCACTGCACCACAGCGGCCAAAATACATTCTTCTCAAATCACAAACAAATGTTCAAAGAAAAATGTATAACCACTCAAATAGCGAGCGAACTAACGCACAACAGCCAGCGATCGCTCATAGCGATGGCGATAAACTCAATGCATAAATTCACTCAAAAATAAAGCTTGAAGCTTTCTGTTTTGGGTTTGTTGTATTTGCAATGAAATCAACCGCATGTACAATGTACATACATACATATGCAGAGCAAGAACTGGTTTTGTGTTTTGTGTAACAAGCTTTCTGTTTTGTCGTTGTTGTGTTTGCAATAAAAACAATCGCATGTACATACATATGTATGCAAAGCAAGAACTGGTTTTGTTTGTAATTCATTTAATAGTAAGTGCTGAATCAACGAAAAGGAACCCTAATTACATTTTTATACAATGTTTTGTAAACGTGAGGTGAAAAAATTTTCTCTAAAAAAAAAAAAAAAAATAAAAATAAAAAAAAATAAAAAAAAAATGCGCCACTCGGGACTCGAACCTGAGCTCCTTGGTCCGTAGGCAGCATACCTCACCATTACGCTACAAACGTATTCGGAGCTTTATTGTCTAAATTCGAATTTATTCAATCAGGTTTCTTTTTTTTTGTTCTTTTCAAATGCTTCACCTCAACTTCTCTTCACTTTCTGATTGTAAAATATAACAAAACGTTTGGGAAATTTTGTATTTCCAAACTAGTTTGGAAAACCTTGAATAAAAGGGTTTGGAAAATATTGCATAATAAGCTAGTTTACTTCACTGCATATTGGGATTTTTGGTAGAAGTTATAAATACATATGTATGTAGATCTATTTCGGAGAACACCACATCCCATCAGACTTCTTTTTACTTTTATTCTTGCGTCCGCATAAAACATCCTTTAATGAAAAATTTCACTAAAAAGTCAAAAATAAATAATAGCTTAAAAAACTAAAAAACACGCTTTAATCTTAAAAATCGTACTAAAAATTGAGAAATAATTTAATTAGAAAGAAAATGGTGAACGAAAATATAAGTATTTAAGGAAAAGCGTGGGGGTGCTCAATAATATTTGAACATGAAAATATTCGATTCGCACAACTAGTACAAAAATATACCTAGTTGCGAAATTAAAGAGTACGATATATGAAATCTAAAAAAAGTCAAAATAAAATTATTAGTAAAAAAACACCGATTTGAAATATTTCTTGACATACTGAGCACCCCATGCTTTTCCTTAAATACTTATATTTTCGTTCATAATTTTCTTTCTAATTAAATTATTTCTCAATTTTTAGTACGATTTTTAAGATTAAAGCGTGTTTTTTAGTTTTTTAAGCTATTATTTATTTTTACCTATACTTTCTACCTTATAGGGAGTTAAACTATAGTTATTGATCTTATCAATATTTACTACTCTATAGGGCCTTTTATATCTACTATCTAACTTATGTCCTGCTTCATTTTTAACTAGTACTAAACTAATTTCCTTACCTACCATAGTAAATTTTCTGTTTTTCCTTAGCCTGTTTTATTAACCTATTAGCTCTTTCCTGTGCTATTTGTAACCTATATTTAACTTCTTTGTCGTAAGCCTCATAATTATATAATGGGCTAACTGTGTCTTCTTGCAAGAATTCGTATGTCGTTGCCGGTTTTCCAAATATTAGTTCAAAAGGGCAGTAACCATGAACTGTTGAAGGTGTTGTGTTATAACAATAGGTAAAGTACTTGAGGTACTCATCCCAATCGTCTTTGTCAGTGGATATGTATGAACGTACATATTCATTGAATGTTCTATGGCTGCGTTCAACAGTGCCTAATGTTTGATGATGGTAAGGTGTAGAAGTTTTGTGTTCTATTTTAAGAAATATTTTCTTTAAAAAAAATTCCGCTAGGTGGCGCGTGGGTCGCTATATTTACAAAAATCGCATTTATGGTCCGATTTGGCTGAAATTCGGAACATGTATTACTACCTTGAAAAGAAATATTTTCTTAAAAAAAAATTCCGCTAGGTGGCGCGTGGGTCGCTATATTTACAAAAATCGCATTTATGGTCCGATTTGGCTGAAATTCGGAACATGTATTACTACCTTGAAAGGAAATATTTTCCTTAAAAAAACTTCCGATAGGTGGCGCGTGGGTCGCTATAGAGGCGTTGGACTGCAATAAACTAACGGGCAAGAAATCTTGCAATAATGAAGCACTAAATGAATTAAACAGAATGCGAAATAAAAACTAAAAACTAGAAAATAAAAATAGGTAAAAAAACTTTTTAAGTTAAACGGTTTTATGTTATACATACATTGCAATGTTTAAGATAAATGTACTAAAAACCAAAAAATAATAAAATAGATACAGTCGTGGGAATTATAAACATTTGCATAGACTAGACTAAAATAAAACCGGGGGCACGTCAATTGTCTACAAATTATCGACTTAATGTGCGATAGAAGAATCGTTTAATTCGTCGTTAGGCAGTTGGCCCGCAGACGGTGAGGAAAATACTTACTATTTTCTTGCTCATGGAAATTCCAATAGTTATACACTCCATGTTAATAAAAGAGATGTTGCAACTAGTTTATCGTTGGACATTCACACGAGGAATCGTTTCACTGCTCGTAGTTTGTCTTTAATCGACAAAACATATGATAAAAGTACTACTCGCTCACCACTATGAAACCCTAAAACTCGCTTATAATCGAGCTTTCTAGCTTTTTTCCACATTCTAGCCCTACTTATCACACGTCCATCGTTGTCGGTTGAACAACTGTCTAATTATAGTGTAACATTACAAAACAAACATTTTAATCAACGATTGTAGACAATTGACGTGCCCCACGGTTTTATTTTAGTCTAGTCTATGCAAATGTTTATAATTCCCACGACTGTATCTATTTTATTATTTTTTGGTTTTTAGTACATTTATCTTAAACATTGCAATGTATGTATAACATAAAACCGTTTAACTTAAAAAGTTTTTTTACCTATTTTTATTATGTACTATAATTTTCTTCTCTAAATTTTTCAATATATGATTATTATTAACACGCTTTTATTAGCTTCACCTGTATGTATGTATGTATGTATGTATGCATGTATGTATGTATGTATGTATGTATGTATGTAACTTCATCCCATCCTAAAAGTTGCAACATTTAACTAAATTATTACATCTTTCAAACATTCACTTTTTTGTGTTCTCTCTATTATTTCTATTCTCCTCCGGATTCGAAACATGACATCAACAGCCCAACGGCATCATATAGTAGGACATTCAACATTATATTTTATGCTTCATTGCGGCTTTTATGTTACCTTTCTTCAAAATAGCCTCTATGAATTTCAATTCACTCCCGTATATAAGCCAATAAGTAACAAGCTTTCAGGGTACGGAAAAACTCACTCACGAACGCTCAAAAATATAATAATATAATATAATACAATGTAATAATAATAATATAATATAATACAATGGCGCTATTATAACTCTGACGAGTTTTATGGCCGAGCTTCTCTCCCAATTCGAGGTGTGCTCCTTTTTGTTTTTCCTACTAATTGGGTGGACCTACAGTTTTATGCCGGCTCCGAACGGCGAATGCATTTTTTGTGAGAAGCTTTTTTCATGGCAGAAATACTCTCGGAGGGTATGCCGCCCACTGCCGAGAGGTGACCGCTGCTCTTAAAAAACCCAATAATTGGATTTTTACTAATTAGAAAAATTTGTTTGGCTCGGACCGTGGTTTGAACCCGAGATCTCTGGCATAGCAGGCGAGCACTCTACCCACTGCACCACAGCGGCCAAAATACATTCTTCTCAAATCACAAACAAATGTTCAAAGAAAAATGTATAACCACTCAAATAGCGAGCGAACTAACGCACAACAGCCAGCGATCGCTCATAGCGATGGCGATAAACTCAATGCATAAATTCACTCAAAAATAAAGCTTGAAGCTTTCTGTTTTGGGTTTGTTGTATTTGCAATGAAATCAACCGCATGTACAATGTACATACATACATATGCAGAGCAAGAACTGGTTTTGTGTTTTGTGTAACAAGCTTTCTGTTTTGTCGTTGTTGTGTTTGCAATAAAAACAATCGCATGTACATACATATGTATGCAAAGCAAGAACTGGTTTTGTTTGTAATTCATTTAATAGTAAGTGCTGAATCAACGAAAAGGAACCCTAATTACATTTTTATACAATGTTTTGTAAACGTGAGGTGAAAAAATTTTCTCTAAAAATAAAAAAAAAAAAAAAATGCGCCACTCGGTACTCGAACCTGAGCTCCTTGGTCCGTAGGCAGCATACCTCACCATTACGCTACAAACGTATTCGGAGCTTTATTGTCTAAATTCGAATTTATTCAATCAGGTTTCTTTTTTTTTGTTCTTTTCAAATGCTTCACCTCAACTTCTCTTCACTTTCTGATTGTAAAATATAACAAAACGTTTGGGAAATTTTGTATTTCCAAACTAGTTTGGAAAACCTTGAATAAAAGGGTTTGGAAAATATTGCATAATAAGCTAGTTTACTTCACTGCATATTGGGATTTTTGGTAGAAGTTATAAATACATATGTATGTAGATCTATTTCGGAGAACACCACATCCCATCAGACTTCTTTTTACTTTTATTCTTGCGTCCGCATAAAACATCCTTTAATGAAAAATTTCACTAAATAGTCAAAAATAAATAATAGCTTAAAAAACTAAAAAACACGCTTTAATCTTAAAAATCGTACTAAAAATTGAGAAATAATTTAATTAGAAAGAAAATGGTGAACGAAAATATAAGTATTTAAGGAAAAGCGTGGGGGTGCTCAATAATATTTGAACATGAAAATATTCGATTCGTACAACTAGTACAAAAATATACCTAGTTGCGAAATTAAATAGTACGATATATGAAATCTAAAAAAAGTCAAAATAAAATTATTAGTAAAAAAACACCGATTTGAAATATTTCTTGACATACTGAGCACCCCATGCTTTTCCTTAAATACTTATATTTTCGTTCATCATTTTCTTTCTAATTAAATTATTTCTCAATTTTTAGTACGATTTTTAAGATTAAAGCGTGTTTTTTAGTTTTTTAAGCTATTATTTATTTTTACCTATACTTTCTACCTTATAGGGAGTTAAACTATAGTTATTGATCTTATCAATATTTACTACTCTATAGGGCCTTTTATATCTACTATCTAACTTATGTCCTGCTTCATTTTTAACTAGTACTAAACTAATTTCCTTACCTACCATAGCAAATTTTCTGTTTTTCCTTAGCCTGTTTTATTAACCTATTAGCTCTTTCCTGTGCTATTTGTAACCTATATTTAACTTCTTTGTCGTAAGCCTCATAATTATATAATGGGCTAACTGTGTCTTCTTGCAAGAATTCGTATGTCGTTGCCGGTTTTCCAAATATTAGTTCAAAAGGGCAGTAACCATGAACTGTTGAAGGTGTTGTGTTATAACAATAGGTAAAGTACTTGAGGTACTCATCCCAATCGTCTTTGTCAGTGGATATGTATGAACGTACATATTCATTGAATGTTCTATGGCTGCGTTCAACAGTGCCTAATGTTTGATGATGGTAAGGTGTAGAAGTTTTGTGTTCTATTTTAAGAAATATTTTCTTTAAAAAAAATTCCGCTAGGTGGCGCGTGGGTCGCTATATTTACAAAAATCGCATTTATGGTCCGATTTGGCTGAAATTCGGAACATGTATTACTACCTTGAAAAGAAATATTTTCTTAAAAAAAAAATTCCGCTAGGTGGCGCGTGGGTCGCTATATTTACAAAAATCGCATTTATGGTCCGATTTGGCTGAAATTCGGAACATGTATTACTACCTTGAAAGGAAATATTTTCCTAAAAAAAACTTCCGATAGGTGGCGCGTGGGTCGCTATAGAGGCGTTGGACTGCAATAAACTAACGGGCAAGAAACCTTGCAATAATGAAGCACTAAATGAATTAAACAGAATGCGAAATAAAAACTAAAAACTAGAAAATAAAAATAGGTAAAAAAACTTTTTAAGTTAAACGGTTTTATGTTATACATACATTGCAATGTTTAAGATAAATGTACTAAAAACCAAAAAATAATAAAATAGATACAGTCGTGGGAATTATAAACATTTGCATAGACTAGACTAAAATAAAACCGGGGCACGTCAATTGTCTACAAATTATCGACTTAATGTGCGATAGAAGAATCGTTTAATTCGTCGTTAGGCAGTTGGCCCGCAGACGGTGAGGAAAATACTTACTATTTTCTTGCTCATGGAAATTCCAATAGTTATACACTCCATGTTAATAAAAGAGATGTTGCAACTAGTTTATCGTTGGACATTCACACGAGGAATCGTTTCACTGCTCGTAGTTTGTCTTTAATAGACAAAACATATGATAAAAGTACTACTCGCTCACCACTATGAAACCCTAAAACTCGCTTATAATCGAGCTTGCTAGCTTTTTTCCACATTCTAGCCCTACTTATCACACGTCCATCGTTGTCGGTTGAACAACTGCCTAATTATAGTGTAACATTACAAAACAAACATTTTAATCAACGATTGTAGACAATTGACGTGCCCCACGGTTTTATTTTAGTCTAGTCTATGCAAATGTTTATAATTCCCACGACTGTATCTATTTTATTATTTTTTTGTTTTTAGTACATTTATCTTAAACATTGCAATGTATGTATAACATAAAACCGTTTAACTTAAAAAGTTTTTTTACCTATTTTTATTATGTACTATAATTTTCTTCTCTAAATTTTTCAATATATGATTATTATTAACACGCTTTTATTAGCTTCACCTGTATGTATGTATGTATGTATGTATGTATGTATGCATGTATGTATGTATGTATGTATGTATGTATGTATGTATGTATGTATGTAACTTCATCCCATCCTAAAAGTTGCAACATTTAACTAAATTATTACATCTTTCAAACATTCACTTTTTTGTGTTCTCTCTATTATTTCTATTCTCCTCCGGATTCGAAACATGACATCAACAGCCCAACGGCATCATATAGTAGGACATTCAACATTATATTTTATGCTTCATTGCGGCTTTTATGTTACCTTTCTTCAAAATAGCCTCTATGAATTTCAATTCACTCCCGTATATAAGCCAATAAGTAACAAGCTTTCAAGGTACGGAAAAACTCACTCACGAACGCTCAAAAATATAATAATATAATATAATACAATGTAATAATAATAATATAATATAATACAATGGCGCTATTATAACTCTGACGAGTTTTATGGCCGATCTTCTCTCCCAATTCGAGGTGTGCTCCTTTTTGTTTTTCCTACTAATTGGGTGGACCTACAGTTTTATGCCGGCTCCGAACGGCGAATGCATTTTTTGTGAGAAGCTTTTTTCATGGCAGAAATACTCTCGGAGGGTATGCCGCCCACTGCCGAGAGGTGACCGCTGCTCTTAAAAAACCCAATAATTGGATTTTTACTAATTAGAAAAATTTGTTTGGCTCGGACCGTGGTTTGAACCCGAGACCTCTGGCATAGCAGGCGAGCACTCTACCCACTGCACCACAGCGGCCAAAATACATTCTTCTCATATAACAAACAAATGTTCAAAGAAAAATGTATAACCACTCAAATAGCGAGCGAACTAACGCACAACAGCCAGCGATCGCTCATAGCGATGGCGATAAACTCAATGCATAAATTCACTCAAAAATAAAGCTTGAAGCTTTCTGTTTTGGGTTTGTTGTATTTGCAATGAAATCAACCGCATGTACAATGTACATACATACATATGCAGAGCAAGAACTGGTTTTGTGTTTTGTGTAACAAGCTTTCTGTTTTGTCGTTGTTGTGTTTGCAATAAAAACAATCGCATGTACATACATATGTATGCAAAGCAAGAACTGGTTTTGTTTGTAATTCATTTAATAGTAAGTGCTGAATCAACGAAAAGGAACCCTAATTACATTTTTATACAATGTTTTGTAAACGTGAGGTGAAAAAATTTTCTCTAAAAATAAAAAAATAAAAAAAAAAATAAAAAAAAAAATAAAAATGCGCCACTCGGGACTCGAACCTGAGCTCCTTGGTCCGTAGGCAGCATACCTCACCATTACGCTACAAACGTATTCGGAGCTTTATTGTCTAAATTCGAATTTATTCAATCAGGTTTCTTTTTTTTTGTTCTTTTCAAATGCTTCACCTCAACTTCTCTTCACTTTCTGATTGTAAAATATAACAAAACGTTTGGGAAATTTTGTATTTCCAAACTAGTTTGGAAAACCTTGAATAAAAGGCTTTGGAAAATATTGCATAATAAGCTAGTTTAACTTCACTGCATATTGGGATTTTTGGTAGAAGTTATAAATACATATGTATGTAGATCTATTTCGGAGAACACCACATCCCATCAGACTTCTTTTTACTTTTATTCTTGCGTCCGCATAAAACATCCTTTAATGAAAAATTTCACTAAAAAGTCAAAAATAAATAATAGCTTAAAAAACTAAAAAACACGCTTTAATCTTAAAAATCGTACTAAAAATTGAGAAATAATTTAATTAGAAAGAAAATGGTGAACGAAAATATAAGTATTTAAGGAAAAGCGTGGGGGTGCTCAATAATATTTGAACATGAAAATATTCGATTCGCACAACTAGTACAAAAATATACCTAGTTGCGAAATTAAAGAGTACGATATATGAAATCTAAAAAAAGTCAAAATAAAATTATTAGTAAAAAAACACCGATTTGAAATATTTTTTGACATACTGAGCCGGTTGCCGGTTTTCCAAATATTAGTTCAAAAGGGCAGTAACCATGAACTGTTGAAGGTGTTGTGTTATAACAATAGGTAAAGTACTTGAGGTACTCATCCCAATCGTCTTTGTCAGTGGATATGTATGAACGTACATATTCATTGAATGTTCTATGGCTGCGTTCAACAGTGCCTAATGTTTGATGATGGTAAGGTGTAGAAGTTTTGTGTTCTATTTTTAATAATTTACACAGTTATTCAAAAACGTTATTTTTATATTCCGTTCCCATATCTGTTAGTATGGTCTTCATACATCCATAAATGAGAATGAAATGTTCGAAAATGGCTTTGGCCACTGTCTTTGCATGTTTACTTTCAATTGGAATTGCTATTAGGTATTTAGTTAAGTCACATATTATAGTGACTGCATACTCATTTCCATTCAATGATTTTGGAAATGGTCCAATTGTGTCAATTTGAACTATATCAAACGCTTTTGTTGGCGTTTCTGTTATTGTCATGGATTCTTTTAAATTTTTATTAATTTTGTTTTTGTTATATTCAGCGTCATTTCATTTAGTTGTACGATTGATTCCTGGGTGGCCACCAGATAGGGTCGAAAAAAAATGTCGTAAAAGTCCGCCCCTAAATTTTAAGCTTATGTTGAGAGGGTTAAGGGACACAAAAAAAAATTTTTTTTGACCCCGCGAAATACCGCCGAAATTGTTTTTTCTTGTAACTTTGTTATTTATCATCCGATTTTTAAAATTGATACGTCATTAGTTTCGTATTCTGAAGCTCTACATTTCCTTCTAATGTCCTTTTGAGCTCTGAAGTCGTTTTCACATAGTTGGGTCAGCTAAGTTATTTGTATGTCCATGAATTATCCTCTTTGTGTTGCCAAATGAAAGTGCTTAAAAATTCATAACAATGTTGCCTTGAAACGGTTTTACTAAATTAATAAACAAAGAAGTTACTTCACAAAGAAGTTATTTAACGTAGCAATTATTTAACAAATTTTTTTAAGCAATTCAGTATATGTATAGTTGTAAAAGTCCGACCCTAAATTTGAAGCTTATATTGAGAGGAATAAAGAAAAAATTTTTATTTTTTTTTCTGCTCCCGCGAAATACTGCCGAAATAGTTTTTTTATTGTAACTTTGTTATTTGACTTCAGAGTGCGTTTGATGGAAACACGGTGTAGGTACTTTATATAAAGCAAGTGCTGCATAAAGTGGGCGTAGCCGCGCCCATTTTCAAAATTTTTATCAGTCATACAACTAAGCATATGAATATTATTCTTTGTGCAAAATTTCATTCCTTTATGACTTCTAGTTACAAAGATGAGACGTTACAAATTCCCAAAGGGTGTTCCAGACATATCTTTGTTAAAAAGTAGGCGTGGTCATAAACCGATTTCAATAAATTTTTGCGTGTCTATTAACACAAGTTATAAAAGTGTATAAACCAAGTTTCGTCATAATATCTCAATTATTTGTCGAGTTATAGGCTAAGAAATCTCGTATATTCCGTTGTCTAAAAAGAGGCGGTGCCACGCCCATTTTCCACAATTTGTCTATTTTTTGTTTCCGGTCTATTGTGGAACTCTTTCCACAAAATTTCAATGAATTATCTTTATATTTGGCAAAGATATCGCTTAAAATGTTTTTATTAGGCAACTTTATAATACCCATATATAAAAGTGGGCGTGGTCGTCAACCGATTTCGCTAAAATTTTCAACATGTATTACCACAAGTAACACAAGTGTACACACCAAGTTTCGTCATTATATATTATTTGTCGAATTATGGGCTCAGAAATCTCGTATATTCCAGCTTCTAAAAAGAGGCGGTGCCACGCCCGTTTTCCAAAATTTTTGTGTTTTTCGTTGTATGTCCGCAGGTGGACTCCTGGCATAAAATTTAAATGATATATCTTTATATTTGACAGAGATATCGCTTAAAATGTTTTTATTAGGTCACTTTATAATACAAATATATAAAAGTGGGCGTGGCCGTCAACTGATGTTAACTATTTTCCGTCCAAACGTTTGCCTAAGTAACTAAATCACGCGTACCAAATTTCATCGATATATCTTCAATGGTTTCTGAGTTATGACATATAAAACTTTCAATGTTGGCTCCTTAATAAGTGGGCGTGGCACCGCCCATTTTCCAAAATTCCATCAAATTTCTTCTTACGGGCCTGAGCTCGACACGTGGGTAAAATTTCATCACTCTAGCTATATTAGTGGCTGAGATACCAAATTTCCGATTTTTTCTATATAAGAAAAGTGGGCGTGGTCATGGTCCGATTTCGCCCATTTTCAATACCAACCGTCCCAGTGTCGATACGAACTTGCATCTCAAATTTCATCAAAATATCTCAATTTTTGCACGAGCTAGAGTGTTTACAGACGGACGGACGGACAGACGGACGGACGGATATGGCTCAATCGATTTCTCTTTTCACCCTGATCATTTTGATATATATAAGTCTATATTTATCTCGATTATTTCATTCTGTTACAATCCACCGTTATGTGATTAAAACTATAATACTCTGTGTACTTGTACAGCTGAGTATAAAAATGATTTCGGTGGTATTTCGCGGGATCAAAAAAAAAATTTTTTTTGTGTCCCTTAACTCTTTCAACCAGGGACCGTAACGGTTATAAGTGATATGCAAAAAGTTGATTTTTAACGATTATTTTCTGAGTTTTATTTTTTGCTCAGAAAATAAAAGTTATTTTTTGAGTTTTATTTTTCCCTCAGAAAATAAAAGTTATTTTTTGAGTTTTATTTTTCGATCAGAAAATAAAAGTTATTTTTTGAGTTTTATTTTTCGCTCAGAAAATAAAAGTTATTTTTTGAGTTTTATTTTTCGATCAGAAAATAAAAGTTATTTTTTGAGTTTTATTTTTTTGCTCAGATAATAAAACTTATTTTTTGAGTTTTATTTTTTTATCTGAGCAAAAAAATAAAACTCAAAAAATAACTTTTATTTTCTGATCGAAAAATAAAACTCAAAAAATAACTTTTATTTTCTGAGGGAAAAATAAAACAAAAAATAACTTTTATTTTCTGATCGAAAAATAAAACTCAAAAAATAACTTTTATTTTCTGAGGGAAAAATAAAACTCAAAAAATAACTTTTATTTTCTGATCGAAAAATAAAACTCAGAAAAAAACTTTTATTTTCTGAGGGAAAAATAAAACTCAAAAAATAACTTTTATTTTCTGAGCGAAATATAAAAATCAAAAAATAACTTTTATTTGCTGAGGGAAAAATAAAACTCAGAAAATAACGATTAAAAATAAATTTTTTTATAAAAATCGAAAAAATAAAAGTTAATGCACCTAGAGGTAGTCTGCGTTACGGTGATTACATCAATGTACTTCTTTTGCGTTTAGCGTTTCTCCTTCAGTATGATTTTTTTAGTCAAAATTTAAAAAATAACGCTTATTTGCAATCCCTGCTTTCAACATAAGCTTCAAATTTAGGGGCGGACTTTTAAAACTTTTTTTTTTCGTATGGAGACCAACTCTATTTGGTGGCCACCATTAACAGGATCATCGTGATATTTATGAAGAATATTTTTTATTTTTCCATTATCTGTCACATGCATAACCTCCGGAGTTAATGCAATGATTAAATTTTTGAGAACTTTGTACCAATTTTTGGTTCTTTAAATGTGTCTACTCGAGTTTAACTAAACTAAATGATACATATTTATGTACCTAATCACATATATACATAAAATTACATTTTTAATAGTATATATGTGCTCGCGTCACATAAATACGTAAAATTTATAAATAAACTTTTATTATCTGAGCAAAAAAATAAAACTCAAAAAATAACTTTTATTTTCTGATCGAAAAATAAAACTCAAAAAATAACTTTTATTTTCTGAGGGAAAAATAAAACTCAAAAAATAACTTTTATTTTCTGATCGAAAAATAAAACTCAAAAAATAACTTTTATTTTCTGAGGGAAAAATAAAACTCAAAAAATAACTTTTATTTTCTGATCGAAAAATAAAACTCAGAAAAAAACTTTTATTTTCTGAGGGAAAAATAAAACTCAAAAAATAACTTTTATTTTCTGAGCGAAATATAAAAATCAAAAAATAACTTTTATTTGCTGAGGGAAAAATAAAACTCAGAAAATAACGATTAAAAATCAATTTTTTTATAAAAATCGAAAAAATAAAAGTTAATGCACCTAGAGGTAGTCTGCGTTACGGTGATTACATCAATGTACTTCTTTTGCGTTTAGCGTTTCTCCTTCAGTATGATTTTTTTAGTCAAAATTTAAAAAATAACGCTTATTTGCAATCCCTGCTTTCAACATAAGCTTCAAATTTAGGGGCGGACTTTTAAAACTTTTTTTTTCGTATGGAGACCAACTCTATTTGGTGGCCACCATTAACAGGATCATCGTGATATTTATGAAGAATATTTTTTATTTTTCCATTATCTGTCACATGCATAACCTCCGGAGTTAATGCAATGATTAAATTTTTGAGAACTTTGTACCAATTTTTGGTTCTTTAAATGTGTCTACTCGAGTATAACTAAACAATTTGTCTCCTGGGGACAACTGTATTTTATTAATTCCTAAATTGCCGGCTTCTTTCATAAGACTGGTAAAGAATTGTCCTAAGTCAATCTTCGCCTCAACAATTAGGTTATTTATATTAATTTCGCTACAAATTTTCTTTCCTTTTTTGAAATATAATTTCGGAGGATCGAAAACGAGCTGGACTAGTCTTTTTACTTCACATTTATATAGCGCTTCATATATTATAGGGTTCTCATTGTGACATTTCTCTTCATTTTTTATATTACTGGATGTTTGTTTAGTTTCCGATCTAGTCGTAACTTTCAATATTTTACATGCTTCAATTGATATTTCTTTAAGATCTTTGATGTCTATGCGCGATAGTGCGCCTGCTACGTAGTTTTCTTTTCCAGCTATGTACTCCACCTCAAAGTCATATTCTTCCAAATCTAGTCGAATTCTAGTTAATTTTGATGATGGGTTTTTCATCGAAAAAAGGTAAGTTAAGGGTCGGTGGTCTGTTTTAATTGTGAATTTTCTACCGTAGACGTACGGTCTGAAATAAGTGATAGCCCAATGAATGGCTGCTAATTCTTTTTCAATTATTGCTTTATTTATTTCGCCTTTTGTGAAAGATCTAGAGACATAAGCAACTGGTAATTGGTTTCCTTCATATTCTTGACTTAGTACTGCTCCGCAGGCATATCCACTTGCATCCGTTGTTATGCAGAATTCTTTATTGAAACTTGGTTATTGTAAAATATTTGCGCTAATTAGTGCATTTTTCAAATAGTTAAATGATTTTTCACATTCTTCTGTCCAATTAAAAACTATGTTCTTTTTGCAAAGTCTTGTTAATATTCTAGAATATTCTGCGAAATTTAGTATAAATCTTCTTTTAGCTTCGTCAGCATTCTTGGGAGTTGGGTAATTCTGAACAATTTTAAATTTATTTGGGTCGGGTAAAATTCCTTTACTTGTACATGTGTCCAAGGTAAGTAACTTCTTGGTTGAAAAATAGACATTTATCTGGGTGTAATTTTAAATTATATTTTCTGCAAGTTGTGAAACATCCCTTAAATTTTTTATCATATGCTTTTCGGAGCATCCTAATACTACTAAGTCATCCATATACAAGAATGCTTGTGATGGCTTCAGTCCTGCGAATGCCAAAGTCATCATTCTTTGAAATGAATTTGGTGCTACTTTGAGACCATAAGGCAATCTTTTGAAACGGTAAGTACCATTGTCTGCGGTAAATGATGTTATATCTCGAGTTTCTGGGCTTAGCTTTATTTGGTGAAAACCTGACATTAAATCCAAGCAAGAAAAATATTTTGCTCTTCCTAATTGATCCAATATATCATCGATTCTTGGTAACGGGAATTTATCTGCGGTTAGTTTTTTATTTACTTGTCTATAGTCAATAACTAGTCTCCATCTTTTGTCGTTATTACCTGGAAGTGATTTTTTCGGTACTAGTAAAATAAGGCTATTATATTCGGAAATAGATGGTTCTATTAGGTCATCTTGTATTAATTTATTTACTTGTTTATTAATTTCCTATTTGTGTGCTTCTAGTCTATATATATAAAAATGATTTGGTATTTAATTGAAACGCTAAAACTTGAAAACGGCTGAACCAAATCAAAAACTTCCTTAGGGGGGTTTGTTTGTTGTTACCTCGCGAAGGTATAGTCGAAGAAAAAATTTAAAAATGTTAGGGGGGCGTGGCACCTCCCATACAACCTTAATTTTTAAAGCTGATTATCTCTAAAACAGTTCAAGGTAGGGAGCTGAAAATTGGTATAGAGGTAGGTGATATCAAAACCCTTCTCACTCAAAAAATTGGGGGTTATCAGAAAAGGGGGCGTGGCACCTCCCATACAACCTTAATTTTTAAAGCTAATTATCTCTAAAACAGTTCAAGGTAGGGAGCTGAAAATTGGTATACAGGTAGGTGATATCAAACCCCTTCTCACTCAGAAAAGTGGGGGTTATCATAAAAGGGGGCGTGACACCTCCTATACAACCTTAATTTTTAAAGCTGATTATCTCTAAAACGGTTTAAGGTAGGGAGCTGAAAATTGGTATAGAGGTAGGTGATATCAAAACCCTTCTCACTCAGAAAAATGGGGGTTATCAGAAAAGGGGGCGTGGCACCTCCCATACAACCTTAATTTTTAAAGCTGATTATCTCTAAAACAGTTAAAGGTAGGGAACTGAAAATTGGTATAGAGGTAGGTGATATCAAAACCCTTCTCACTCAGAAAAGTGGGGGTTATCAGAAAAGGGGGCGTGGCACCTCCCATACAACCTTAATTTTTAAAGCTGATTATCTCTAAAACAGTTCAAAGTAGGGAACAGAAAATTGGTATAGAGGTAGGTGATATCAAAACCCTTCTCACTCAGAAAATTGGGTGTTATCAGAAAAGGGGGCGTGGCACCTCCCATACAACCTTAATTTTTAAAGCTAATTATCTCTAAAACAGTTCAAGGTAGGGAGCTGAAAATTGGTATAGAGGTAGGTGATATCAAACCCCATCTCACTCAGAAAAGTGGGGGTTATCATAAAAGGGGGCGTGGCACCTCCCATACAACCTTAATTTGTAAAGCTGATTATCTCTAAAACAGTTCAAGGTAGGGAGCTGAAAATTGGTATAAAGGTAGGTGATATCAAACCCTTTCTCACTCAGAAAAGTGGGGGTTATCATAAAAGGGGGCGTGGCACCTCCCATACAACCTTAATTTTTAAAGCTGATTATCTCTAAAACGGTTTAAGGTAGGGAGCTGAAAATTGGTACAGAGGTAGGTGATATCAAACCCCTTCTCACTCAGAAAAGTGGGGGTTATCATAAAAGGGGGCGTGGCACCTCCCATACAACCTTAATTTTTAAAGCTGATTATCTCTAAAACAGTTCAAGGTAGGGAGCTAAAAATTGGTATAGAGCTAAATGATATCAAAACCATTCCCACGCATAGAAGTGGGGGTTATCGGAAAAAGGGGCGTGGCACCTCCCATACAAACTTAATTTTTCATGCTGAATATCCCTAAAACTGTTTACGCTAGGGGCTTGGAAAGCAATAGGAGTTATACGAAAAGGGGGCGTGGCACCTCCCAACAACACTTAATTTTTTAAGCTGAATATCTTTGAAAGGACTTAAGTCAGGGACCTGGAAATTGGTACAGAGCTATATGATATCAAAAAATTTTTGCGCATAAAAGTGTAGGTTATCGGAAAAGGGGGTGAGGCATTTAAGGTTGGGACCTGAAAATTGGTCAGGAGATTGACGATATCAATAGCGTGCTTATGAAAAAAACAGTAGTTTGGGGAAAAGGGGGCGTTGCACCTCCCATGCGTTCTTAATTTTTAAGGCTAAATATCCTTAAAAGCGCTCATGGCATGTACATAGAAATCACTATGCAGATATACGATATCAATACCATGTTCACCCAAAAACAAAAAAAGATTTATCGAAAAATGGGGCATTGAACCTCCCATACGTACTAAACTTTTGAGGCTGAATATATCTAAAAGGGTTGGAGGAGGGGCCTGAAAACCATTAGGGAGGTATACTATTTCAATCCTCTTACTTACTTAGTGAAAATAGCCAATACTCAGTGAAAATAAATATCCGGAACAGAAAACTAAAAATGTTGTGTATCGTGCAGCCTTAAATTGAATACTAAAATTATATATTTTTGAAGTTGTATACACAATGAAGTAGTGAAAAATCGTTAATTTTCTATTAAAAATAATACCGGTGTAAAAACAATTTTTGAAATGAAATTAATAAAAAAATATATTTTGGGCTGAACGAAGTTTGCCGGGTCAGCTAGTATTCTATAATTTTTTACATAGACTGGACTGTCATCTTTCATGTAAAGTTTTTGTTTGTAAAAATTGTTAGTGGTTATAGGTTCTGATTCTAATGCAAATATGTCAATATATTCTAGAACATAAAGTATTAAGTTGAGATCTAGCAAATGATGGAAAATTTTTATTTAATCTTTCTAGTTTTTCTTTATTATTTGCTTCATTTTTCTGTTTATTATTTACAATTATGTAGTCGTCTAAATTTTCTGTATTAATATTGTAAATTTGAATAGTTGCATTTTTATCTGTTGTATTAATAATTCTAACGAATCCCTTTTTTGGGTTCACTATTGAATTGGCAACAAAAATATCTTCGGCTAATTGTTGATGTGGTATAAATAATTCGTTATTATACTCAGCTGTACTAGTACACAGAGTATTATAGTTTTAATCACATAACGGTGGATTGTAACAGAGTGAAATAATCGAGATAGATATAGACTTATATATATCAAAATGATCAGGGTGAAAAGAGAAATCGATTGAGCCATGTCCGTCCGTCTGTCTGTCCGTCCGTCTGTAAACACTCTAACTCGTGCAAAAATTGAGATATTTTGATGAAATTTGAAATGAAAGTTGGTATCGAGACTGGGACGGTTGGTATTGAAAATGGGCGAAATCGGACCATGACCACGCCCACTTTTCCTATATAGAAAAAATCGCAAATTTGGTATCTCAGTCACTAATATAGCTGGAGCGATGAAATTTTACCCACGCGCTGAGCTCAGGCCCCTAGGAAGAAATTTTATGACATTTTGGAAAATGGGCAATGCCACGCCCACTTATTAAGGGTGAAACCTTGCAAGTTTTATATGTCATAACTCAGAAACCATTGAAGATATATCGACAAAAGTTGGTACGCGTGATTTACTTACTTAAGAAAACGTTTGGACTGAAAATAGTTAAAATCGGTTGACGGCCACGCCCACTTTTATATATTTGTATTATAAAGTGACCTAATAAAAACATTTAAAGCCATATCTTTGTCAAATATAAAGATCTATCATTGAAATTTTGGCGCATGAGTCCAACTATGGACATAAAAGAAAAAACACAAAAATTTTGGAAAATGGGCGGTGCCACGCCCACTTATTAAGGGGCAAACATTGAAAGTTTTATGAGTCATAAATCAGAAACCGTTGAAGATATATCGATGAAATTTGGTACGCGTGATATACTTACTTAGTCAAATATTTGGACGAAAAATTTCCGAAATCGGTTGAGGGCCACGCCCACTTTTATATATGGGTCTTATAAAGTGACCTAATAAAAACATTTTAAGCGATATCTCTGTCAAATATAGAGATATATCATTGAAATTTTATAGCAGGAGTCCAACTGCGGACATAAAACGAAAACCACAAAAATTTTGGCAAATGGGCGTGGCACCGCCTCTTTCTATAAAGAGGAATATACGAGATTTCTGAGCCCATAACTCGACAAATGATGTATATATAATGACTAAAGTTGGTGTGTACCCTTTTATTACTTGTGGTAATACATGTTGAAAATTTTAGCGAAATCGGTTGACGACCACGCCCACTTTTATATATGGGTATTATAAAGTGGTCTAATAAAAACATTTTAAGCGATATCTTTGTCAAATGTAAAGATAATTCATTGAAATTTTGTGGTATGATTTCTACAATAGACCGGAAGCAACAAATAGAAAAATTTTGGAGAATGGGCGTGGCACCGCCTCTTTTTACACAAAGGGATATACGAGATTTCTTAGCCTATAACTCGACAAATAATTGAGATATTATGACGAAACTTGGTTTATACAATTTTATAACTTGTGTTAATAGCCACGCAAAAATTTATTGAAATCGGTTTATGACCACGCCTACTTTTTAACAAAGATATTTCTGGAACACCCTTTGGGAATTTGTAACTAGAAGTCAAAAAGGAATGAAATTTTGCACAAAGAATAATATTCATATGCTTAGTTGGATGACTGATAAAAATGTTGAAAATGGACATGGCTACGCCCACTTTATGCGGCACTCGCTTTATATAAAATACGCCGTGTTTCCATCAAACGCAAACAAACAATGAAAGCATACAGCTGAGTATCTAATGTTCGATTCCAATCGAACTTAGGCTTCCTTACTTGTTATTATTAATTTTAATTTGTCTAATTACTTATGATCTGGCCGGCTCATTTGTCATTTGAATTGCTATATTTTCTGGGAAATCATATGGACGTAATATCAAAGTATCTTTATCATTTTGATAGTCCAAAATGCAAATTTATTTTTTAATGAAATCAAGTCCCAAAATTCCGTCGCACGGGATTGCGAAGTCATCTTCTACTATGTGAAATTTATGTCGAATCAAAAGATCGTCACCCTTTAAATCTGTTATAACCGTTCCAAGGGTGTTTGTTATACCCTGACCAATGCCTTTTCAATCTGTTTTTTGTGAATTGTCAATTGAAACATCATTCTGAATTTGACCCTTTTTATACTCAGCTGTACTAGTACACAGAGTATTATAGTTTTAATCACATAACGGTGGATTGTAACAGAATGAAATAATCGAGATAGATATAGACTTATATATATCAAAATGATCAGGGTGAAAAGAGAAATCGATTGAGCCATGTCCGTCCGTCCGTCCGTCCGTCCGTCCGTCCGTCCGTCCGTCCGTCTGTCCGTCCGTCCGTCCGTCCGTCCGTCTGTAAACACTCTAACTCGCGCAAAAATTGAGATATTTTGATGAAATTTGGAACGCAAGTTGGTATCGAGACTGGGACGGTTGGTATTGAAAATGGGCGAAATCGGACCATGACCACGCCCACTTTTCCTATATAGAAAAAATCGGAAATTTGGTATCTCAGCCACTAATATAGCTAGAGTTTTAAAATTTTACCCACGTATTGAGCTCGGGCCCTTATGAAGAAATTTGATGAAGTTTTGGAAAATGGGCGGTGCCACGCCCACTTATTAAGGGTCAAACATTGAAAGTTTTATATGTCATAACTCAGAAACCGTTGAAGATATATCGATGAAATTTGGTACGCGTAATTTGCTTACATAGACAAATGTTTTGACGAAAAATTATCAAAATCGGTTTACGGCCACGCCCACTTTTATATATGTGTATTATAAAGTGACCTAATAAAACCATTTTAAGCGATATCTCTGTCAAATATAAAGATCTATCATTGAAATTTTGTCGCATGAGTCCAACTATGGACATAAAACAAAAAACACAAAAATTTTGGAATATGGGCGGTGCCACGCCCACTTATTAAGGGGCAGACATTGAAAGTTTTATGAGTCATAACTCAGAAACCGTTGAAGATATATCGATGAAATTCGGTACGCGTAATATAATTACTTAGTCAAATGTTTTGGCGAAAAATTATCAAAATCGGTTGACGGCCACGCCCACTTTTATATATAGGAAATATAAGGGGGCCTAATAAAAACATTTTAAGCGATATCTCTGTCAAATATAAAGATCAATCACTGAGATTTTGTGGCAGGAGTCCAACTATGGACATAAAACAAAAACTACAAAAATTTTGGAAAATGGGCGGTGCCACGCCCACTTATTAAGGAGCGAATATTGAAAGTTTAATAAGCCATAACTCAGAAACCGTTAAAGATATATCGATGAAATCTGGTACGCGTGATATATTTACTTAGCCAAATGTGTGGACGAAAAATTACCAAAATCGGTTGACGACCGCGCCCACTTTTATATATGTGTATTATAAAGTGACCTAATAAAACCATTTTAAGCGATATCTATGTGAAATATAAAGATAATTCATTGAAATTTTGTGACATGAGTTTTACAATAGACCGGAAACAAAAAATAAAAAAGTTTGGAAAATGGGCGTGGCACCGCCTCTTTTTAGACAAAGGGATATATGAGATTTCTTAGCCTTTAACTCGACAAATAATTGAGATATTATGACGAAACTTGGTTTATACACTTTTATAACATGTGTTAATAGACACGCAAAAATGTATTGAAATCGGTTTATGACCACGCCTACTTTTTAACAAAGATATTTCTGGAACACCCTTTTGGAATTTGTAACGTGAAGTCTTTGTAACTAAAAGTCATAGAGGGATGAAATTTTGCACTAACAATAATATTTGTATGCTTATTTGGATGATTGATATAAATTTTGAAAATGGGCGTGGCTGCGCCCTGTTTATGCAGCACTCGTTTCATATAAAATACACCCTATATCGAACAAACGCAAACAAACAATGAAAGCATACAGCTGAGTATCTAATGTTCGATTGCACTCGAACTTAGGCTTCCTTACTTGTTTATAATGGATATATCTGCTCCTGTGTCGATCAGGAGGGTTGAAAATGAGTTATTTAATGTTGACTTGGAAGATATGTAGCTGTTCAAATGTAAATTGAATACAAAAATTTTTCTCTCTACTGTTGAAGTGGAGTCTGCTGGTTTTCTTGTTGGTTGTAGCTACGTATGTTTCGTGTGTTGTTTGTATTGTTATTGTTATTGCTATTGCGAGCATTTGAGCGCGTTTGGTTTCTAAAGTCTCGTCTTTGCATGTTATTGTTATAATTGTGGCGCGTGGGAAACGCGCGTCTATGGTTACTTCTGTTATTATTACTTTGATAACTAGGGAAGCTAAAAATATGCACGAAAAATTTCAAAATATGCATGCTAGTATGCCCGAAAAATGATTGAAATATGCTCGTAAATATGCACGAAAAAATCTCATTATATGCATATATGCCTAAAAATACCTGAAATATGCTCAAAAAATGTATGTATTTCATTTCAAGCTTACATTTTTATTTAACGAATTTTGCAAAATAATAATAATATAAGAACTGAAACGTACAATTCACACTTTCAACATTTAAAAAATCTGTTTTTAAATACTATAAAATACTTTAAATTAATTTTAGATTTGTATTTATGTATGTAAATACATGAGATCTTTTTACAAAGCAAATGAAACCATTCCATTAATATTGCGCCGGGTTGCATTGAACTATCTTATGATTTACTATATTTTCCAGTGTGAATTTTTGGCGGTTTTCCGAGAAAAAGCTCATGTATGGGAAAACGATTAATATTGGCCGTGTACCATCGAGGATTGATGGATGGCGATTCTGGATCGAAAAAAATTTAGAAATTTTGAAATCCGCGATCCGGAACGAAATATTGGCAATAAACGAATTGAAAGTGGAAGTGTGAAAATGACGGAAGTAAAATATTTTAAACCTCAGAGCGAAAAAAATATCACAATATTCATATTGAACGTGTAGCACTAGTCTGCGATTCATCACATCATCGCGATACATATTGCACATTATTGTTCCCTTCAAATTTTCACACTATGGCTGTTTTCTATCAATAACAGGGCATCGGAGCAAAGTTTTTTTTACTCTGGGTTTGCTTCGTGGCTCTGATCAGCATACAAGAACTTAGTGTTTGTCGTGGTGAATTTTTATAAGGGAAAATGCTCCGCTCCGAGGCCCAGATCAATAGTTAAATGCCTTGTTTGTATGTATACGCAACTATCTGAATTAACCACAGATAAGATGTTGCCAGCTTAATATTTTTCGATATTGCTCGATTAAGTTCCAAAATAAGCACGAAATGCATTTTGACCGTAAATATGCATTTTAGGTCTAAATATGCATTTGCATATGCAATATGCATTTGCATATTTTTAGCTTCCCTATTGATAACTTCTACGGAAGATACCGCGGTAATAGTTTTTTTGGCGGATTTGAAGCAACGAGTTTGGGTTTCCAGTTACTTCGGTACAGCTATTTGTAAATTTAGAGATAGCTTCGTGCGTGGAAGTGAACGTTCCTGCTTGCATTATCATTTTTACTTTTTCGTTTGAGCAATTCTTACACATGGCTTTTACAGCTGCTTGTGTAGAATATTTGCTTGCCAAATCTTAGGTAAGCCCATCAGATATGTATGCTCCTTCCAATGACTTTGTTAGTTTCTCTATTTCAGTAGTGTATTGATTAGCCGTTTTACTGCGTTGTTGAATATTCAAAAGCTTTGCAGTCAAGACTTCTACTGACTCGCCTTTAATTGAAGTTTGCAACTTTATTCTAACCTGTTGTATTGAATTTTCAGTGCTGATGTAATTTCGCGCAGTGCCTTTAAGTTTAGTCTTTATAATGGATATAGCGAATTCTTCATGCTTATCTTTGATCTGGTCAAGAATGTCAAGTGCATCCAAAAAACTATGCAGATTTTCCGGCTTACCATCAAATTCAAGCAAAATTGATGAAGCCGTTTTAATGAACTCTACCACTGTTTGTGGCATTTTGTCTTTTTCTGTTTGGGAGTTTTGGTTATTAATTCCTTTGTGTCTTCGTCCTTTTTGGAGGATGGTTCTGGTAATAAAATTCTAAAGTCGAGTGATATAGTACTTTCGTATGTGGTTGGTACCAATGCATCAATATCGTATCTTGCTAGTGAAGATACTAGTTTGTCTCTAACAATGGAAAATATTTGGTATGCCTCTAATTGGTGAGCTGCAGTAAGTTGGTTGTTAACTTTGCGTATTACTTCACCTAAATTGTTTAATGAATCTAATATTGTTTTCTTACCGTTTCTGTTTTTATTGCTATATTTTTGTTTATGCATTTATATGCTTTTTCTGCCGTGGTTTTTTCTTCTATAAGTGTTTTAAGAATTATTTCCCATTTGGCCATTGAAAAATAATGATATCCAAAAAAAAAAATAAAATCTGTTTAGACTTTATCTAGACCGTCGGCGCGACTCTGATATCTTTTCTTTAAAAATTTGTTATGAGTTGAATACACCTTTAGGAATAAATTTATAAAAGTGCAAATTGTGATGATCGAAAGCATTACTTTTATGAAGTCTAATGCTTCGCTATGGTCAATAACCTCAATTGAATTTACAACATTAGCGTTTGGCTTTTCTATTTTGGATTTTTTTCCATCCATATCGGCTGATTTTTATTTAATCTTGATTTTTATTTGGAAAAGAAGGAAAATAAAATCTTATCAGAATCTTGCAATGCCTGAAGTCTCAAACATTCGTTGTATTTCTTCTACTCTTGTGGTAGGGTTGACAACGTCTTGTATTGTGGGTTCCCTGGTCATGCCTATGCTACGCCAAAATCTTCTTAAAAATTCTAGTTCTCTCTCATAATTCCTTTCTTCCAATTCATTAGGTAGATTAACTATCGGGTTTTTTGACCTAGGCATTTTCGAAAAACTAAAAGATATTTCCACTTTTTTTGTTTTTATTTATACATTTTTCTAAATTCCTTCAACTTATTTTTTTAACCTCTTTTTTTCCTCTGCGCTAATCGCTATATTTATTTGTTCGTGGGTTTTGGCAAGCTCTTTTCTTTTTTTGAATGCTTTGCCACCCCTTTTTCTTTTGAATTTTATTGGCTTCGGAACTTTTGGTTGCTCCACCTTACAATTAGTTCGTTGCCTTCGCCGATATTCTTTCATCGTTATCGGCAAAGGTCCTTGTCTACTATTTTCTGGCGGTGGCTGTTCTCTTTCGATGAATAATCGAGTCCACCGCTCGAAAATTTCGTCAATCTCTTGTTGGTTGACCATGAAAAAAAAAAGAATTTTCGAGTAAAAAAGGTTAGTATTGAAAAGGCAAGAATTTTTTAATTCTAGCCACTTAGTAGGCAGCCGTTAGGGTGCCAGAAGAAATGTTAAATAAACATAGACATAACTGTTATAAGAAATATTCAAAAAAATTGTCTCATAACAATTAAAAAATTCAAAAATCTTTTTCTCTCATTTCTTAAGAGTTATTTCAAACCGAAAAAAAATATTTTTCAGTCGTAACTATTATGTTTGAAAAATATTTTTTTCTGTTGCTCATAACGATTATGTTCAGATTTTTATTTTTTCAATTGCCTCATAACTGTTATTCATGAGAAAAAATTTTTTCCGTTGCTCGTAACTTTTATTTTAAAATTTTTATTTTTTCCGTTGCTTCATAATTTCAAATTTTTTAATTATTTCGTTATATTGTGAGTATTATTTTGCAGAATATGTTTCTTTTTTTGGTCATAGGACTTTATTTTTCGGTGAATAATATGAGATACATATGTACGTGAATGGACGATTAGATGGCTTATTGTGGTAGGAATTTGTCGTCCATGCTAAAGGTCTTGGGTTGTGATTTTTAAAAAGAGTGTTTACTCCTCGCAAGTGATTTTTAGATAAGCGTTCGAGTAAATCATATTTGGTACCGAGAAAAGTTCCCCTACTTTCCTTCCCCTTCAGTAGAAATCCCTAAAATCCTTATAACTCGGAGTCTATTTGCGTAAATCAATGATATTTGGTAGGTATGTAGTATATGGGTCACCACATCGAGTTTAGACAACTTTGGAAAAGTGTGCGTTGTCACCCATCCTTCTTAGCCCATCTGGATTTTTTGCTAAGGAAAGTGAAAAAAATTGAGATAAGGATAGGGATAGTTAAATATTGAGGGGAGAGAGAGGGAATAGGAAAGGGAAAGGGAGAGAAAGAGGGAGAACTGAAGCTTGGTGGATGATGGAAGATCATAAATTCATTCGACTTTAATTTCGGTTTCTAATGGATTTCGCTTGGATTTTTATTTTAATGTATTGCCAATTTTACTTTAAATATTTTATAATTAAAAAAAAAATATATTGAAATTTCTTCCGCGTAAGGATTAGTCAATAAATATAAAAGAACGTTATATGTATGTACATTAGAGTGCGTTTAATTTGTATGAAAAAATTAAAAGTTCATAAAAAGACTGTATCGCCCCTCAATCGGTAGTAGCGTGGTCAAAGATATCACACATAAATTTTGGTCCCGATTGATGACGGTTTAGTGGAGTGTCACAGGGGTAAAAAAATGTAAGTTCTATGGCCATCTGAAATTTCACCCACGTGAAAGACCACTAAACCGTCATCAATCGGGACCAAAATTTATATTTGTTATCCTTGGGTATAGAAGTATAGATTTTGGGTATTAGATAATTTACAAAAATATTTTCGTTTTTTTAACCTTCATAGATTTTTCACCTTGCGCCGCGCCTTAACCGCCACCAATCTGGACCAAAATTTATCCGTGATTTCTTTAACTATGTTGAGGGGGCGATACAGTAAAATATCGTTAATTTGAATTTTAAACGCACTCTAATGTACACTGAGAGAAAAAAAATATATGGAGGGGTCAAAGAAATTGTTTACCTATTTTGAACACTACTTTCTTTGTTTTGAGTAAATTTTCCTTAAAACATGTTAAAAGGTTTATAAAATATTGTTGTTACATGCGTTACCATGGTTTCATATACTTGTTTTGAAAAAATGCATACATTAAAATAATGAAAAATTCTTTAAGCGCCATTCCATTCCCAACTTTCCTTGTTTTGAAGACTTGATTTCTTTAATTTTGAGAAATTAAATTCCCATACAAATCCCCATGGCAACGAATTTGTTTGAATGTTTTTTTATGTTTTTTCCACATTTTTGAGAAAATTTACACAAAACAAAGAAAATTTTGTATTGGGACGCGTGTTCAAAATAAGGAAAATTATGTCTTTGATCGAGAGAAATTTTTTTTTTTGAGTGTACATACATATCGACGCTTCCGGACAATATCGTACTAAGTCTGACTATCACAATGCTTTGTTTTCTTATTGCTATCGATTATCACGAGATCAATTATTTTATTTTCGAAAAATCGTTTGCACGCAAAAAAATCCTACGGATTATTTTAAGTAACTTTGGATGTGAAACCATGGGCCTAAACCGATTTCTAATCAGCATTTTTGAATTTTAGTTAGGATATATTTACAGCTAGTACCAATTGAAACATTATAGCTTCGGGTTTGGATTCAGAGTACCTAAACCCTTCTAAAAAGTATATCTACTCAAGTTTTTAATAAAAAAATCTTTTACTGCAGTAAAAGGCATGTTTTTGGCGGACAATGGAACTACCTCAATCGGTAGTAGCGTGGTCAAAGATATCACACATAAATTTTGGTCCCGATTGATGACGGTTTAGTGGAGTGTCACAGGGGTAAAAAAATGTAAGTTCTATGGCCATCTGAAATTTCACCCACGTGAAAGACCACTAAACCGTCATCAATCGGGACCAAAATTTATATTTGTTATCCTTGGGTATAGAAGTATAGATTTTGGGTATTAGATAATTTACAAAAATATTTTCGTTTTTTTAACCTTCATAAATTTTTCACCTTGCGCCGCGCCTTAACCGCCACCAATCTGGGCCAAAATTTATCCGTGATTTCTTTAACTATGTTGAGGGGGCGATACAGTAAAATATCGTTAATTTGAATTTTAAACGCACTCTAATGTACACTGAGAGAAAAAAAATATATGGAGGGGTCAAAGAAATTGTTTACCTATTTTGAACACTACTTTCTTTGTTTTGAGTAAATTTTCCTTAAAACATGTTAAAAGGTTTATAAAATATTGTTGTTACATGCGTTACCATGGTTTCATATACTTGTTTTGAAAAAATTCATACATTAAAATAATGAAAAATTCTTTAAGCGCCATTCCATTCCCAACTTTCCTTGTTTTGAAGACTTGATTTCTTTAATTTTGAGAAATTAAATTCCCATACAAATCCCCATGGCAACGAATTTGTTTGAATGTTTTTTTATGTTTTTTCCACATTTTTGAGAAAATTTACACAAAACAAAGAAGATTTTGTATTGGGACGCGTGTTCAAAATAAGGAAAATTATGTCCTTGATCGAGAGAAATTTTTTTTTTAGTGTACATACATATCGACGCTTCCGGACAATATCGTACTAAGTCTGACTATCACAATGCTTTGTTTTCTTATTGCTATCGATTATCACGAGATCAATTATTTTATTTTCGAAAAATCGTTTGCACGCAAAAAAATCCTACGGATTATTTTAAGTAACTTTGGATGTGAAACCATGGGCCTAAACCGATTTCTAATCAGCATTTTTGAATTTTAGTTAGGATATATTTACAGCTAGTACCAATTGAAACATTATAGCTTCGGGTTTGGATTCAGAGTACCTAAACCCTTCTAAAAAGTATATCTACTCAAGTTTTTAATAAAAAAATCTTTTACTGCAGTAAAAGGCATGTTTTTGGCGGACAATGGAATAAAATAACAAGTAAGGAAGCCTGAAGTTCGAGTGGAATCGAACATTAGATACTCAGCTGTATGCTTTCATTGTTTGTTTGCGTTTGATGGAAACACGGTGTAGGTACTTTATATAAAGCAAGTGCTGCATAAAGTGGGCGTAGCCGCGCCCATTTTCAAAATTTTTATCAGTCATCCAACTAAGCATATGAATATTATTCTTTGTGCAAAATTTCATTCCTTTATGACTTCTAGTTACAAAGATGTCACGTTACAAATTCCCAAAGGGTGTTCCAGAAATATATTTGTTAATAAGTAGGCGTGGTTATAAACCGAATAAATTTTTGTGTGTCTATTAACACAAGTTATAAAAGTGTATAAACCAAGTTTCGTCATAATATCTCAATTATTTGTCGAGTTATAGGCTAAGAAATTTCGTATATTCCTTTGTCTAAAAAGAGGCGGTGCCACGCCCATTTTCAAAAATTTGTCTATTTTTTGTTTCCGGTCTATTGTGGAACTCTTGCCACAAAATTTCAATGAATTATCTTTATATTTGACAAAGATATCGCTTAAAATGTTTTTATTAGGCCACTTTATAATACCCATATATAAAAGTGGGCGTGGTCGTCAACCGATTTCGCTAAAATTTTCAACATGTATTACCACAGGTAATAAAAGTGTACACACCAAGTTTCGTCATTATATATCAATTATTTGTCGAGTTATGGGCTCAGAAATCTCGTATATTCCAGCTTCCAAAAAGAGGCGATGCCACGCCCGTTTTGCAAAATTTTTGTGTTTTTCGTTGTATGTCCGCAGTTGGACTCCTGGCATAAAATTTCAATGATATATCTTTATATTTGACAGAGATATCGCTTAAAATGTTTTTATTAGGTCACTTTATAATACCCATATATACGTGGCCGTCAACCGATTTTGACAATTTTTCGTCCAAACATTTTCCTAAGTAAGTATATCACGCGTACCAAATTTCATCGATATATCTTCAATAGTTTCTGAGTTATGACTCATAAAGCTTTCAATTTTTGCTCCTTAATAAGTGGGCGTGGCACCGCCCATTTTCCAAAATTTCTTCTTAGGGGCCTGAGCTCAATACGTTGGTAAAATTTCATCACTCTAGCTATATTAGTGGCTGAGATACCAAATTTCCGATTTTTTCTATATAGGAAAAGTGGACGTGGTCATGGTCCGATTTCGCCCATTTTCAATACCAACCGTCCCAGTATCGATACCAACTTGCATTTCAAATTTCATCAAAATATCTAAATTTTTGCACGAGTTAGAGTGTTTACAGACGGACGGACGGACAGACGGACAGACGGACGGACGGACGGACATGGCTCAATCGATTTCTCTTTTCACCCTGATCATTTTGATATATATAAGTCTATATCTATCTCGATTATTTCATTCTGTTACAATCCACCGTTATGTGATTAAAACTATAATACTCTGTGTACTAGTACAGCTGAATAATAATTTAACAATAAGAAAATTACAAATGAAAATTGCATATGCTCATAGGTGGTTTCTGGGCTGGGTAGTAAACTAATTGGATGCGATCGAGAGACAGGCCAGTGGTCCGCTCTCGATTGCATCAAACTAGTTTATAAACTAACTTGCTGTTATACCTTCATGGAGGAGCTAGTCCTCTTCTAGGACATCGCAATGTTAATTGGACCAATTTTTTTATATGAAATGTTTCTAGTTTTGGGCTATTTTGTTGTGACACTGTAGCAGCATTGCCGTTTTAAATTCTTGAGATTACCCAAAAAAATATTCAAATTACCCATAATTGCCCAAAATTCCCCATACAAATTTTCAAATTACACTACCCGACAAAATTTCAAAAATGTTGATATCCCCGACATTTTATACATCTTGTATTTAACTTATTTTTTGCATAAAAACAAATCTTTTGTCCGCCATAATTCCGTCACTTTAACGTCGATTTTATGTGGAACTGGAAAGGGTATTTCCTCCTCTCAAAATGAAGTGAAATAACATAAAACTTAAGACGGTAATGGCGGAGATATTGACAGACTAGTAATCCTCCTTTTCTTCTTAGCTCGAAAACTGAATGTTTAGACCAGGGTCTAAATATTTCGGCCATCCATAATCCGTATTTACGTACATATATATAGAGCAGAGTTTTACGTACACATATACATATATATGTATAAAGCCGCTGTTTTAAGCACACATATAAATATGTATGTATAAAACCGTTGACTTAACGAAATTAAGTTTTCTGAGAGTCAGCGCGCTGTCCTTTTGAAATGCAGAAATCACTTGCGATTAATACAGCAGCCACAGCGGTAAGTTCTTTTACATCCATTTTACATACATTGCAACTTTTCTATATTGTATATGTATCATATTCACAACATCCGTATTTTTACTTTCTAATACAATAAATCCTTAATTATATCCTTATTAGAAAAAATCTAAGTCTTTCTTTTGTTTTAATTCTTATTTTTCTCGGCAATAATCCCTTTATATATTACCGAGTGCCGTGGCATCCGGAAAATATTCATGGTCCTTCGAGCCGGATCTGAACCAGCGAAAGAAGAACTTTTAAACACCCTTAATTCCAAAGCTCCAAAAACAAATTTATTTGGTTTATATCGCAAGGCAATTTGTAGCGTTTTAGGCACAAAAATTACGCTCTCAATAAATCCCGTCCCTAGGAATCTATAAATAAAATATTCAAGTTATAGTATGTGTACACAAAAAAATATGTAAACATGTATTCAGATAAAGCGAATTGCACCACTTCTTTCGGCTTATGTATTTTCTCCCCGTCCAATTCCATTATGCTGAATACCCCTGTTGATTCCGGATTCGTGCGCAATGTGAAAAAAAATGTGTGTGAATTCACGTTTCCTAAAATAATTTTCAACGCATTTGGTGAATTTGCAGCAATTGAGCTATTAACGATGAAAAGTACAAATGATGCAAAGTACTGATTGTGATAAACCACGCAATGAAATGCAATGTCTCCTCGTCACTAGCCGGAAATAAAGTAAAAATTGTCCACGAAGCAACTAGCACCATTCTCTACACTTACGTCCAATTTTATTGATTCTAGCTAATTCATTGTCAATGAAGTTGCCAATTTAATCCAAACTCATTGTCATCTTCTCCACAATGAAATTTCCTCTCTATACTATTTACTACGAAATATCAAAAAGTTGGCTGCCAATGGATATTTGTGTTTGCGGCGAATTTATTAGCAATGACACAAACCACGTTAAAATCTCCACAACAAAGTGCAGGCCAGTGTAGCCACTACCACTATCCTAATCCATATAACTCCACGTGTTTATATCCAGCAGATCATCGTACCTGTAAAACTGTTCAATATTTGAAATTTCTGGCAGTGTCAAGCCACACAATAAATTTTCATTGTAGTAAAAACAAACAAAAAATTTTCAAACAAATAAAATATTTCGAGAGTGGCCACACTGAAACCACAGCGATCAGTGGCGCTCAAACTACTGACCTACATTTAGCAGCTATATTTCTCAAACTGTTTGCCTTACAGTTTTACAAGTGTGGTGACATACATTTCTCAAACGGTATTGCCCTACATTTGACAAGTGTGGTGACGAGCGTTGCCGACTTTTTTGATGAATACTCGTAATTTTCTGCGCAAAAGTCGTAACCAATACGATTTTTTTAAGAGATAAAAAATTCATACCAATACGCATATAAATGACATCATATTTAGAAAAAAGGTGCACATTTATCTAAACGTTTATCGATGATAAAAAATAACATCGATTGTTCAATAAGACCAATTCATTCTTCAATAATATTAATATTCAAAATATAAAGATTTAATTATTGTACTGAGATGGTTTCAAGTTTTTCATAACGCCACTTTCACTATTAAAAAAAAAACCGACGAAAAAATCGTCAACGCTGCTTACAATGCAGGACGGGTCAGTGTAGCCACTTCCAAAAGTGTGCGAGGTCGAATTGTACTACAGCCATACAGGAAATTCAAAGCCGTAGAACAGATAAATTTCGGGTTCAATTTATGATCCGGTTGTTCGATGCGTCTCTTCCAAGCTGCCAGTGGTTTTTTCTGTATACCACACTAACGCTTTCACACATTGTGCATGTGTGGTGCCAGGCCATAATAATTTATATACATACATAGGTACATTAAATGCTTACTAAAAGAGGGGGGAGGACAAAATTATTGAAATTAAATTTTGAAATTCCAATTCCCTTCCAAGTTAATTGCTGTCCAACGAGTTTTTAAATTTTCAATAAACAAAACCAGGTGGCAACACGACTGAGTGTGGAGAGTTGTTTCAAATTCATTTTCCCTTCCAATGAAAATTCATTCAATAAGTCCAGTGCTGCGAAATGCACTAAAGCGCAGTTTCGGAGCTATAGCCGTAACGACAATCGTGAAGATAGGCAATTTGTCGCATAGCAATTAGCGATAACAAGGAAAACGCGGAAATTTCAAATTTGAGGATTTCTTTGCTGTATTGCAAATTAGCGACATCACGTGATAAAGTCCTACTTAGTTAGGCTTGCCATACGTCAGGCATTTGGCCTGATTGTCAGGCATTACATACTTTGTCAGGCAATGAGGCGCCTAACGAATTTTGTCAGGCATTTTGAAAAGTTTTTTTGTGTACATTGATATTTTGTATAAATTTTATTCCGTTTTATTCAAAGCCGTATGAACATTAGATATGTAATCTTGTCGAGTGTAAACACAGCGTAAGTTTAGGTCTTGTGTGATTATCGATAACTTTAATTCTATCTCTTATTCCGTGGCATAAAAACACATTCAGACTACATTTTAAATTACGTTGATTAGCCGAAATTATGTGCGTTCACACACGCTCTTGAGTAATTTATTTTAGCCGTGTTTCATTTAACGCCGATCCTGTACCAGGTAAAAAATTTTACATGCGAATGCAATAACTACGATTTTAGGATAATAAAACCAGATAAATTTCTGGTGCAATATATAACCCCGTTTGTTCGAATTGTCATCTATACTTCTGCTTTTGGTGCTATTTACTTCAACATAACATTCAGTCATCAATAGAAGAATCTAATAAAATTAATAAGCATAAAAAGACAAATTCATAGCCCATATTTGACAAAAAAAAAATATCAGTTTTTGTCAGAAAATGTATATGTATATATTTAGAATTTAACACTGGGTTAAATTTAATGAAATTAATTAAATTTTCTTTTCAATATTGCTTTTTATGATGAAAAGATTTTCAGCTGAAATGAAAATAACATTTATAAAATACTCCCACAAAATTAAATTTTTTTTTTATTAAAAAATCGCTAATGCAACATACATAAGTACAATGAAAATATACTTAAGAAGTCGCCGCGAACACATTTAACCTTAGGTTTACCAATACCCACCCGGGCGACCTTTTGCGTTTTCTTTTTTCGATTACTCAGCAACTATTGGACCGATTTTAAAATGCTTTCTACTCACTGATCAATTTTTCGTGTTCTTTCAGATAATAACAAGTTTGAACTTTTCTTTCACCTGGAATATGCTTTTTTGCGATTTTGATTTTTTATGTACGTAGTTTACCAATACCCACCCGGGTGACCCAGTACACTTTTCTATGAAAAGATGTGTACTATATGCAAATATTTTTGTTGTTATAACTTTATAAATTTATTGATTAACTATATTTTGATAGTTTTTATAAAGTTTATAGAAAATTTATAGAATAAAAATTTATTTCAAACCAAGCGAAATACCAAAGTATCTATGCAACAATTTATGCATTTTTTTAGCTGATAATTTGTTCATCGCAAATGGGTTTATTGCATTTTATGCATAATTGACAAGTGTTTGGTTTTATTTTTATATCGAAACACTTATAACATTTTCCGTTCATCTTTACTCTCATCAACCTGCTGGAAGATTGTCCTTTTTATTAGAAATAAGGAAGGACATTGATAAATTCATTCTTTCTAGCAAATAAGTTCCTAAGATACATAGACTTGCCGATTTTATGTAGAATAATAGAAAATAATGCAACCCCTTGGTTATATTAAAGGCAGAAAATGCTGCCCTGTGGTCGGGGAGAGTGCGACATTTTTGGCAACAGAACAATCAACCCTGAAAAATGTGTGAAATCTAATTGGAATAGAACAAAAAAGTTTGACAGCCCGATAAAAATGCAGAATAAGTGCGACATTTTTGCCAGAATCGAAAACGCCATAACACTCAGCTACTAAAAAGAGCAGCTTCATCGGAAAAGTTTGAGTGGGATACTAAAAGTTAAGAAAAACGATTGCCTTTGTACCTTCTATGTATTATTTCGTCGTGTTTTTGAAACTAAACAACGGTACCTTTATTTAATTTAATTAATTTTTTTTTTTTATAATAAGTGAATTGTTTCTATACCTTTCATGGGAATGAAATGGTATTATAACTTTGTGCCGAAACACGAATTTTGAAAGTACCAGAAGGAGGCGTGGCAGACCTACCAAAATATGTACCAATATGATCAGGATCATGAGCTGAATCGATTAAGCCATCTCCGTCTGTCTGTCTGTCTGTCTGTTTGATCGCAAACTAGTCCCTCAGTTTTTGAGATATCTGCTTGAAATTCGGAATGTGCGTGTATTTTTAGGAGAAGCTGATCATTTGTCGGAATCGGCCGAATCGGACCACTATAACATATAGCTGCCATACAACCGATTGTTCAGATATTGACATTTTGGTGTATAACTTCTCCATTTAAACAGCTAAGGGTATGAAACTTTGAAGTATTTGTACCCATATCGACCTAAATAATGTCACCGAAATTTGTCAAGATCGGACCACTATAACATATAGCTGCCATACAATCGATTGTTCAGATATGGACATTTTGGTGTATAACTTCTCCATTTAAACGATGACACTCCTTTTTCAAAGGAATTTATGCATAAATAGCCCACAGAATTGAATGTATAAATTAAACAATAGCAGACTATTTAAATTTTCATTTTCCCATTCATGAAAGGTATGAAGTCTTCGGTACGGCCGAAGACAGCCGCGCTCTTACTTGTTTAAATGTGATAAATTCACATATATATATATATATATATATATATGTAACTTGTAATTTTTAGACTGCTAAATATACTTGAATGAATTTTATGGCTTTCTAACTTTAGGCTGTTTTCATTTCGCTTTAGTCAGGCATTGGGGTGAAAAAATTATGGCAAGCCTATACTTAGTCCAACTTGTCCATTCCACTAGCCACCCAACCAACAAAAAATAAAAAATTTTGTTTTAATAAATTCTGTTGTACTCACGATCCAAAAACTTCCTTTATTAGAAATAGGTCGTTTTACGTAATCGCGCCGCAACTTCGAAGCAGCCAATGCTGACTTTCCGGTTCCTTGCCGTCTGTGCAGCAAAAAGCATCCGATTCGTTTTACGCAATCGCGCCGCAACTTCGAGGCAGCCAATGCTGACTTTCCGGTTCCTTTCCGTCTGTGCAGAAAAAAGCATCCGATTCGCCTGTGCCCGATTTTCAGGGCCAAGACGGTGGAAGAAAGGTTGCGGGTGGTCCTTCTGCATAAGTATTGCCCCAATTTCCTCTCCCCATTCCACAAGGTCGAAATCTGTAGCAGCCGCGAATCTTGCCGTCGGCGCGGAGAGAGTCACCATACGACACTCCATATGGATGGGTTAGAGGCAGTGCGTTCCGAAGCGGGCAATTTGTCCCTGGAAGCACTCTCGATTAAATTGTCCGGCCCTACCTAGTCATGGGCACAGCAAGTGGAAGAGGAGGAAGAAGAGGGAGCAGAAAGATTGGGTGTTTTAGAAGTACCAACCAAACCGTCAAAAATGTTTCGGCCACTGCTGCAACATGAACGGGATGGATCTGAAAATACTTTATTCAGACCACTACGCCGTCCGACCAATGACCGACGCGATGAAGTGGAATCAAATCCATTCCGCACATCGCGCCGATCATCTGGTAAGGCGGCACCGTACAAAAAACCTTCCAATTCATACAAACCAAATAGATCAACGACGCAACCTGGGTTTAGAAGTGGGCATGATTCTACTACCACAACATCACTAGCGAAGCCATTTAGCGCGATCTTGCCTACGGCAATTGTGCGCATCGAAGCCGCAGGGCGCTTGAATTTAGTACGCGCTTTAATTGATTCATGCGCCCCAAACACGATAGTAGACCGCGAGTTGGTGCGAGACCTACAGGTACCAAATGAACGAGGCCATTGTGCGCTGAAAATACGCGGCACGTACGGCATTGCTGGGACCGTGATATCCCAGGCAATGATTGCACCACATCATCTCCGCCACAGCCCGTCAAATGCGTTAGACCCAACTATAGCAAGTCGCTTCCAGTTTATGCGACTTGCTAATCCAGAATTCTATCGAGCTTCTCCGGTGCGACTGACACTGGGCGCTGATGTCTACGCCCAGATCATGATAGGCGGTTCACCTCCTACCACGGTGGATGGCCTCATGACCCAGGGGACGATTTTCGCCCTCACCGTGTCGGGGGCATATAAATTTTAAAATACAAAAAAAGAAAAAAAAAACCATTTCATTGTCATACTTAATACAGATAAATACATACATCTATATACATATGTAAATACCGATGAATTCATACCACTATCCACAAGTCCATACAATAATTTCACATATGCTCATATATTATAATTCACATACATCAACGTTATATACAGGCATATGCACTTATAAACAGATCCATACATATATACATACATTTGAATTCCCTTTGCAAACACCCAGCAAACCACGTAGGAATTTTTCAATTAATACTATATACTCATGTACATACATAGCTTGAAGAAAATAATTTATCACTGTGGCCCGCTGACCTGAGTTTTAAATTATTCATACTGTTGCTTGTGGCAAGGGGGCCGGCATGTTTAGACCAGGGTCTAAATATTTCGGTCATCCCTAATCCGTATTTACGTACATATATATAGAGCACAGTTTTACGTACACACATAAATACATACATATGTATAAAGCCGCTGTCTTAAGCACATGTATACATATGTATAAAACCGTTGACTTAACGAAATTAAGTTTTCTGAGAGTCAGCGCGCTGTCCTTTTGAAATGCATAAAATCACTGCGATTAATACAGCAGCCATCCGTGGCATCCGGAAAATATTCACTGAAATTTCAAAATATCTCGAAAACTGTTCTACTTTTGAACCAATTAATTACATATTTAGAATCAGCAGGAATACATAGGAATCAAATGTCGAGGATATTTTTTTATGTCGGGTAGTGTTATCAAGAGATTTCCAATAAACAAGTGTTTTCAAATTTATTTTACTTTATAACGGTTTGTATTTTTAAATTCATGTGCATATATGTATGTATATGTGTGGTTAAAAAAAGTTATAAAGAAACATAAAACAAGTAAGAGAGAAATGAAACATCAAATAGTCCGATTTTCTTTATAGGTACCTCCAATTCTGTGGGTTGTTTATGCAAATATTTATAAAAAAAATATTGTTATGATCTTAGCAATTTAAGTGGAGAAGTTTTACCCCAAAATGTATGGTTGGTTGTAGGGGAGATATATGTTATAATGGTCCAATTTGGCCGATTCCGACAAATGATCAGCGTATCTTAACAACTGAGGAACTAGCTCATGATTCTGATAATATCGGTATATATTTTGGTGGGTCTAATTTTTCTCCTCCTGGAACTTTCGACAAACCTGTTTCGGCTCAATGTTATAATACCATTTCATGTTCATGAAAGGTATAAAATTGCTTATTTTTTTCCTAGCTAACTTCTTACTTTAATGGGCTTATGAAATTTGCTTGTACATGTTCGACCAGCCGGTAATTCAAGATGAAATAAATGCTGCAAAAACTCATGCAAACTTTCGCACAATGCGAATGTAATAGAAACTAATGAAAAAAATTAATTTCTTTATGGGTATTATTATTCATATAAAACTATTAAAAGGCGAATTCCCCAAATCATAGCACTCCCCAAAAATTACCCAAATATTAAAAAATTCCCCAAATTTGGGGAATTACCCACAAAACGGCAACGCTGCACTGTAGGGCGATCGTCAAACCGAGCAATGATCGTGAAAAAACGAGCGATGGTCGTAGCAAAATACGATAGTGTACCTGCCCAATGATTAAATACACGTGATAAGCTTGTAGCTAGTTCACTTTGGCACAAATATACCAAGTAGTCCAATAATTTTTGCAGGGGCAGCGCGCACCAATTTCATGACAAAATGAGACTGTGTTAGTGTGCTTGTCACATGTATTTAATCATTGGGCTAGTGCCATGCAGGTACAATAGCCCTGTTTTTATTTAAGCGCATATACATCTGCGCTTAAATTTTGTATGGACTCCTAAGCGCGGATAGAGATGTGCGCTTAGAAATCCATACAAAATTTAAACGCAGATGTATATGCGCTTAAATAAAAACAGGGCTACTATCATATTTTGGTACGACCATCGCTCGTTTTTTCACGATCATTGCTCGTTTTGACGATCGCCCTACAGTGTCACAACAAACTAGCCCAAAACTAGAAACATTTCATATAAAAAAATTGGTCCAATTAACATTGCGATGTCCTAGTAGAGGACTAGCCCCTCCATGCCTGTATAACAGATAAGAGCAGTCACGGAAAGTTAGTTTATAAACTAGTTTGATGCTATCAAGGGCGGACCACTGGCCTGTCTCTCGATCGCATCAAACTAGTTTACAAACTAGCCACAGCAAACCAATTCAGAAACCACCTATGAGCATATGCAATTTTCATTTGTCATTTTCTTATTGTTAAATTATTTTATTTTAATTTTGTAATACTTATTTGTAATCTTTGTTTTAATGCCTTTCATACGTACATACGTAGATCTAAGAGAAATTAGTAATTTAAGGAATATTTTAATTTGAAATAAATAGCAGTTTGGTAGTGGGCCTGTCCTAGGACATCGCAATGTTAATTGGACCAATATTTTTATATGAAAACCCGAATTTTTATATGGGACCCGGTCTAGGAATCATTATGAATAGAACTCCATGTAAAAGCCTTGTTCAAAACCTTTAATTTCATACTAATATTGCTCCGAAACATTCCGGGTTAATCCGGGGTCACATTTTGACCCATATTTGGGGACCCGGCCCAGGTATCACAAATAACATAATTCTACGTCGAAGTCCTCATCAAGACCTTTCATTTGGTAGCAAAACCGCTCAGAAATATTCGAGGGTCATCCGGTCGAGGGTCATCAAGTCAACTCAAGTCAATTCAACTCAAGTCAATTCAAATCAAGTCAAGTCAAGTCAAGTCAAGTCAATTCAAGTCAATTGAAATCAAGTCAAGTCAAGTCAAGTCAAGCCAAGTTAATTTAAGTTAAGTTAAGTTATTCCAGGGTTATCTGGGTCCACTTGATGACCTTGTCTAGCCATCACTACAGCTCTATGTTGAAACCGTTCCCAGCACTTTTCATTTGACACCAATATCGCTCAAAAACATCCGGCTCCGCATTTTGACCCATATCTGGGGACCCGGTCTAGGAATCATTATGAATAGAACTCCATGTAAAAGCCTTGTTCAAAACCTTTAATTTCATACTAATATTGCTCCGAAACATTCCGGGTTAATCCGGGGTCACATTTTGACCCATATTTGGGGACCCGGCCCAGGTATCGCAAATAACATAATTCTACGTCGAAGTCCTCATCAAGACCTTTCATTTGGTAGCAAAACCGCTCAGAAATATTTGAGGGTCATCCGGTCCACCTGTTGACCCTTATCTGGAGACCCGGCATGGCAATCACAATGAAAATAGGTCTGTGTTAAAGCCCTGCTCAATACCTTTAATTTCATACCAATATCGTTCAAAAACATTCCGGAGTCATCTGGGTCCACATTCTTACCCAGACTGGGGAGGATGTCTAGGCATCACAATGAAAATAACTCTATGTTGAAGTCCTGCTCAACACCTTTCATTTGATACCAATATCGCACGTGTAGGTGCAGGCGTTCTTGCCCTGCAAAAAATGCGATTAATCCGGGACGTGTCCGGGATCAATCGCAAGGGAGCATGCGACTAATACAATTTTACACCCCTTTATATGGAGTGAATTGATCGCATTTGTTCGAGCATGTCCTATGAAGAGACTAATTGTTCAACTTGTATACCCGAACGGGTATCAATGTAGCTTAATCACTAACATACCGAACGGGTACAAATGTAGATCAATCGCTTACATCCCGAACGGGTACAAATGTAGATTAATCGCTTTTAATAACAATCTTTAAAAAATTTTAAATTTTCATGCATATATAAATAAAGATTATATAATGTTTTACTTTTGAAAAAAAATCTTAATAAATAAATAAAAAAAATTTTAACTTTTGAGTATTCATTATATGAGCGTAGTGCAAAGGATTTTTTCATAGAATATTTTAGGCAACATTTTGTTAAAATTATTATTCATCATTGTTATTAAAAGAAAGGATGTTCAATTCGTTTTACCGGTTGTTCTACAATTTTTTAAATACATTGCATATTTGTGTAAAATTTCTACATTTAAGGAATCTAGATTTGTACCCGTTCGGAATGAAAGCGATTAATCTACATTTATATCCGTTAGGGATGGAAGCGATTAATCTACATTTATACCCGTTAGGGAACAATTGGCCAACAATTAGTCTACATTTATACCCGTTCGGGAACAATTATGCACGTGTAAACAGGTTTTTGATTGCCACCAAGACAAACAACAAACCGTGCAAAAACAAATATATGAGTCGCCTACGCTGCGCTGCCTGGCACGACTGCGACGCCCCCACTGCACACTGGTCAGCCCCCATACACAAAAGTCAAAAACGTTGGTGCTTGAAAAAGAAACTTCTGTCATGCATTTCCGTGGGAAATATATTGAATTTTATGGAACACCTCCTTCTATACGCAATAGCCACCATTAAGTGTTACTTTGGCTCATTTAAAGTCAACACATTTGAAAAAAATTTTTTCTGGAAAAAGTTTGTGTAAATAAGTGTATTATGATTTTTGCGATATTTCAAGTTTGAGTGCTAAAAAAAATGCGGATAACTATAGAAACGCAAGAAAAACGTATGTTTCATGATTTAGCGAAAGAAAACAGTGAAAATAATTTATTTTTAGCAAAATACAAGATGAAGAAATCTTGGCTTTTCTATGAGCGTAATTTTCAAGCATTAGCATTTTCATTTAAACTTTTAACAATTAAGGACCACTCTGGACCAGGTCTTATAAGCAGATTTGAGTTCTTTCAAGTCTTCTCTTAAGAAGCCTGTTTATACATTTTTCCCTTTTTTTTCCCTTTTTCTTAAAATATCATATTAAATGTAACTAGTCTATACAAAATATTGTTGCCCTTTTGCGATTTTTATACATAACTTTTTGGTTGCTTGTTTTTCCGACAGGGTAGGAATATGATGTATTGTGGAACGATTTTCCGTCATCCCTTGTCAAGTTTGGTTTGGAGACAAACCGGTTTCGGCTAATATGCGCCATCTTCAGTGTCTTCTTTCTCGAGAACGAAAACCTCAAAAACGAAAATCTCAAAAACCTAACTATACAAAAAATTAAAAAAAATAGTTCCAAGCTCAGCAGGTCAATTCTTATCCTCCCCCATTCCTGGTTTTCTTGTTTTTTTTTTTGGCTGTAAACTAGCGTTAGTGGTGGGCGTGGATTACAACATATATGCTTTTAATTTTTCTGAAAGATGAGTCGTATAGTGGGACACCAATGTGCCAAATTTGGTTTCGGTAGGTCCATCCGTTTCCAAGAAATTGAGTTTTGTCCCACTCTCCATACAAATGAGACCAGTGTGCACTGAAGACGGCAAATGACCAAACGAATCTGTCTATGCTTGTGCTTTTTTGAGTTTTTCGAAATTTAAAACCGGGAAAAAGGTATTAAAGTCTCAGAAATGCGCAAAATGCGAGAATTTACCATTTGTGACATTTTAAAAAAAGAATTATTAAAATCGGTCCAGTACTTTTTGAGTTATCGCGTTACATACATTTTCCATACAATCAATTTTATATAATTAAAAGGGTGGCCGCTGTGGTGCAGTGGGTAGAGTGCTCGCCTGCTATGCCAGAGGTCTCGGGTTCAAACCACGGTCCGAGCAAAACACCAAAAAATTTTTCTAATTAGTAAAAATCCAATTATTGGGTTTTTTAAGAGCAGCGGTCACCTCTCGGCAGTGGACGGCATACCCTCCGAGAGTATTTCTGCCATGAAAAAGCTTCTCACAAAAAATGCATTCGCCGTTCGGAGTCGGCTTAAAACTGTAGGTCCACCCAATTAGTAGGAAAAACAAAAAGGAGCACAACTCGAATTGGGAGAGAAGCTCGGCCATAAAACTCGTCAGAGTTATAATAGCGCCATTGTATTATTATATTATATTATTATAGATATTAGAAGAGTTTATTCGATTAGATTTCATCATAGTGAAATCTTTTAAAAAAAAATTAAGTATTTTCTCCAAATATTTGAAGTTTTGAGAATGCATTATGCGATATGTGAGGAATTTTTCAAAGTTGTTAGCCAAGGCTATTTTTTATAACAATCTTTAAAAATTGTAAATGTCCTTCCTATTTAAATAAAGATTATACAATAAGTTTTACTTTTTTAAAAAAATCTATTCAATAAATTAAAATTTTTTAAATATTCAGTTTTCAGTGTATAATCGTAATTGATTTTTCAATGGATATTTTTGGTAAAATTTTGTCAAAATTATGAAAGAAATCAATCCGGGACAAATCTATGTATATCGGGATTAACCGCATTTTTTTTGCAGGAATATTGCAATGAAAGCTATCGCATGTACATTAAGCCGTATCACGTTATATAGACAAAAAAAAGTTTAGTGTGTGTCAGTTTTATTTGAACACTTATGTCAAAAAAATATTTTTGGTGTAAAAATTTTTTTAGGCCCGCGTTAAAAACAGCTAAATCGCGTTTATTGTAATAACTTCCTTATTTGATATCGGATCTCTATGATCTTAATGTCGCAGAAAAGGTCTCGCTCAGCACTATATTTGGCCCATATAAAGTTTCGTCCTCAAAGGTTGTCCTGAGTTTTAGCTTTAAAAATTTTGGAGTTACTATCCCTAGATTTTTTTTATTTTTATCACTAATACAAAGCTCTCAAAAAACCATGAGGAATCCCCCAAAAACATTCTAGCCTTTATTCACAAACAAAAAAGTTATAACGTTGTAAAATGAACCATTTGTTTTTTTTTATAAAAAATTACCACAGAGAAACGGCGAAATACTCAGCTTAATTTTTGGCTCCAGATTACGATGGCGTTTTTAGAAAATCCGGATTAGCTCCCATTTTCGAGATATTTAAGAAAACATTTTCAGTATTTAGATACAAAGCGATCCGATGGGGGGCGTATGAGTACTCATACGCCCCCCATCGGATCGCTTTGTAAATATCTCGAAAATGGGAGCTAATCCGGATTTTTTTGTTGAGGTAATAAAAATAAAGAAATGGGGAAAAACTATACGAACATATATGTATATAAAATGCATATGAGAGGGAAGAGAATACCCTGCACATAAATTCCAATTTGTTTTAAACGTTCGAAACCTGCACTGAAAAAACAACTTACTCAGATTATGGAAAAATGGGAATGTTTCGGCGCTAAACACATATTTTCATTGTTTCTTTCAATCAAGGAATAAAAACCACGTTTTAAAGAAAATTGTATTCAAAACAATGAAAATATGTCTTTAGTGGCGAATCATTCCAATTTTTCCATAATCTGAGTAATTTTGTTTTGAGTGTGGGCAAAGTAATATAAGCGACGAAGAACTCACTTTCAGAGCTCAGAAACTTCTTTCATAAATATCTCAAAATTTGGAGGACATCGTCATTTTCGGTCTCGGTTATCATAGATAAGAAGATGTTTTCGGGATTAAAGTAAAGTGCGTTGTTTTCAATTGTAGGCTGAATAATTAACTGCATTTCTAGGGGCAGACGATGCATCCAGCGCAAGTATTGATAATACATTTAGACTTCCGTTGTCTCTTTAGACGCGTATAATTTTACAGCGAACTCTAGCAGTTTTTCTAAACAACTTGGATGATTTTACGATACGCACGGATGCAGAAATCGTGAAGCCGTAGGAAGCCAGCGCGCTGCGCTTAGAGGTCCCACTTGAAAACTTGCCAAATCTTAACTACAGCCATTATCATTCATATAAATAACGGCGATCAGCACGAATAGTCCAATCATCACTAATTTTTTGCATATCATGTGTCCAGTATTGGTAGCTGTTCTATCGCGGTACAACATTCTCAAGTCAAGCGAGGATTTAGAATACTTTTTAATCAAAAACTCATACTATATGGCGTTACTGCCTCATATAAATAAGAACTTGGGATCATTTTCCAAAAAACAGGTTCTCTGATTTTAAAACGGTATAACTTTTTTGTTTGTGAATAAAGGCTACAACTTTTTTAGCGGAGTTCTCATTGTTTTTTGAGAGCTTTGTATTAGTGATTAAAATAAAAAATCTAGGGATAGTAACTCCAAAATTTTTAAAGGTAAAACTCAGAACAACCTTTGAGGTCGAAACTTTATATGGGCCAAATATAGTGCAGAGCGAGAACTTTTCTGCGAAATTAAGATCATAGAGATCCGATATAAAATAAGGAAGTTATTACAAAAAACGCGATTTAGCTGTTTTTAACGCGGGCTTAAAAAAAAAATTTTTACACCATAAATATTTTTTCGACGTAAGTGTTCAAATAAAACTGACACACGCAAACTTTATTTTTTTGATACGGCTTAATGTACATACTTACATGTGGTTGTATGTTTTTGTTTGTACAAATTCTATTTATAGAAAGGCAATGCTTGTTCTTGTTATTAGATTTTGTTAATCGGCAAGCTCATCCGATTCGTTTTTATATTGGTTATTTGAACGTTTTTATCTATATTATTAATACGCTAACATAAATTTTGTTCCATCTTCTCCGTCGAAACTACTGAACCGATTTTAAAACTAAGCACACCATTAGAAAGGTATTGCTCTCAAATAGAACTGCGCCAATTTTCATGAAAATTGGTTGGAAAATGCGTCCACAATCGTCGTTGGAAAATTGCCGTGTGGTTGTTGTTGCATGCTTTTGCACACAACAGAGCTGTCTCAATGCGCAAGCATATGTAGCTGACTTTGTGCATTTTCACCAAACTTAACATGCAATTCTGAACATGTTTGGCTGGATGTGGTGTGTAGTTTCAAAGAAGTAGAAGCGTAAAAAGTTAGCAAAAGAACTACAACAAAAACATAGGGTCAAGTAATAAGAAGGACTAGTAAACCCGGCCACGCGATGATGTGGCTTTCAATTACACTGTGCGACAATTTGAGGGTGGAAGACCACTTATTGCCACATTTGAAAATTTTTTGATATACCTTCATAGCTACTGGTTATTTTTATTTTCTGTGGACCTAGATTTTTTATACATAGATTTTGACCAAGGAGCCCCATAGTGAAGTTTTGTGCCGAATATTTTTCTAGACTATGGTAACCTTAAAGCGACCTGCAAAAGGCCATTTGGCGCGCTCCTCCTTTTCTTTCTAGTTCTCTTTCTCTTCCCATTTCCCCTTTATTTGCGCTTTATTTTCCCTTTATCCATTTTATTTTTCATATTTTCTCTTTCACTTCCTGTCCTTCGCCATATCCGTCCCTTTCATTTTCCTCTTCCCTTTCCTTTTATTACCCATCTTCAGTGCTAGGCCTTGCATGCCTCTTCAAATTTAAAAATGAGATAAACTGTAGTGTAAAAATGGATTATTGAACGGTGGCACCATTTTTTAAAAATTTTAATAAATTACTCATATCCATGCCAAGTCCTTTCATATGACACCTCAAATTTAAAAATCAAACAACCTATAGCGTAAAACTGAATTTTTGAACAGGTGGCAACCCTTTTTGAAAAATTTCTATTAAATTGCTCAATATCAGGTCAATCCCCTTCATATGGTACCAAAAATTTTAAAATCAAACAAACTATACAGTAAAATTAAATTTTCAAACATCTGGCAACCCTTTTCAAAAAAATGAAACCTTCCTGCACATCTACAGGTCAAGCCCTTTCATCTGACACCACATTTTCGAAAATCGGTATAACGGTGTAAAAGTTATGGTGCTTACAAAAAATCGCTTAGCGTATTATATATAAAGATAAGATAAACTGTAGGGTAAAAATTGATTTTTGAACAGGTGGTACCCATTTTGTAAAAATTTTAATAAATTACTCATTTCCATGACAAGTCCTTTCATATGACACCTCAAATTTAAAAATCAAACAAACTATAGCGTAAAACTGAATTTTTTAACAGGTGGCAACCCTTTTTGTAAATTTTTTATTAAATTACTTAATATCAGGTCAAGCCCTTTCATATGGTGCCAAAAATTTTAAAATCAAACAAACTATACAGTAAAATTAAATTTTCAAACATCTGGCAACCCTTTTAAAAAAAATTAAACCTTCCTGCACATCTACAGGTCAAGCCCTTTCATCTGACACCACATTCGAAAATCGGTATAACGGTGTAAAAGTTATGGTGCTTACAAAAAATCGCTTAGCGTAATATATATAACGATTAGAAAGAATAAGTATGAAAGAAATTAAGGAAAGAAAATATCAGAAATAGAAAGAAAGAAGTAGGTAGAAGAATTATGAAAACGATTAACGACAACAACACCAACAACAACAAAAGCAAAATAGTAGCAGTGAAAGTAACAACAACCAAATAGTAACATTGACAATAACAACAAACAATTATACAAAACTATAGTTGCACCTTAGTCATAAGAAAACTTCTAGAAAAACTGTCGAGTTTCGACAGTAGGCAACACTCTAGTTTTAATAATTAACTAGTATCTATGTAACCCCCGATATTCGGGTGGCACTTTTCTTCTTCTTCTTGATTGGCGCTTAACCGTCTAGACGATTCTGGCCGAGTCCAACAGAGCGCGCCAATTGCTTCTGTTTCGTGCAGCATGGCGCCACTTGGGAACACCTAGGGAGGCAGCATCGCTGTCCACCTGATTTTCCCAACGCAGTGGAGGTCTCCCTTTTCTTTTGCGTTCAGCGGGTTTCGATAGAAATGCTTTCTTGGCCGGAGCGCCTTCGTCCATTCTCACGACATGACCTGCCCAACGCAGCCGCTGGATCTTTATTCGCTGAACACGGTGGCACTTTTATTTAATAAAAAATTATAAAGAAAATTATTTAATAAAAAAGAAAAAAAGGAACAAAAAAACTGTCTCGACCTGGACTTCAACCACCTTCACTTAAATTGGAAGCCTAGCATCTTACAGCTGAGCTACTGCGCTAGTTACGTGAGTTGTGTCAAATGGTGTACTCTAATTTCTTCTTGTGTTATTAACATTCTCACCGCGCTTATTTCACCACAGCGCTGTCATGGTTAGAATTTCTTATGTACTTACACATATACATATGTACATACGTGGGTGAGTTGTAATTGTTAGTTCAGTTTAAGGGCAGCATTTGACATACCCAACGCAGGTGGTATGATGCCACAGCGGTAGAGCGTCTGGTCTGGAAGCGAGGGGTCGTAGGTTCGAACCTCGAACCACGACATATCAAGGTTGATTTTTTTTTAAATTAAAAATTAGCTAAAATGGCTGCTATTTCCGGGGCCAACTTCCGTTGCATCAAATTTCAAATTTCACTCTCCATAAAAACTCTGTATCGCCGCCTAAGAAGGTAACTTCAAAAAGAAAATGATCAATTTAGGCCGCGATATTATCCCTGGGGAGTGTACCAAAAAACTGAATACGCCCATCGCTTTATAGGTTAATTATACGTATGGGTAGATATCAATTTTTTTTTCTTGTGCAAAATCCTAACTTTTTTTATAAATACATCTAAACATACCTTGAAATTCTGCGCGGTTTTCGGTATAGCTCCATCCATTGGAAAAGTGTACCAAAAAACTGAATACGCCCATCGCTTTAGCGGTTCATTCTACGTATGGATAGAAATCAATTTTTTTCTTTTGCAAAATCCTAACTTTTTTCATACATAAATCTAAATATACCTTGAAATTCTGGTAATTTGTCGGTTATTGGTGTAGCTCCATCCAGTTTTTGGAGAAGTGATACTTTTTTTCAGTTTACTTACTCCAAAGAATAGCATACAACAAAACGCATCTAATGTACATGTGTAAAGACAAAAGTGGAAATTGGCTGTCAACTGACACAGAACTCTTCTGGCCGAGTGCGTAAATCACTCCATCACAAAGGTGGAAGTTGTGAAGGTCCCAAGATCAAATCTCACTTGGTTCAAACTTACACTCCCGAAAGGGGTACTGATGAGAAAAGTTTAAGCCCTTTTCGAAATAGCTATATACCTCAGCTTCACTGTTAATAGTTTTCACGAGTTTTCGCGTGGTGCGGCGATGACATTTGTTTGCGAATATCGCCGAGTAAAACAGAATTAAGGCGAAATCGCTATATACATATTTTATAATTAATTTTTTTTTATTTTAAAATTTTTCCACATCAAAAAATTTATATTTTGGTTTTATTACGTTTTTTACCAAATTCCAAATAATTTATTTGACAGGCGATATCGTTCAAATTAGAAATAAGTCTATTCCGACGAATTTTCGCCGGGCGGTTTTCGCCAGCGTTTTCGTTCTGTTCGTTCTCATATACTGCGGTGTATTTTAATCTCTTGGCAGAACGCTGCGACCACAAAAATTCGTCCGACGTTGATTCTCTTTAAGCTATAATGCTGAATATCTGTGGAAGTGTTCATGGTAGGACCCTGAAAATTGGTACGGAGATAAATAATATTCGTACCATACTTACGAGAAAAAATGGGAGCTATTGGAAAAGAGGGTGTGTCACCTCCCATACAAACTTCATCTTACATGCTGAATATCTATGGGAGCGTTCATAGTATGACCCTGGTAATTGTCACGAAGATAAACAATATCAGTACCATACATATGAGAAACAAGTAAGAGCGCAGTTGTCTTCGGCCGTACCGAAGACTTCATACCTTTCATGAGTGCGGAAATGAAAAGTTACCTATGTATGTATGTCCATAGCCTGTAGCTGAATTCACTACCCAATTTTAACAACATGCGTTATCGTTTAGCGAACTAAACGATATTTTTGTCACCTTGGATATTCGTTAGCTATTTACTTGACAACATTTGCGATCGAACAAACAGCTGTTGCCGTCAACGTCAGTGATTTGACGACTTGTAGTTTTGTGTTGTTTATTTGTGAGAAAACTTGTGAGAAAGGTTTAAAGCCAAATATTTTTCTTATATTTGATAAATAGATATCCGGAATTGGTTTTGAATATATATTCAAATAAAATAGACAATAAATTACTTGAATTAAGCAACTTTTTTTAAATTAATTACCTCACATATGTATTATTGTACAAATGTTCTCACAAGCATTTGCAGTGGTACACCAGCGTGAAGACATCTTAATAAATGCCTCAGTATTTGATTAAAACATACCCGGAGTTGATTTTGAATCAATATTCACATAAAATAGATAGTAAATTACTCGAATTAAACCACTTTTTTTAAATTAATTAACTCACGTATGTATTGTTGTACAAATGTTTTCGCAAGAATTTGCATTGGTACACACGCGTGGGGACATCTTAAAAATGCCTCAATATTTGACTAATGCATATATATTTTAATACTACACCTTTTTCAGTTGAAATTCAGAAAGTTCCAAATGATATTCAGAATTTCCATTTGAAATTCAGAAAATTAGAATTGAAATTCAGAATTTTCATTTGAAATTCAGAAAGTTACAATTGAAATTCAGAAATTCCATTTGAAATTCAGAAAATTGCATTTTAAATTCAGAAAATTACAATTGAAATTCAGAAAATTACATTTTGAAATTCAGAAAATTCCATTTGAAGTTCGGAAAATTACATTTGAAATTCAGAAACCTTATCACAGTACTCAAGAAGTTTTCTGAATTTCAATTGTAATTTTCTGAAATTCAAATGTAACTTTCTGAATTTCAAATGTAATTTTCTGAATTTCAAATGTAACTTTCCGAATTTCAATTGTAATTTTCTCAATTTCAAATGCAATTTTCTGAATTTAAAATGGAAATTCTTAATTTCAATTGTAATTTTCTGAATATTAATTGGAACTTTCTGAATTTAAATTAAAAAGGTGTAGTTATATTTACTTATATATTTATTTATATTTATTAAGAAAATTTATATTAAGAAAGTTTACTTTTGCACTTTTGCACATTCCTTTTTGTGCTTTTCGTAAATATCAACGCTTCAAACAGCTGAGGTGAGCAGAGTTTCAGCTTTTTGTCATTTTGAATAAATACTAAAAGTCAGCTGTTTTATGTCGTGAAAAATAAGTTAGCGAATCCTACTGTTGTCACTGCAAACGTCATTGTTGTTAAGCTAACAACTCGATTTGTGTTGTCGTCTAATGTTACTGAATCCAGCTACTGATAAAGTTTAATTTATAATTTTAATTCTGTGGGTTATATATGGAAAGATTTATTAGAAAACAAGTAAAAGCGTGGCTGTCTTCGGCCGTACCGAACACGTCATACCTTTCATGAGTGGGGAAATGAAAAGTTACCTATGTATGGACATAGGCGGATTAAGTTTAATTTATAATTTTAATTCTGTGGGTTATTTATGGAAAGATTTATTAGAAAAAATGGTGTCTTGGCTATTTAAATGGAGGAGTTCTACACCAAAATGTCCATATCTGAACAATCGGTTGTATGGGAGCTATATGTTATAGTGGTCCGATCTTGACAATTTTCGGTAACCCTGTTTGGGCCCATATGGGTACAAATACTTAAAAATTGCACGCCGTTAGCTGTTACAATGGAGGAGTTATACACCAAAATGTCCATATCTGAACAATCGGTTGTAGGGGAGCTATAGGTTATAGTGGTCCGATCTTAACAATTTTCGGTAACCCTGTTTGGGCCCATATGGGTACAAATACTTCAAAATTTCACGTCGTTAGCTGTTAAAATGGAGGAGTTATACACCAAAATGTGTATATCTGTACAATCGGTTGTAGGGGGCTATAGGTTATAGTGGTCCGATCTTAAGAATTTTCGGCAATCCCACTTGGGTCTATATGGCTACAAATACTTCAAAATTTCAGGCCGTTAGCTGTTAAAATGGAGGAGTTATACACCAAAATGTGTATATCTGAATAATCGGATGTTGTGGAACTATATGTTATAGTGGTCCGATCTTGACAATTTTCGGTAATCTTGTTTGGGCCAAAATGGGCACGTCTACTTCAAAGTTTCATGTCCTTAGCTGTTTAAATGGGGAAGTTATGCACAAATTACATCCAAAAATTTCATGTATATCTGAATAATCGGTTGTTTTCTATATGTTATAGTGGTCCGATTCGGCCGGTTCCGACAAATGATCAGCTGCATATAACAACATACCTGTATTCCGAATTTCATTCAGATATCTCAAAAACTGAGGGACTAGTTTGCGTTCACACAGGCGGACGGACGGACAGACGGACATGGCTTAATCGACTCAGCTCGTGATTCTGATCACATCGGTATATATTTTGGTGGGTCCCCCACGCTTCCTTCTGGTACTTTCGACAAAAATTTTTTGGCACTAAGTTATAATACCATTTCATTCTCATGAAAGGTATAAAAACCTGCGTGTAGCACTGTACACGTGATAGAAGTTAACTTCTTACATCAATTTATATTCGCTCGAAAGCAATAAGTAACAAGTTTCATATATCATATGAGAAACGAATTTGCAAATACATCCCTGCAAAAAATGCGATTAATCCGGGACGTCTCCGGGATCAATCGCAAGGGAAAATGCGACTAATACAATTTTACATCTCTTTATATGTAGCGAATTGATCGCATTTTTTCGAGAATGTCCTTTGAAGAGGCTAATTGTTCAATTTGTATACCAGAACGGGTACAAATGTAGATCAATCGCTTTCACCCAATTCTGAAAATGTCTAATAATTATAAACCATTTTATATATTAGAAGAGTTTGTTCGATTAGATTTCATTTTGTAAATTAAAAAAAAAAATAAGTATTTCCTCCAAATATTTAAAGTTTTGAGAATGCATTATGCGATTGTAAAAGATATGTGAGGAATTTTTCAAAGTTGTTAGCCAAGGCTATTTTTTATAACAATCTTTAAAAATTATAAAGGTTCATGCCTATTTAAATAAATATTATACAATAAGTTTTACTTTTCAATAAATTAAAATATTTTAAATATTCAGTTTTGAGTTTATAATCGTAATTGATTTTTCAATGGATATTTTTGGTAAAATTTTGTCAAAATTATTATTCATGATTTTTATTAAAAGAAAGCGTGTTCGATTAGTTTTACCTATTGTTTTTTTTTTTTATACATACATACATACATTGAATATTTTTGTAAAATTTCTACATATAATCAATCTAGATTTATACCCGTTCGGGAACAATTGGTCTACAATTAGTATACATTTATACTCGTTCGGGAACAATCGGGCACTAATTGTGGTTCCGGAAAGAAATCAATCCGGGACAAATCTACGTATATCGGGATTAATCGCACATTTTTTTGCAGGGATATTACAATGAAAACTATCGCATGTATGTATATACATGTGGTTGTGTGTTTTTGTTTGTACAAATTCTATTTATAGAAAAGGCGATGCTTGTTCTTGTTATTAGATTTTGTTTATCGGCAAGCTCATCCGATTGGTTTTTATATTGGTTTTGATCGTTTTTATTTTAATAACACTGCTCTACAGCCAAAAAATACTCTAAACGCGACCATCCTATCTATATGTAAAATCGGTCGCTGATTCCGAAAATCGGGTTCATTTTTAATTCTATGGGAATGTTTTTGAGATATCGGCAATTTACCGTTATTTGGCCAATGGCTCCACTTAATCCTGTTTATCTCTTTACCGCAGTGAGATATCTGAGGTGAAACCAAACGAAAGAAAATTAAATTTCCTTTTCATGGCTCCTATAACATTTTTCTCTAACTCTTATAGTTTCTGAAATATTGACGATTTAATTTGAATTTTTTCGATTTTTTACGATTTTTTGAAGAAAAAATTGACTTTGTCAGGCAATATCTTTAAAACCAATGTTTTCACCTTGGGTTTTACTCCTTTACGTGAAGCTCCATTCTATTACCAAAAAAATAAGCTATCAACGAAGAAAATCCGTGGTAAAATGGAAAAGTTATAGGCGATCATATAAATACAGCCAAAAGCGCGATGTAAGAAAAGCGACAAAAAGTTCAACTGCGTACCAGGCCGTGTTTGGGTGAGGGTTAGCGCGTCGCTAACATTTACACCTTCTCACGGTGGGTCTAAGTTCGATTCCCGGCTTGATCCCGAAAAGAAACCTGATGATGAAGAATTGGTTTTCTTCGAAATAGCTACCATTTCTACCATCGTTGGTAATACGTAGCTTTGAACTTGTTCGCTTTTCGCCAAATAAAAATTAATTAAAAATCTTCTGTGTCCACACAATAATTCAACAATTAAAATTAAATAAAAAGGCAGGGTGTTGCAAATGCACATTACTTCCGGCTAACCGAAGCATAGACCGCCTAAAATTACTCAACAAATTTGTGTTATCTTATGAAAATCATGAGTACATAAAAATACAACAATAATGTTGGGGGAGTAAAGGTGGCAAAAGAAAAGCGACAAAAAGTTCAACTGCGTACCAGGCCGTGTTTGGGTGAGTGGGTTAGCGCGTCGCTAACATTAACACCTTCTCACGGTGGGTCTAATTTCTATTCCCGGCTTGATCCCGAAAAGAAATCTGATGATGAAGAATTGGTTTTCTTCGAAATAGCTATCATTTCTACCATCGCTGGTAATACGCAGCTTTGAACTTGTTCGCTTTTCGCCAAATAAAAAGCTATTATTTATTATTAAAATAAAAAAAATAAAAAAAAAATCAGTCGCCTAGCTTGATTCGAACCCACCTCCCCTCGCTTCCAGACCAAACGCAAAACCTCTGCGCCACGACACCACTTGCGTGGTCAATGTCAAACGCTGCACTTAAACTGAACTAACAAAACGGGTGGTTGCTTTCATTGTAATTTGTACATATGTATTTGCAAATATCAAACTTCTTACTTGTTGCTTTCAATAGGTGAGTGAGTTGTACTTGTTAGTTCAATTTAAGTACAGCATTTGACATACTCAACGCAAGTGGTGTGGTGGCGCAGAGGTTTTGCGTCTGGTCTGGAAGCGAGGGGTTGTGAGTTCGAACCGCGCGAGATATCAAGGCTGATTTTTTTTTAAATTAAAAATCAACTAAAATGGCTGCTATTTCCGGGGGCAACTTCCGTTGCATCAAATTTCAAATTTCACTCTCCATAAAAACTCTGTATCGCCGCCTAAGAAGTTAACTTCAAAAATGGTGTCTTGACTATTTAAATGGAGGAGTTATGCACCAAAATGTCCATATCTGAACAATCGGTTGTATGGGAGCTATATGTTATAGTGGTCCGATCTTGACAATTTTCGGTAACCCCGTTTGGGCCCATATGGGTACAAATACTTCAAAATTTCACGCCGTTAGCTGTTAAAATGGAGGAGTTATACACCAAAATGTCCATATCTGAACAATCGGTTGCATGGGAGCTATATGTTATAGTGGTCCGATCTCGACAATTTTCGGTAAACCCATTTGAGCCCATATAGGTACAAATACTTCAAAATTTCACGCCGTTAGCTTTTAAAATGGAGAAGTTATACACCAAAATGTCCATATCTGAACAATCGGTTGTATGGGAGCTATATGTTGTAGTGTTCCGATCTCGAAAATTTTCGGTAACCCCGTTTGGGTCCATATTCGTACAAATACTTCAAAATTTCACGCCTTTAGCTGTTAAAGTGGAGGAGTTATACACCAAAATGTCCTTATCTGAACAATCGGTTGTATGGGAGCTATATGTTATAGTGGTCCGATCTTGACAATTTTCGGTAACCCCGTTTGGGCCCATATGGGTACAAATACTTCAAAATTTCACGCCGTTAGCTGTTAAAATGGAGGAGTTATACACCAAAATGTCCATATCTGAACAATCGGTTGTATGGGAGCTATATGTTATAGTGGTCCGATCTTGACAATTTTCGGTAACCCCGTTTGGGCCCATATGGGTGCAAATACTTCAAAATTTCACGCCGTTAGCTTTTAAAATGGAGAAGTTATACACCAAAATGTCCATATCTGAACAATCGGTTGTATGGGAGATATATGTTATAGTGGTCCGATCTTGACAATTTTCGGTAACCCCGTTTGGGCCCATATGGGTGCAAATACTTCAAAATTTCATGCCCTCAGTTGTTAAAATGGAGGAGTTATACACCAAAATGTCCATATCTGAACAATCGGTTGTATGGGAGCTATATGTTATAGTGGTCCGATCTTGACAATTTTCGGTAGCCTCATTTGGGCCTATATGTGTACAAACACTTCAAAAGTTCACGCCGTTATCTGATAAAATGGAGGAGTTATACACCAAAATGTGTATATCTGAAAAATCGGATATTGTGGAACTATATGTTATAGTAGTCTGATGTTGACAATTTTCGGCAACCTTGTTTGGGCCAACATGGGTACGTTTACTTCAAAATTTCATGTCCTTAGCTGATTAAATGGGGAAGTTATGCAGAAATTACATCCCAAAATAGTCATATACATCTGAATAATCGGTTGTTTTCTATATGTTATAGTGGTCCGATTCGGCCGACTCCGACAAATTGCACATAACAACATACCTGTATCCCGAATTTCATTCAGATATCTTAAAAACTGAGGGACTAGTTTTCGTTCACACAGACGGACGGACAGACGGACATGGCTTAATCGACTCAGCTCGTGATTCTGATCATATCGGTATATATTTTGGTGGGTCCCCCACGCTTCCTTCTGGTACTTTCGACAAAAATTTTTTGGCACTAAGTTATAATACCATTTCATTCTCATGAAAGGTATAAAAACCCGCGTGTAGCACTGTACACGTGATAGAAGTTAACTTCTTACATCAATTTATATTCGCTCGAAAGCAATAAGTAACAAGTTTCATATATCATATGAGAAACGAATTTGCAAATACATCCCTGCAAAAAATGCGATTAATCCGGGACGTCTCCGGGATCAATCGCAAGGGAAAATACGACTAATACAATTTTACATCTCTTTATATGTAGCGAATTGATCGCATTTTTTCGAGAATGTCCTTTGAAGAGGCTAATTGTTCAATTTGTATACCAGAACGGGTACAAATGTAGATCAATCGCTTTCACCCAATTCTGAAAATGTCTAATAATTATAAACCGTTTTATATATTAGAAGAGTTTATTCGATTAGATTTCATTTTGTAAATTAAAAAAAAAATAAGTATTTCCTCCAAATATTTAAAGTTTTGAGAATGCATTATGCGATTGTAAAAGATATGTGAGGAATTTTTCAAAGTTGTTAGCCAAGGCTATTTTTTATAACAATCTTTAAAAATTATAAAGGTTCATGCCTATTTAAATAAATATTATACAATAAGTTTTACTTTTCAATAAATTAAAATATTTTAAATATTCAGTTTTGAGTTTATAATCGTAATTGATTTTTCAATGGATATTTTTGGTAAAATTTTGTCAAAATTATTATTCATGATTTTTATTAAAAGAAAGCGTGTTCGATTAGTTTTACCTATTGTTTTTTTTTATACATACATACATACATTGAATATTTTTGTAAAATTTCTACATATAATCAATCTAGATTTATACCCGTTCGGGAACAATTGGTCTACAATTAGTATACATTTATACTCGTTCGGGAACAATCGGGCACTAATTGTGGTTCCGGAAAGAAATCAATCCGGGACAAATCTACGTATATCGGGATTAATCGCACATTTTTTTGCAGGGATATTACAATGAAAACTATCGCATGTATGTATATACATGTGGTTGTGTGTTTTTGTTTGTACAAATTCTATTTATAGAAAAGGCGATGCTTGTTCTTGTTATTAGATTTTGTTTATCGGCAAGCTCATCCGATTGGTTTTTATATTGGTTTTGATCGTTTTTATTTTAATAACACTGCTCTACAGCCAAAAAATACTCTAAACGCGACCATCCTATCTATATGTAAAATCGGTCGCTGATTCCGAAAATCGGGTTCATTTTTAATTCTATGGGAAGGTTTTTGAGATATCGGCAATTTACCGTTATTTGGCCAATGGCTCCACTTAATCCTGTTTATCTCTTTACCGCAGTGAGATATCTGAGGTGAAACCAAACGAAAGAAAATTAAATTTCCTTTTCATGGCTCCTATAACATTTTTCTCTAACTCTTATAGTTTCTGAAATATTGACGATTTAATTTGAATTTTTTCGATTTTTTACGATTTTTTGAAGAAAAAATTGACTTTGTCAGGCAATATCTTTAAAACCAATATTTTCACCTTGGGTTTTACTCCTTTACGTGAAGCTCCATTCTATTACCAAAAAAATAAGCTATCAACGAAGAAAATCCGTGGTAAAATGGAAAAGTTATAGGCGATCATATAAATACAGCCAAAAGCGCGATGTAAGAAAAGCGACAAAAAGTTCAACTGCGTACCAGGCCGTGTTTGGGTGAGTGGGTTAGCGCGTCGCTAACATTTACCTACACCTTCTCACGGTGGGTCTAAGTTCGATTCCCGGCTTGATCCCGAAAAGAAATCTGATGATGAAGAATTGGTTTTCTTCGAAATAGCTACCATTTCTACCATCGTTGGTAATACGTAGCTTTGAACTTGTTCGCTTTTCGCCAAATAAAAATTAATTAAAAATCTTCTGTGTCCACACAATAATTCAACAATTAAAATTAAATAAAAAGGCAGGGTGTTGCAAATGCACATTACTTCCGACTAACCGAAGCATAGACCGCCTAAAATTACTCAACAAATTTGTGTTATCTTATGAAAATCATGAGTACATAAAAATACAACAATAATGTTGGGCGAGTAAAGGTGGCAAAAGAAAAGCGACAAAAAGTTCAACTGCATACCAGGCCGTGTTTGGGTGAGTGGGTTAGCGCGTCGCTAACATTTACACCTTCTCACGGTGGGTCTAAGTTCGATTCCCGGCTTGATCCCGAAAAGAAATCTGATGATGAAGAATTGGTTTTCTTCGAAATAGCTATCATTTCTACCATCGCTGGTAATACGTAGCTTTGAACTTGTTCGCTTTTCGCCAAATAAAAAGCTATTATTTATTATTAAAATAAAAAAAATAAAAAAAATAATAAAAAAATCAGTCGCCTAGCTTGATTCGAACCCACCTCCCCTCGGTTCCAGACCAAACGCAAAACCTCTGCGCCACGACACCACTTGCGTGGGCAATGTCAAACGCTGCACTTAAACTGAACTAACAAAACGGGTGGTTGCTTTCATTGTAATATGTACATATGTATTTGCAAATATCGAACTTCTTACTTGTTGCTTTCAATAGGTGAGTGAGTTGTACTTGTTAGTTCAATTTAAGTACAGCATTTGACATACTCAACGCAAGTGGTGTGGTGGCGCAGAGGTTTTGCGTCTGGTCTGGAAGCGAGGGGTTGTGAGTTCGAACCGCGCGAGATATCAAGGCTGATTTTTTTAAAAATTAAAAATCAACTAAATTGGCTGCTATTTCCGTTGCATCAAATTTCAAATTTCACTCTCCATAAAAACTCTGTATCGCCGCCTAAGAAGTTAACTTCAAGAATGGTGTCTTGACTATTTAAATGGAGGAGTTATACACCAAAATGTCCATATCTGAACAATTGGTTGTATGGGAGCTATATGTTATAGTGGTCCGATCTTGTCAATTTTCGGTAACCCCGTTTGGGCCCATATGGGTACAAATACTTCAAAATTTCACGCCGTTAGCTGTTAAAATGGAGGAGTTATACACCAAAATGTCCATATCTGAACAATCGGTTGCATGGGAGCTATATGTTATAGTGGTCCGATCTCGACAATTTTCGGTAAACCCATTTGAGCCCATATAGGTACAAATACTTCAAAATTTCACGCCGTTAGCTTTTAAAATGGAGAAGTTATACACCAAAATGTCCATATCTGAACAATCGGTTGTATGGGAGCTATATGTTGTAGTGTTCCGATCTCGAAAATTTTCGGTAACCCGGTTTGGGTCCATATTCGTACAAATACTTCAAAATTTCACGCCTTTAGCTGTTAAAGTGGAGGAGTTATACACCAAAATGTCCTTATCTGAACAATCGGTTGTATGGGAGCTATATGTTATAGTGGTCCGATCTTGACAATTTTCGGTAACCCCGTTTGGGCCCATATGGGTACAAATAATTCAAAATTTCACGCCGTTAGCTGTTAAAATGGAGGAGTTATACACCAAAATGTCCATATCTGAACAATCGGTTGTATGGGAGCTATATGTTATAGTGGTCCGATCTTGACAATTTTCGGTAACCCCGTTTGGGCCCATATGGGTGCAAATACTTCAAAATTTCACGCCGTTAGCTTTTAAAATGGAGAAGTTATACACCAAAATGTCCATATCTGAACAATCGGTTGTATGGGAGCTATATGTTATAGTGGTCCGATCTTGACAATTTTCGGTAACCCCGTTTGGGCCCATATGGGTGCAAATACTTCAAAATTTCATGCCCTCAGTTGTTAAAATGGAGGAGTTATACACCAAAATGTCCATATCTGAACAATCGGTTGTATGGGAGCTATATGTTATAGTGGTCCGATCTTGACAATTTTCGGTAGCCCCATTTGGGCCTATATGTGTACAAACACTTCAAAAGTTCACGCCGTTATCTGATAAAATGGAGGAGTTATACACCAAAATGTGTATATCTGAAAAATCGGATATTGTGGAACTATATGTTATAGTACTCTGATGTTGACAATTTTCGGCAACCTTGTTTGGGCCAACATGGGTACGTTTACTTCAAAATTTCATGTCCTTAGCTGGTTAAATGGGGAAGTTATGCAGAAATTACATCCCAAAATAGTCATATACATCTGAATAATCGGTTGTTTTCTATATGTTATAGTGGTCCGATTCGGCCGACTCCGACCAATTGCACATAACAACATACCTGTATCCCGAATTTCATTCAGATATCTTAAAAACTGAGGGACTAGTTTTCGTTCACACAGACGGACGGACAGACGGACATGGCTTAATCGACTCAGCTCGTGATTCTGATCATATCGGTATATATTTTGGTGGGTCCCCCACGCTTCCTTCTGGTACTTTCGACAAAAATTTTTTGGCACTAAGTTATAATACCATTTCATTCTCATGAAAGGTATAAAAACCCGCGTGTAGCACTGTACACGTGATAGAAGTTAACTTCTTACATCAATTTATATTCGCTCGAAAGCAATAAGTAACAAGTTTCATATATCATATGAGAAACGAATTTGCAAATACATCCCTGCAAAAAATGCGATTAATCCGGGACGTCTCCGGGATCAATCGCAAGGGAAAATACGACTAATACAATTTTACATCTCTTTATATGTAGCGCATTGATCGCATTTTTTCGAGAATGTCCTTTGAAGAGGCTAATTGTTCAATTTGTAAACCAGAACGGGTACAAATGTAGATCAATCGCCCCCCATCGGATCGCTTTGTAAATATCTCGAAAATGGGAGCTAATCCGGATTTTTTTGTTGAGGTAATAAAAATAAAGAAATGGGGAAAAACTATACGAACATATATGTATATAAAATGCATATGAGAGGGAAGAGAATACCCTGCACATAAATTCCAATTTGTTTTAAACGTTCGAAACCTGCACTGAAAAAACAACTTACTCAGATTATGGAAAAATGGGAATGTTTCGGCGCTAAACACATATTTTCATTGTTTCTTTCAATCAAGGAATAAAAACCACGTTTTAAAGAAAATTGTATTCAAAACAATGAAAATATGTCTTTAGTGGCGAATCATTCCAATTTTTCCATAATCTGAGTAATTTTGTTTTGAGTGTGGGCAAAGTAATATAAGCGACGAAGAACTCACTTTCAGAGCTCAGAAACTTCTTTCATAAATATCTCAAAATTTGGAGGACATCGTCATTTTCGGTCTCGGTTATCATAGATAAGAAGATGTTTTCGGGATTAAAGTAAAGTGCGTTGTTTTCAATTGTAGGCTGAATAATTAACTGCATTTCTAGGGGCAGACGATGCATCCAGCGCAAGTATTGATAATACATTTAGACTTCCGTTGTCTCTTTAGACGCGTATAATTTTACAGCGAACTCTAGCAGTTTTTCTAAACAACTTGGATGATTTTACGATACGCACGGATGCAGAAATCGTGAAGCCGTAGGAAGCCAGCGCGCTGCGCTTAGAGGTCCCACTTGAAAACTTGCCAAATCTTAACTACAGCCATTATCATTCATATAAATAACGGCGATCAGCACGAATAGTCCAATCATCACTAATTTTTTGCATATCATGTGTCCAGTATTGGTAGCTGTTCTATCGCGGTACAACATTCTCAAGTCAAGCGAGGATTTAGAATACTTTTTAATCAAAAACTCATACTATATGGCGTTACTGCCTCATATAAATAAGAACTTGGGATCATTTTCCAAAAAACAGGTTCTCTGATTTTAAAACGGTATAACTTTTTTGTTTGTGAATAAAGGCTACAACTTTTTTAGCGGAGTTCTCATTGTTTTTTGAGAGCTTTGTATTAGTGATTAAAATAAAAAATCTAGGGATAGTAACTCCAAAATTTTTAAAGGTAAAACTCAGAACAACCTTTGAGGTCGAAACTTTATATGGGCCAAATATAGTGCAGAGCGAGAACTTTTCTGCGAAATTAAGATCATAGAGATCCGAGATCAAATAAGGAAGTTATTACAAAAAACGCGATTTAGCTGTTTTTAACGCGGGCCTAAAAAAAAAATTTTTACACCATAAATATTTTTTCGACGTAAGTGTTCAAATAAAACTGACACACGCAAACTTTATTTTTTTGATACGGCTTAATGTACATACTTACATGTGGTTGTGTGTTTTTGTTTGTACAAATTCTATTTATAGAAAGGCAATGCTTGTTCTTGTTATTAGATTTTGTTTATCGGCAAGCTCATCCGATTCGTTTTTATATTGGTTATTTGAACGTTTTTATCTATATTATTAATACGCTAACATAAATTTTGTTCCATCTTCTCCGTCGAAACTACTGAACCGATTTTAAAACTAAGCACACCATTAGAAAGGTATTGCTCTCAAATAGAACTGCGCCAATTTTCATGAAAATTGGTTGGAAAATGCGTCCACAATCGTCGTTGGAAAATTGCCGTGTGGTTGTTGTTGCATGCTTTTGCACACAACAGAGCTGTCTCAATGCGCAAGCATATGTAGCTGACTTTGTGCATTTTCACCAAACTTAACATACAATTCTGAACATGTTTGGCTGGATGTGGTGTGTAGTTTCAAAGAAGTAGAAGCGTAAAAAGTTAGCAAAAGAACTACAACAAAAACATAGGGTCAAGTAATAAGAAGGACTAGTAAACCCGGCCACGCGATGCTGTGGCTTTCAATTACACTGTGTGACAATTTGAGGGTGGAAGACCACTTATTGCCACATTTGAAAATTTTTTGATATACCTTCATAGCTACTGGTTATTTTTATTTTCTGTGGACCTAGATTTTTTATACATAGATTTTGACCAAGGAGCCCCATAGTGAAGTTTTGTGCCGAATATTTTTCTAGACTATGGTAACCTTAAAGCGACCTGCAAAAGGCCATTTGGCGCGCTCCTCCTTTTCTTTCTAGTTCTCTTTCTCTTCCCATTTCCCCTTTATTTGCGCTTTATTTTCCCTTTATCCATTTTATTTTTCATATTTTCTCTTTCACTTCCTGTCCTTCGCCATATCCGTCCCTTTCATTTTCCTCTTCCCTTTCCTTTTATTACCCATCTTCAGTGCTAGGCCTTGCATGCCACTTCAAATTTAAAAATGAGATAAACTGTAGTGTAAAAATGGATTATTGAACGGTGGCACCATTTTTTAAAAATTTTAATAAATTACTCATATCCATGCCAAGTCCTTTCATATGACACCTCAAATTTAAAAATCAAACAACCTATAGCGTAAAACTGAATTTTTGAACAGGTGGCAACCCTTTTTGAAAAATTTCTATTAAATTGCTCAATATCAGGTCAATCCCCTTCATATGGTACCAAAAATTTTAAAATCAAACAAACTATACAGTAAAATTAAATTTTCAAACATCTGGCAACCCTTTTCAAAAAAATTAAACCTTCCTGCACATCTACAGGTCAAGCCCTTTCATCTGACACCACATTTTCGAAAATCGGTATAACGGTGTAAAAGTTATGGTGCTTACAAAAAATCGCTTAACGTATTATATATAAAGATAAGATAAACTGTAGGGTAAAAATTGATTTTTGAACAGGTGGTACCCATTTTGTAAAAATTTTAATAAATTACTCATTTCCATGACAAGTCCTTTCATATGACACCTCAAATTTAAAAATCAAACAAACTATAGCGTAAAACTGAATTTTTTAACAGGTGGCAACCCTTTTTGTAAAATTTTTATTAAATTACTTAATATCAGGTCAAGCCCTTTCATATGGTGCCAAAAATTTTAAAATCAAACAAACTATACAGTAAAATTAAATTTTCAAACATCTGGCAACCCTTTTCAAAAAAATTAAACCTTCCTGCACATCTACAGGTCAAGCCCTTTCATCTGACACCACATTCGAAAATCGGTATAACGGTGTAAAAGTTATGGTGCTTACAAAAAATCGCTTAGCGTAATATATATAACGATTAGAAAGAATAAGTATGAAAGAAATTAAGGAAAGAAAATATCAGAAATAGAAAGAAAGAAGTAGGTAGAAGAATTATGAAAACGATTAACGACAACAACACCAACAACAACAAAAGCAAAATAGTAGCAGTGAAAGTAACAACAAAAGGAACAACAACCAAATAGTAACATTGACAATAACAACAAACAATTATACAAAACTATAGTTGCACCTTAGTCATAAGAAAACTTCTAGAAAAACTGTCGAGTTTCGACAGTAGGCAACACTCTAGTTTTAATAATTAACTAGTATCTATGTAACCCCCGATATTCGGGTGGCACTTTTCTTCTTCTTCTTGATTGGCGCTTAACCGTCTAGACGATTCTGGCCGAGTCCAACAGAGCGCGCCAATTGCTTCTGTTTCGTGCAGCATGGCGCCACTTGGGAACACCTAGGGAGGCAGCATCGCTGTCCACCTGATTTTCCCAACGCAGTGGAGGTCTCCCTTTTCTTTTGCGTTCAGCGGGTTTCGATAGAAATGCTTTCTTGGCCGGAGCGCCTTCGTCCATTCTCACGACATGACCTGCCCAACGCAGCCGCTGGATCTTTATTCGCTGAACACGGTGGCACTTTTATTTAATAAAAAATTATAAAGAAAATTATTTAATAAAAAAGAAAAAAAGGAACAAAAAAACTGTCTCGACCTGGACTTCAACCACCTTCACTTAAATTGGAAGCCTAGCATCTTACAGCTGAGCTACTGCGCTAGTTACGTGAGTTGTGTCAAATGGTGTACTCTAATTTCTTCTTGTGTTATTAACATTCTCACCGCGCTTATTTCACCACAGCGCTGTCATGGTTAGAATTTCTTATGTACTTACACATATACATATGTACATACGTGGGTGAGTTGTAATTGTTAGTTCAGTTTAAGGGCAGCATTTGACATACCCAACGCAGGTGGTATGATGCCACAGCGGTAGAGCGTCTGGTCTGGAAGCGAGGGGTCGTAGGTTCGAACCTCGAACCACGACATATCAAGGTTGATTTTTTTTTAAATTAAAAATTAGCTAAAATGGCTGCTATTTCCGGGGCCAACTTCCGTTGCATCAAATTTCAAATTTCACTCTCCATAAAAACTCTGTATCGCCGCCTAAGAAGGTAACTTCAAAAAGAAAATGATCAATTTAGGCCGCGATATTATCCCTGGGGAGTGTACCAAAAAACTGAATACGCCCATCGCTTTATAGGTTAATTATACGTATGGGTAGATATCAATTTTTTTTTCTTGTGCAAAATCCTAACTTTTTTTATAAATACATCTAAACATACCTTGAAATTCTGCGCGGTTTTCGGTATAGCTCCATCCATTGGAAAAGTGTACCAAAAAACTGAATACGCCCATCGCTTTAGCGGTTCATTCTACGTATGGATAGAAATCAATTTTTTTCTTTTGCAAAATCCTAACTTTTTTCATACATAAATCTAAATATACCTTGAAATTCTGGTAATTTGTCGGTTATTGGTGTAGCTCCATCCAGTTTTTGGAGAAGTGATACTTTTTTTCAGTTTACTTACTCCAAAGAATAGCATACAAAAAAACGCATCTAATGTACATGTGTAAAGACAAAAGTGGAAATTGGCTGTCAACTGACACAGAACTCTTCTGGCCGAGTGCGTAAATCACTCCATCACAAAGGTGGAAGTTGTGAAGGTCCCAAGATCAAATCTCACTTGGTTCAAACTTACACTCCCGAAAGGGGTACTGATGAGAAAAGTTTAAGCCCTTTTCGAAATAGCTATATACCTCAGCTTCACTGTTAATAGTTTTCACGAGTTTTCGCGTGGTGCGGCGATGACATTTGTTTGCGAATATCGCCGAGTAAAACAGAATTAAGGCGAAATCGCTATATACATATTTTATAATTAATTTTTTTTTATTTTAAAATTTTTCCACATCAAAAAATTTATATTTTGGTTTTATTACGTTTTTTACCAAATTCCAAATAATTTATTTGACAGGCGATATCGTTCAAATTAGAAATAAGTCTATTCCGACGAATTTTCGCCGGGCGGTTTTCGCCAGCGTTTTCGTTCTGTTCGTTCTCATATACTGCGGTGTATTTTAATCTCTTGGCAGAACGCTGCGACCACAAAAATTCGTCCGACGTTGATTCTCTTTAAGCTATAATGCTGAATATCTGTGGAAGTGTTCATGGTAGGACCCTGAAAATTGGTACGGAGATAAATAATATTCGTACCATACTTACGAGAAAAAATGGGAGCTATTGGAAAAGAGGGTGTGTCACCTCCCATACAAACTTCATCTTACATGCTGAATATCTATGGGAGCGTTCATAGTACGACCCTGGTAATTGTCACGAAGATAAACAATATCAGTACCATACATATGAGAAACAAGTAAGAGCGCAGTTGTCTTCGGCCGTACCGAAGACTTCATACCTTTCATGAGTGCGGAAATGAAAAGTTACCTATGTATGTATGTCCATAGCCTGTAGCTGAATTCACTACCCAATTTTAACAACATGCGTTATCGTTTAGCGAACTAAACGATATTTTTGTCACCTTGGATATTCGTTAGCTATTTACTTGACAACATTTGCGATCGAACAAACAGCTGTTGCCGTCAACGTCAGTGATTTGACGACTTGTAGTTTTGTGTTGTTTATTTGTGAGAAAACTTGTGAGAAAGGTTTAAAGCCAAATATTTTTCTTATATTTGATAAATAGATATCCGGAATTGGTTTTGAATATATATTCAAATAAAATAGACAATAAATTACTTGAATTAAGCAACTTTTTTTAAATTAATTACCTCACATATGTATTATTGTACAAATGTTCTCACAAGCATTTGCAGTGGTACACCAGCGTGAAGACATCTTAATAAATGCCTCAGTATTTGATTAAAACATACCCGGAGTTGATTTTGAATCAATATTCACATAAAATAGATAGTAAATTACTCGAATTAAACCACTTTTTTTAAATTAATTAACTCACGTATGTATTGTTGTACAAATGTTTTCGCAAGAATTTGCATTGGTACACACGCGTGGGGACATCTTAAAAATGCCTCAATATTTGACTAATGCATATATATTTTAATACTACACCTTTTTCAGTTGAAATTCAGAAAGTTCCAAATGATATTCAGAATTTCCATTTGAAATTCAGAAAATTAGAATTGAAATTCAGAATTTTCATTTGAAATTCAGAAAGTTACAATTGAAATTCAGAAATTCCATTTGAAATTCAGAAAATTGCATTTTAAATTCAGAAAATTACAATTGAAATTCAGAAAATTACATTTTGAAATTCAGAAAATTCCATTTGAAGTTCGGAAAATTACATTTGAAATTCAGAAACCTTATCACAGTACTCAAGAAGTTTTCTGAATTTCAATTGTTATTTTCTGAAATTCAAATGTAACTTTCTGAATTTCAAATGTAATTTTCTGAATTTCAAATGTAACTTTCCGAATTTCAATTGTAATTTTCTCAATTTCAAATGCAATTTTCTGAATTTAAAATGGAAATTCTTAATTTCAATTGTAATTTTCTGAATATTAATTGGAACTTTCTGAATTTAAATTAAAAAGGTGTAGTTATATTTACTTATATATTTATTTATATTTATTAAGAAAATTTATATTAAGAAAGTTTACTTTTGCACTTTTGCACATTCCTTTTTGTGCTTTTCGTAAATATCAACGCTTCAAACAGCTGAGGTGAGCAGAGTTTCAGCTTTTTGTCATTTTGAATAAATACTAAAAGTCAGCTGTTTTATGTCGTGAAAAATAAGTTAGCGAATCCTACTGTTGTCACTGCAAACGTCATTGTTGTTAAGCTAACAACTCGATTTGTGTTGTCGTCTAATGTTACTGAATCCAGCTACTGATAAAGTTTAATTTATAATTTTAATTCTGTGGGTTATATATGGAAAGATTTATTAGAAAACAAGTAAAAGCGTGGCTGTCTTCGGCCGTACCGAACACTTCATACCTTTCATGAGTGGGGAAATGAAAAGTTACCTATGTATGGACATAGGCGGATTAAGTTTAATTTATAATTTTAATTCTGTGGGTTATTTATGGAAAGATTTATTAGAAAAAATGGTGTCTTGGCTATTTAAATGGAGGAGTTCTACACCAAAATGTCCATATCTGAACAATCGGTTGTATGGGAGCTATATGTTATAGTGGTCCGATCTTGACAATTTTCGGTAACCCTGTTTGGGCCCATATGGGTACAAATACTTAAAAATTGCACGCCGTTAGCTGTTACAATGGAGGAGTTATACACCAAAATGTCCATATCTGAACAATCGGTTGTAGGGGAGCTATAGGTTATAGTGGTCCGATCTTAACAATTTTCGGTAACCCTGTTTGGGCCCATATGGGTACAAATACTTCAAAATTTCACGTCGTTAGCTGTTAAAATGGAGGAGTTATACACCAAAATGTGTATATCTGTACAATCGGTTGTAGGGGGCTATAGGTTATAGTGGTCCGATCTTAAGAATTTTCGGCAATCCCACTTGGGTCTATATGGCTACAAATACTTCAAAATTTCAGGCCGTTAGCTGTTAAAATGGAGGAGTTATACACCAAAATGTGTATATCTGAATAATCGGATGTTGTGGAACTATATGTTATAGTGGTCCGATCTTGACAATTTTCGGTAATCTTGTTTGGGCCAAAATGGGCACGTCTACTTCAAAGTTTCATGTCCTTAGCTGTTTAAATGGGGAAGTTATGCACAAATTACATCCAAAAATTTCATGTATATCTGAATAATCGGTTGTTTTCTATATGTTATAGTGGTCCGATTCGGCCGGTTCCGACAAATGATCAGCTGCATATAACAACATACCTGTATTCCGAATTTCATTCAGATATCTCAAAAACTGAGGGACTAGTTTGCGTTCACACAGGCGGACGGACGGACAGACGGACATGGCTTAATCGACTCAGCTCGTGATTCTGATCACATCGGTATATATTTTGGTGGGTCCCCCACGCTTCCTTCTGGTACTTTCGACAAAAATTTTTTGGCACTAAGTTATAATACCATTTCATTCTCATGAAAGGTATAAAAACCTGCGTGTAGCACTGTACACGTGATAGAAGTTAACTTCTTACATCAATTTATATTCGCTCGAAAGCAATAAGTAACAAGTTTCATATATCATATGAGAAACGAATTTGCAAATACATCCCTGCAAAAAATGCGATTAATCCGGGACGTCTCCGGGATCAATCGCAAGGGAAAATGCGACTAATACAATTTTACATCTCTTTATATGTAGCGAATTGATCGCATTTTTTCGAGAATGTCCTTTGAAGAGGCTAATTGTTCAATTTGTATACCAGAACGGGTACAAATGTAGATCAATCGCTTTCACCCAATTCTGAAAATGTCTAATAATTATAAACCATTTTATATATTAGAAGAGTTTATTCGATTAGATTTCATTTTGTAAATTAAAAAAAAAATAAGTATTTCCTCCAAATATTTAAAGTTTTGAGAATGCATTATGCGATTGTAAAAGATATGTGAGGAATTTTTCAAAGTTGTTAGCCAAGGCTATTTTTTATAACAATCTTTAAAAATTATAAAGGTTCATGCCTATTTAAATAAATATTATACAATAAGTTTTACTTTTCAATAAATTAAAATATTTTAAATATTCAGTTTTGAGTTTATAATCGTAATTGATTTTTCAATGGATATTTTTGGTAAAATTTTGTCAAAATTATTATTCATGATTTTTATTAAAAGAAAGCGTGTTCGATTAGTTTTACCTATTGTTTTTTTTTTTTATACATACATACATACATTGAATATTTTTGTAAAATTTCTACATATAATCAATCTAGATTTATACCCGTTCGGGAACAATTGGTCTACAATTAGTATACATTTATACTCGTTCGGGAACAATCGGGCACTAATTGTGGTTCCGGAAAGAAATCAATCCGGGACAAATCTACGTATATCGGGATTAATCGCACATTTTTTTGCAGGGATATTACAATGAAAACTATCGCATGTATGTATATACATGTGGTTGTGTGTTTTTGTTTGTACAAATTCTATTTATAGAAAAGGCGATGCTTGTTCTTGTTATTAGATTTTGTTTATCGGCAAGCTCATCCGATTGGTTTTTATATTGGTTTTGATCGTTTTTATTTTAATAACACTGCTCTACAGCCAAAAAATACTCTAAACGCGACCATCCTATCTATATGTAAAATCGGTCGCTGATTCCGAAAATCGGGTTCATTTTTAATTCTATGGGAATGTTTTTGAGATATCGGCAATTTACCGTTATTTGGCCAATGGCTCCACTTAATCCTGTTTATCTCTTTACCGCAGTGAGATATCTGAGGTGAAACCAAACGAAAGAAAATTAAATTTCCTTTTCATGGCTCCTATAACATTTTTCTCTAACTCTTATAGTTTCTGAAATATTGACGATTTAACTTGAATTTTTTCGATTTTTTACGATTTTTTGAAGAAAAAATTGACTTTGTCAGGCAATATCTTTAAAACCAATGTTTTCACCTTGGGTTTTACTCCTTTACGTGAAGCTCCATTCTATTACCAAAAAAATAAGCTATCAACGAAGAAAATCCGTGGTAAAATGGAAAAGTTATAGGCGATCATATAAATACAGCCAAAAGCGCGATGTAAGAAAAGCGACAAAAAGTTCAACTGCGTACCAGGCCGTGTTTGGGTGAGGGTTAGCGCGTCGCTAACATTTACACCTTCTCACGGTGGGTCTAAGTTCGATTCCCGGCTTGATCCCGAAAAGAAACCTGATGATGAAGAATTGGTTTTCTTCGAAATAGCTACCATTTCTACCATCGTTGGTAATACGTAGCTTTGAACTTGTTCGCTTTTCGCCAAATAAAAATTAATTAAAAATCTTCTGTGTCCACACAATAATTCAACAATTAAAATTAAATAAAAAGGCAGGGTGTTGCAAATGCACATTACTTCCGGCTAACCGAAGCATAGACCGCCTAAAATTACTCAACAAATTTGTGTTATCTTATGAAAATCATGAGTACATAAAAATACAACAATAATGTTGGGGGAGTAAAGGTGGCAAAAGAAAAGCGACAAAAAGTTCAACTGCGTACCAGGCCGTGTTTGGGTGAGTGGGTTAGCGCGTCGCTAACATTAACACCTTCTCACGGTGGGTCTAATTTCTATTCCCGGCTTGATCCCGAAAAGAAATCTGATGATGAAGAATTGGTTTTCTTCGAAATAGCTATCATTTCTACCATCGCTGGTAATACGCAGCTTTGAACTTGTTCGCTTTTCGCCAAATAAAAAGCTATTATTTATTATTAAAATAAAAAAAATAAAAAAAAAATCAGTCGCCTAGCTTGATTCGAACCCACCTCCCCTCGCTTCCAGACCAAACGCAAAACCTCTGCGCCACGACACCACTTGCGTGGTCAATGTCAAACGCTGCACTTAAACTGAACTAACAAAACGGGTGGTTGCTTTCATTGTAATTTGTACATATGTATTTGCAAATATCAAACTTCTTACTTGTTGCTTTCAATAGGTGAGTGAGTTGTACTTGTTAGTTCAATTTAAGTACAGCATTTGACATACTCAACGCAAGTGGTGTGGTGGCGCAGAGGTTTTGCGTCTGGTCTGGAAGCGAGGGGTTGTGAGTTCGAACCGCGCGAGATATCAAGGCTGATTTTTTTTTAAATTAAAAATCAACTAAAATGGCTGCTATTTCCGGGGGCAACTTCCGTTGCATCAAATTTCAAATTTCACTCTCCATAAAAACTCTGTATCGCCGCCTAAGAAGTTAACTTCAAAAATGGTGTCTTGACTATTTAAATGGAGGAGTTATGCACCAAAATGTCCATATCTGAACAATCGGTTGTATGGGAGCTATATGTTATAGTGGTCCGATCTTGACAATTTTCGGTAACCCCGTTTGGGCCCATATGGGTACAAATACTTCAAAATTTCACGCCGTTAGCTGTTAAAATGGAGGAGTTATACACCAAAATGTCCATATCTGAACAATCGGTTGCATGGGAGCTATATGTTATAGTGGTCCGATCTCGACAATTTTCGGTAAACCCATTTGAGCCCATATAGGTACAAATACTTCAAAATTTCACGCCGTTAGCTTTTAAAATGGAGAAGTTATACACCAAAATGTCCATATCTGAACAATCGGTTGTATGGGAGCTATATGTTGTAGTGTTCCGATCTCGAAAATTTTCGGTAACCCCGTTTGGGTCCATATTCGTACAAATACTTCAAAATTTCACGCCTTTAGCTGTTAAAGTGGAGGAGTTATACACCAAAATGTCCTTATCTGAACAATCGGTTGTATGGGAGCTATATGTTATAGTGGTCCGATCTTGACAATTTTCGGTAACCCCGTTTGGGCCCATATGGGTACAAATACTTCAAAATTTCACGCCGTTAGCTGTTAAAATGGAGGAGTTATACACCAAAATGTCCATATCTGAACAATCGGTTGTATGGGAGCTATATGTTATAGTGGTCCGATCTTGACAATTTTCGGTAACCCCGTTTGGGCCCATATGGGTGCAAATACTTCAAAATTTCACGCCGTTAGCTTTTAAAATGGAGAAGTTATACACCAAAATGTCCATATCTGAACAATCGGTTGTATGGGAGATATATGTTATAGTGGTCCGATCTTGACAATTTTCGGTAACCCCGTTTGGGCCCATATGGGTGCAAATACTTCAAAATTTCATGCCCTCAGTTGTTAAAATGGAGGAGTTATACACCAAAATGTCCATATCTGAACAATCGGTTGTATGGGAGCTATATGTTATAGTGGTCCGATCTTGACAATTTTCGGTAGCCTCATTTGGGCCTATATGTGTACAAACACTTCAAAAGTTCACGCCGTTATCTGATAAAATGGAGGAGTTATACACCAAAATGTGTATATCTGAAAAATCGGATATTGTGGAACTATATGTTATAGTAGTCTGATGTTGACAATTTTCGGCAACCTTGTTTGGGCCAACATGGGTACGTTTACTTCAAAATTTCATGTCCTTAGCTGATTAAATGGGGAAGTTATGCAGAAATTACATCCCAAAATAGTCATATACATCTGAATAATCGGTTGTTTTCTATATGTTATAGTGGTCCGATTCGGCCGACTCCGACAAATTGCACATAACAACATACCTGTATCCCGAATTTCATTCAGATATCTTAAAAACTGAGGGACTAGTTTTCGTTCACACAGACGGACGGACAGACGGACATGGCTTAATCGACTCAGCTCGTGATTCTGATCATATCGGTATATATTTTGGTGGGTCCCCCACGCTTCCTTCTGGTACTTTCGACAAAAATTTTTTGGCACTAAGTTATAATACCATTTCATTCTCATGAAAGGTATAAAAACCCGCGTGTAGCACTGTACACGTGATAGAAGTTAACTTCTTACATCAATTTATATTCGCTCGAAAGCAATAAGTAACAAGTTTCATATATCATATGAGAAACGAATTTGCAAATACATCCCTGCAAAAAATGCGATTAATCCGGGACGTCTCCGGGATCAATCGCAAGGGAAAATACGACTAATACAATTTTACATCTCTTTATATGTAGCGAATTGATCGCATTTTTTCGAGAATGTCCTTTGAAGAGGCTAATTGTTCAATTTGTATACCAGAACGGGTACAAATGTAGATCAATCGCTTTCACCCAATTCTGAAAATGTCTAATAATTATAAACCGTTTTATATATTAGAAGAGTTTATTCGATTAGATTTCATTTTGTAAATTAAAAAAAAAATAAGTATTTCCTCCAAATATTTAAAGTTTTGAGAATGCATTATGCGATTGTAAAAGATATGTGAGGAATTTTTCAAAGTTGTTAGCCAAGGCTATTTTTTATAACAATCTTTAAAAATTATAAAGGTTCATGCCTATTTAAATAAATATTATACAATAAGTTTTACTTTTCAATAAATTTAAATATTTTAAATATTCAGTTTTGAGTTTATAATCGTAATTGATTTTTCAATGGATATTTTTGGTAAAATTTTGTCAAAATTATTATTCATGATTTTTATTAAAAGAAAGCGTGTTCGATTAGTTTTACCTATTGTTTTTTTTTATACATACATACATACATTGAATATTTTTGTAAAATTTCTACATATAATCAATCTAGATTTATACCCGTTCGGGAACAATTGGTCTACAATTAGTATACATTTATACTCGTTCGGGAACAATCGGGCACTAATTGTGGTTCCGGAAAGAAATCAATCCGGGACAAATCTACGTATATCGGGATTAATCGCACATTTTTTTGCAGGGATATTACAATGAAAACTATCGCATGTATGTATATACATGTGGTTGTGTGTTTTTGTTTGTACAAATTCTATTTATAGAAAAGGCGATGCTTGTTCTTGTTATTAGATTTTGTTTATCGGCAAGCTCATCCGATTGGTTTTTATATTGGTTTTGATCGTTTTTATTTTAATAACACTGCTCTACAGCCAAAAAATACTCTAAACGCGACCATCCTATCTATATGTAAAATCGGTCGCTGATTCCGAAAATCGGGTTCATTTTTAATTCTATGGGAAGGTTTTTGAGATATCGGCAATTTACCGTTATTTGGCCAATGGCTCCACTTAATCCTGTTTATCTCTTTACCGCAGTGAGATATCTGAGGTGAAACCAAACGAAAGAAAATTAAATTTCCTTTTCATGGCTCCTATAACTTTTTTCTCTAACTCTTATAGTTTCTGAAATATTGACGATTTAATTTGAATTTTTTCGATTTTTTACGATTTTTTGAAGAAAAAATTGATTTTGTCAGGCAATATCTTTAAAACCAATGTTTTCACCTTGGGTTTTACTCCTTTACGTGAAGCTCCATTCTATTACCAAAAAAATAAGCTATCAACGAAGAAAATCCGTGGTAAAATGGAAAAGTTATAGGCGATCATATAAATACAGCCAAAAGCGCGATGTAAGAAAAGCGACAAAAAGTTCAACTGCGTACCAGGCCGTGTTTGGGTGAGGGTTAGTGCGTCGCTAACATTTACACCTTCTCACGGTGGGTCTAAGTTCGATTCCCGGCTTGATCCCGAAAAGAAATCTGATGATGAAGAATTGGTTTTCTTCGAAATAGCTACCATTTCTACCATCGTTGGTAATACGTAGCTTTGAACTTGTTCGCTTTTCGCCAAATAAAAATTAATTAAAAATCTTCTGTGTCCACACAATAATTCAACAATTAAAATTAAATAAAAAGGCAGGGTGTTGCAAATGCACATTACTTCCGGCTAACCGAAGCATAGACCGCCTAAAATTACTCAACAAATTTGTGTTATCTTATGAAAATCATGAGTACATAAAAATACAACAATAATGTTGGGGGAGTAAAGGTGGCAAAAGAAAAGCGACAAAAAGTTCAACTGCGTACCAGGCCGTGTTTGGGTGAGTGGGTTAGCGCGTCGCTAACATTTACACCTTCTCAATGTGGGTCTAAGTTCGATTCCCGGCTTGATCTCGAAAAGAAATCTGATGATGAAGAATTGGTTTTCTTCGAAATAGCTATCATTTCTACCATCGCTGGTAATACGTAGCTTTGAACTTGTTCGCTTTTCGCCAAATAAAAAGCTATTATTTATTATTAAAATAAAAAAAATAAAAAAAAAATCAGTCGCCTAGCTTGATTCGAACCCACCTCTCCTCGCTTCCAGACCAAACGCAAAACCTCTGCGCCACGACACCACTTGCGTGGGCAATGTCAAACGCTGCACTTAAACTGAACTAACAAAACGGGTGGTTGCTTTCATTGTAATTTGTACATATGTATTTGCAAATATCAAACTTCTTACTTGTTGCTTTCAATAGGTGAGTGAGTTGTACTTGTTAGTTCAATTTAAGTACAGCATTTGACATACTCAACGCAAGTGGTGTGGTGGCGCAGAGGTTTTGCGTCTGGTCTGGAAGCGAGGGGTTGTGAGTTCGAACCGCGCGAGATATCAAGGCTGATTTTTTTTAAAATTAAAAATCAACTAAAATGGCTGCTATTTCCGGGGGCAACTTCCGTTGCATCAAATTTCAAATTTCACTCTCCATAAAAACTCTGTATCGCCGCCTAAGAAGTTAACTTCAAAAATGGTGTCTTGACTATTTAAATGGAGGAGTTATGCACCAAAATGTCCATATCTGAACAATCGGTTGTATGGGAGCTATATGTTATAGTGGTCCGATCTTGACAATTTTCGGTAACCCCGTTTGGGCCCATATGGGTACAAATACTTCAAAATTTCACGCCGTTAGCTGTTAAAATGGAGGAGTTATACACCAAAATGTCCATATCTGAACAATCGGTTGCATGGGAGCTATATGTTATAGTGGTCCGATCTCGACAATTTTCGGTAAACCCATTTGAGCCCATATAGGTACAAATACTTCAAAATTTCACGCCGTTAGCTTTTAAAATGGAGAAGTTATACACCAAAATGTCCATATCTGAACAATCGGTTGTATGGGAGCTATATGTTATAGTGGTCCGATCTTGACAATTTTCGGTAGCCCCATTTGGGCCTATATGTGTACAAACACTTCAAAAGTTCACGCCGTTATCTGATAAAATGGAGGAGTTATACACCAAAATGTGTATATCTGAAAAATCGGATATTGTGGAACTATATGTTATAGTAGTCTGATGTTGACAATTTTCGGCAACCTTGTTTGGGCCAACATGGGTACGTTTACTTCAAAATTTCATGTCCTTAGCTGATTAAATGGGGAAGTTATGCAGAAATTACATCCCAAAATAGTCATATACATCTGAATAATCGGTTGTTTTCTATATGTTATAGTGGTCCGATTCGGCCGACTCCGACAAATTGCACATAACAACATACCTGTATCCCGAATTTCATTCAGATATCTTAAAAACTGAGGGACTAGTTTTCGTTCACACAGACGGACGGACAGACGGACATGGCTTAATCGACTCAGCTCGTGATTCTGATCATCGGTATCGGATATCGGTATATATTTTGGTGGGCCCCCCACGCTTCCTTCTGGTACTTTCGACAAAAATTTTTTGGCACTAAGTTATAATACCATTTCATTCTCATGAAAGGTATAAAAACCCGCGTGTAGCACTGTACACGTGATAGAAGTCAACTTCTTACATCAATTTATATTCGCTCGAAAGCAATAAGTAACAAGTTTCATATATCATATGAGAAACGAATTTGCAAATACATCCCTGCAAAAAATGCGATTAATCCGGGACGTCTCCGGGATCAATCGCAAGGGAAAATACGACTAATACAATTTTACATCTCTTTATATGTAGCGAATTGATCGCATTTTTTCGAGAATGTCCTTTGAAGAGGCTAATTGTTCAATTTGTATACCAGAACGGGTACAAATGTAGATCAAACGCTTTCACCCAATTCTGAAAATGTCTAATAATTATAAACCGTTTTATATATTAGAAGAGTTTATTCGATTAGATTTCATTTTGTAAATTAAAAAAAAAATAAGTATTTCCTCCAAATATTTAAAGTTTTGAGAATGCATTATGCGATTGTAAAAGATATGTGAGGAATTTTTCAAAGTTGTTAGCCAAGGCTATTTTTTATAACAATCTTTAAAAATTATAAAGGTTCATGCCTATTTAAATAAATATTATACAATAAGTTTTACTTTTCAATAAATTAAAATATTTTAAATATTCAGTTTTGAGTTTATAATCGTAATTGATTTTTCAATGGATATTTTTGGTAAAATTTTGTCAAAATTATTATTCATGATTTTTATTAAAAGAAAGCGTGTTCGATTAGTTTTGCCTATTGTTTTTTTTTTAATACATACATACATACATTGAATATTTTTGTAAAATTTCTACATATAATCAATCTAGATTTATACCCGTTCGGGAACAATTGGTCTACAATTAGTATACATTTATACTCGTTCGGGAACAATCGGGCACTAATTGTGGTTCCGGAAAGAAATCAATCCGGGACAAATCTACGTATATCGGGATTAATAGCACATTTTTTTGCAGGGATATTACAATGAAAACTATCGCATGTATGTATATACATATGGTTGTGTGTTTTTGTTTGTACAAATTCTATTTATAGAAAAGGCGATGCTTGTTCTTGTTATTAGATTTTGTTTATCGGCAAGCTCATCCGATTGGTTTTTATATTGGTTTTGATCGTTTTTATTTTAATAACACTGCTCTACAGCCAAAAAATACTCTAAACGCGACCATCCTATCTATATGTAAAATCGGTCGCTGATTCCGAAAATCGGGTTCATTTTTAATTCTATGGGAAGGTTTTTGAGATATCGGCAATTTACCGTTATTTGGCCAATGGCTCCACTTAATCCTGTTTATCTCTTTACCGCAGTGAGATATCTGAGGTGAAACCAAACGAAAGAAAATTAAATTTCCTTTTCATGGCTCCTATAACATTTTTCTCTAACTCTTATAGTTTCTGAAATATTGACGATTTAATTTGAATTTTTTCGATTTTTTACGATTTTTTGAAGAAAAAATTGACTTTGTCAGGTAATATCTTTAAAACCAATATTTTCACCTTGGGTTTTACTCCTTTACGTGAAGCTCCATTCTATTACCAAAAAAATAAGCTATCAACGAACAAAATCCGTGGTAAAATGGAAAAGTTATAGGCGATCATATAAATACAGCCAAAAGCGCGATGTAAGAAAAGCGACAAAAAGTTCAACTGCGTACCAGGCCGTGTTTGGGTGAGTGGGTTAGCGCGTCGCTAACATTTACCTACACCTTCTCACGGTGGGTCTAAGTTCGATTCCCGGCTTGATCCCGAAAAGAAATCTGATGATGAAGAATTGGTTTTCTTCGAAATAGCTACCATTTCTACCATCGTTGGTAATACGTAGCTTTGAACTTGTTCGCTTTTCGCCAAATAAAAGTTAATTAAAAATCTTCTGTGTCCACACAATAATTCAACAATTAAAATTAAATAAAAAGGCAGGGTGTTGCAAATGCACATTACTTCCGGCTAACCGAAGCATAGACCGCCTAAAATTACTCAACAAATTTGTGTTATCTTATGAAAATCATGAGTACATAAAAATACAACAATAATGTTGGGCGAGTAAAGGTGGCAAAAGAAAAGCGACAAAAAGTTCAACTGCATACCAGGCCGTGTTTGGGTGAGTGGGTTAGCGCGTCGCTAACATTTACACCTTCTCACGGTGGGTCTAAGTTCGATTCCCGGCTTGATCCCGAAAAGAAATCTGATGATGAAGAATTGGTTTTCTTCGAAATAGCTATCATTTCTACCATCGCTGGTAATACGTAGCTTTGAACTTGTTCGCTTTTCGCCAAATAAAAAGCTATTATTTATTATTAAAATAAAAAAAAATAAAAAAAATAATAAAAAAATCAGTCGCCTAGCTTGATTCGAACCCACCTCCCCTCGGTTCCAGACCAAACGCAAAACCTCTGCGCCACGACACCACTTGCGTGGGCAATGTCAAACGCTGCACTTAAACTGAACTAACAAAACGGGTGGTTGCTTTCATTGTAATATGTACATATGTATTTGCAGATATCAAACTTCTTACTTGTTGCTTTCAATAGGTGAGTGAGTTGTACTTGTTAGTTCAATTTAAGTACAGCATTTGGAGGAGTTATACACCAAAATGTCCATATCTGAACAATCGGTTGTATGGGAGCTATATGTTATAGTGGTCCGATCTTGACAATTTTCGGTAACCCCGTTTGGGCCCATATGGGTGCAAATACTTCAAAATTTCACGCCGTTAGCTTTTAAAATGGAGAAGTTATACACCAAAATGTCCATATCTGAACAATCGGTTGTATGGGAGCTATATGTTATAGTGGTCCGATCTTGACAATTTTCGGTAACCCCGTTTGGGCCCATATGGGTGCAAATACTTCAAAATTTCATGCCCTCAGTTGTTAAAATGGAGGAGTTATACACCAAAATGTCCATATCTGAACAATCGGTTGTATGGGAGCTATATGTTATAGTGGTCCGATCTTGACAATTTTCGGTAGCCCCATTTGGGCCTATATGTGTACAAACACTTCAAAAGTTCACGCCGTTATCTGATAAAATGGAGGAGTTATACACCAAAATGTGTATATCTGAAAAATCGGATATTGTGGAACTATATGTTATAGTAGTCTGATGTTGACAATTTTCGGCAACCTTGTTTGGACCAACATGGGTACGTTTACTTCAAAATTTCATGTCCTTAGCTGGTTAAATGGGGAAGTTATGCAGAAATTACATCCCAAAATAGTCATATACATCTGAATAATCGGTTGTTTTCTATATGTTATAGTGGTCCGATTCGGCCGACTCCGACCAATTGCACATAACAACATACCTGTATCCCGAATTTCATTCAGATATCTTAAAAACTGAGGGACTAGTTTTCGTTCACACAGACGGACGGACAGACGGACATGGCTTAATCGACTCAGCTCGTGATTCTGATCATATCGGTATATATTTTGGTGGGTCCCCCACGCTTCCTTCTGGTACTTTCGACAAAAATTTTTTGGCACTAAGTTATAATACCATTTCATTCTCATGAAAGGTATAAAAACCCGCGTGTAGCACTGTACACGTGATAGAAGTTAACTTCTTACATCAATTTATATTCGCTCGAAAGCAATAAGTAACAAGTTTCATATATCATATGAGAAACGAATTTGCAAATACATCCCTGCAAAAAATGCGATTAATCCGGGACGTCTCCGGGATCAATCGCAAGGGAAAATACGACTAATACAATTTTACATCTCTTTATATGTAGCGAATTGATCGCATTTTTTCGAGAATGTCCTTTGAAGAGGCTAATTGTTCAATTTGTATACCAGAACGGGTACAAATGTAGATCAATCGCTTTCACCCAATTCTGAAAATGTCTAATAATTATAAACCGTTTTATATATTAGAAGAGTTTATTCGATTAGATTTCATTTTGTAAATTAAAAAAAAAATAAGTATTTCCTCCAAATATTTAAAGTTTTGAGAATGCATTATGCGATTGTAAAAGATATGTGAGGAATTTTTCAAAGTTGTTAGCCAAGGCTATTTTTTATAACAATCTTTAAAAATTATAAAGGTTCATGCCTATTTAAATAAATATTATACAATAAGTTTTACTTTTCAATAAATTAAAATATTTTAAATATTCAGTTTTGAGTTTATAATCGTAATTGATTTTTCAATGGATATTTTTGGTAAAATTTTGTCAAAATTATTATTCATGATTTTTATTAAAAGAAAGCGTGTTCGATTAGTTTTACCTATTGTTTTTTTTTAATACATACATACATACATTGAATATTTTTGTAAAATTTCTACATATAATCAATCTAGATTTATACCCGTTCGGGAACAATTGGTCTACAATTAGTATACATTTATACTCGTTCGGGAACAATCGGGCACTAATTGTGGTTCCGGAAAGAAATCAATCCGGGACAAATCTACGTATATCGGGATTAATAGCACATTTTTTTGCAGGGATATTACAATGAAAACTATCGCATGTATGTATATACATATGGTTGTGTGTTTTTGTTTGTACAAATTCTATTTATAGAAAAGGCGATGCTTGTTCTTGTTATTAGATTTTGTTTATCGGCAAGCTCATCCGATTGGTTTTTATATTGGTTTTTATTTTAATAACACTGCTCTACAGCCAAAAAATACTCTAAACGCGACCATCCTATCTATATGTAAAATCGGTCGCTAATTCCGAAAATCGGGTTCATTTTTAATTCTATGGGAAGGTTTTTGAGATATCGGCAATTTACCGTTATTTGGCCAATGGTTCCACTTAATCCTGTTTATCTCTTTACCGCAGTGAGATATCTGAGGTGAAACCAAACGAAAGAAAATTAAATTTCCTTTTCATGGCTCCTATAACATTTTTCTCTAACTCTTATAGTTTCTGAAATATTGACGATTTAATTTGAATTTTTTCGATTTTTTACGATTTTTTGAAGAAAAAATTGACTTTGTCAGGCAATATCTTTAAAACCAATATTTGCACCTTGGGTTTTACTCCTTTACGTGAAGCTCCATTCTATTACCAAAAAAATAAGCTATCAACGAAGAAAATCCGTGGTAAAATGGAAAAGTTATAGGCGATCATATAAATACAGCCAAAAGCGCGATGTAAGAAAAGCGACAAAAAGTTCAACTGCGTACCAGGCCGTGTTTGGGTGAGTGGGTTAGCGCGTCGCTAACATTTACACCTTCTCACGGTGGGTCTAAGTTCGATTCCCGGCTTGATCCCGAAAAGAAATCTGATAATGAAGAATTGGTTTTCTTCGAAATAGCTACCATTTCTACCATCGTTGGTAATACGTAGCTTTGAACTTGTTCGCTTTTCGCCAAATAAAAATTAATTAAAAATCTTCTGTGTCCACACAATAATTCAACAATTAAAATTAAATAAAAAGGCAGGGTGTTGCAAATGCACATTACTTCCGGCTAACCGAAGCATAGACCGCCTAAAATTACTCAACAAATTTGTGTTATCTTATGAAAATCATGAGTACATAAAAATACAACAATAATGTTGGGCGAGTAAAGGTGGCAAAAGAAAAGCGACAAAAAGTTCAACTGCATACCAGGCCGTGTTTGGGTGAGTGGGTTAGCGCGTCGCTAACATTTACACCTTCTCACGGTGGGTCTAAGTTCGATTCCCGGCTTGATCCCGAAAAGAAATCTGATGATGAAGAATTGGTTTTCTTCGAAATAGCTATCATTTCTACCATCGCTGGTAATACGTAGCTTTGAACTTGTTCGGTTTTCGCCAAATAAAAAGCTATTATTTATTATTAAAATAAAAAAAATAATAAAAAAAATCAGTCGCCTAGCTTGATTCGAACCCACCTCCCCTCGGTTCCAGACCAAACGCAAAACCTCTGCGCCACGACACCACTTGCGTGGGCAATGTCAAACGCTGCACTTAAACTGAACTAACAAAACGGGTGGTTGCTTTCATTGTAATATGTACATATGTATTTGCAAATATCAAACTTCTTACTTGTTGCTTTCAATAGGTGAGTGAGTTGTACTTGTTAGTTCAATTTAAGTACAGCATTTGACATACTCAACGCAAGTGGTGTGGTGGCGCAGAGGTTTTGCGTCTGGTCTGGAAGCGAGGGGTTGTGAGTTCGAACCGCGCGAGATATCAAGGCTGATTTTTTTAAAAATTAAAAATCAACTAAAATGGCTGCTATTTCCGTTGCATCAAATTTCAAATTTCACTCTCCATAAAAACTCTGTATCGCCGCCTAAGAAGTTAACTTCAAGAATGGTGTCTTGACTATTTAAATGGAGGAGTTATACACCAAAATGTCCATATCTGAACAATCGGTTGTATGGGAGCTATATGTTATAGTGGTCCGATCTTGTCAATTTTCGGTAACCCCGTTTGGGCCCATATGGGTACAAATACTTCAAAATTTCACGCCGTTAGCTGTTAAAATGGAGGAGTTATACACCAAAATGTCCATATCTGAACAATCGGTTGCATGGGAGCTATATGTTATAGTGGTCCGATCTCGACAATTTTCGGTAAACCCATTTGAGCCCATATAGGTACAAATACTTCAAAATTTCACGCCGTTAGCTTTTAAAATGGAGAAGTTATACACCAAAATGTCCATATCTGAACAATCGGTTGTATGGGAGCTATATGTTGTAGTGTTCCTATCTCGAAAATTTTCGGTAACCCGGTTTGGGTCCATATTCGTACAAATACTTCAAAATTTCACGCCTTTAGCTGTTAAAGTGGAGGAGTTATACACCAAAATGTCCTTATCTGAACAATCGGTTGTATGGGAGCTATATGTTATAGTGGTCCGATCTTGACAATTTTCGGTAACCCCGTTTGGGCCCATATGGGTACAAATACTTCAAAATTTCACGCCGTTAGCTGTTAAAATGGAGGAGTTATACACCAAAATGTCCATATCTGAACAATCGGTTGTATGGGAGCTATATGTTATAGTGGTCCGATCTTGACAATTTTCGGTAACCCCGTTTGGGCCCATATGTGTGCAAATACTTCAAAATTTCATGCCCTTAGTTGTTAAAATGGAGGAGTTATACACCAAAATGTCCATATCTGAACAATCGGTTGTATGGGAGCTATATGTTATAGTGGTCCGATCTTGACAATTTTCGGTAGCCCCATTTGGGCCTATATGTGTACAAACACTTCAAAAGTTCACGCCGTTATCTGATAAAATGGAGGAGTTATATACCAAAATGTGTATATCTGAAAAATCGGATATTGTGGAACTATATGTTATAGTAGTCTGATGTTGACAATTTTCGGCAACCTTGTTTGGGCCAACATGGGTACGTTTACTTCAAAATTTCATGTCCTTAGCTGGTTAAATGGGGAAGTTATGCAGAAATTACATCCCAAAATTGTCATATACATCTGAATAATCGGTTGTTTTCTATATGTTATAGTGGTCCGATTCGGCCGACTCCGACAAGTGACCAATTGCACATAACAACATACCTGTATCCCGAATTTCATTCAGATATCTTAAAAACTGAGGGACTAGTTTTCGTTCACACAGACGGACGGACAGACGGACATGGCTTAATCGACTCAGCTCGTGATTCTGATCATATCGGTATATATTTTGGTGGGTCCCCACACTTCCTTCTGGTACTTTCGACAAAAATTTTTTGGCACTAAGTTATAATACCATTTCATTCTCATGAAAGGTATAAAAATGGGAGCTATGGAAAGAGGGGGTAGGGCACTTCCCGTACAAACTTAGATTTTCATGCTGAATATCTCTGGAAATGTTTTCCGTAGGATATCAAAAGTTAGTGACAGGATAAACAGAATCAATGCAAAACTTTTAATAGAAATTTGGAGATATCTTAAAGGGCGACGCGTCATCCCCAGTGCAGTTTTTGATACTAAGAAACTCTGAAAGTATTTGTGGTCAAATATAAAAACAATACCTCTCAATGAAAATAACTCTATATTAAAACCTTGATTAAGAGATATGGATATGTATAAGGATAGGGATAGGGATAGAGATAGAGATAGGGATAGGGATAGGGACAATTTGTTTAGATTTTTGCGGTAGTCAGACTTTTCTGAGCAAAGTCGAAAGTCTTCCGTTACAGCTTAACGATTCCGTTCCAATTTCGTAAACAGAAATCTAAGTGTTTCGGAAATTACATTTTTTGATCGAAATCACCAGTCTATCGCTCTAGCTTAAAGATTTCGAAACGATTTCGTAAAGTTCAATTCATAATTTTGAACTTCAGAAAAAGAAAAACAGAAAATTAAAAAAAAAAAAAAACAATTTGTAAGCATAATACCACTGCTGGAAAATTAATAATTAGAAAAATACAACAATCGCCACAATATTATTGCGTCGGTTCGATCGACTACACGGTCGTGTACTGTTGTATGAGCCCAATTTGGCAGAGTTGAATCCAGTTTGGTTGCACAGATACCCCATGGACTGAATACGCTGGTGAGTCGAGATATAACGCTTAGCGGGTGCACAAAGGCAAGGTATAGCCATAGAACGTGCACTCATAAAGGTAGGTACAAACATGCACAATAACTCATATTGCAAAAAAATAAAAAAAAATAAACTTTTTACACTTCCACAAATCTTGATATTGGATCTGAAGAACTGATATATGTACATATGTTATGTGAACGAATTTTATTTATTAACTAGCAAATACCCGTCCCGCTTCGCAGCGACGAACAAAAGCTTTTATGTTATAATGGGTATTTTCCTTTTCCTTTACCTTTACCTTTACCTTTACCTTTACCTTTACCTTTACCTTTACCTTTACCTTTACCATCTATCACCATCCGGGCCCACTACTTGAACCATCTCTGGGAAACCGACTTAAAAAATAACAATGAAAATATCTGTATGTTGAAGCCCTGTTCGACACCTTTCATTTGATACCAATATCGCTTAGAAACATTCGAGGGTCATCCGGGTCCACGTTTTGAACCATATTTGGGGACCCGGCCTAGGCATCGCAATGAAAATAACTCTATGTTGAAGGCCTGCTCCTTTCATATGATACCCATATTGCTCAAACACTTTCTGGGTCACTCTGGGTCCACATTTGGGCCTATATTCCGGGAAGTTCCCACTTTTTCGAAATTCTATATGGGTCATTTTACAAATCGTACGGATTTGTTGAAAAAAAAAATTTCACATTTTTAAAAGACACCAAATTTATTTCTTGGAATCTTTTTGCAATTTAAGTAAACACCTATATCAGGATTTTGGCAATTTTTTTTCTTTTCAGAGATCTGCATGTGTAAAGATTCGATAGTTAAGCAAACATGCCCACATTCAAAATTCCATATCTTTGGTTCGGATCGTCGTATCTTGTTCATTTTTTTTATTTTGAAGGTAAGAATATTTACTTTAAAACTGCGTTAAAGAAATATTTAATTTTACAAAATCAAAATAATGAATTGAAACTAAATTTTTTAAAGCATTATTACATACTGATCGGGTAAACGAATATTTTCGACAAAATATACATAATATGCGCTGAACTTTCATCTAAAAAACTCATTTTATTTCAAGGTGGAGACTTTTATGGTTCAAAAGATATTAACTCATTTCTGACATGACCTCGAGCAACTTGCCTACGTTCCATGTGCATGTAATTCAACCTGCTTATCACTTAATAGGTAGCTAGTAGTTATATTTAACAAATCATTATTGTAGCACAATAGACGGTCTAGTAAAATAGATAATACAACTATTTACATATGTATTTAGGACCAAGGAAGATCATTAAGATGAATATATTATGTTATACACATATTATATGTTATGCCTGCGAGCCAGTACCTTTAGTATAAGTAGATATCAGATTCTAAATATGAAAACTGACAGGAAAAAATTAAATTTTCACTTAAATATTTTCGTGAAACTGGCTGTAAATTTTTAGTAATATTAGATATACTTATTTTATTACGACGGTTTTGAAGTGTACATCCCTATTACATTTGTCAATGAAAGTAAAATTTATAAAAGCATTAAAATAATAGAAAACATTTATTTACTTATTTGTATCCATATATATATATACATATATCAGGGTTGGGCAAGCTGCATTCAATTTTGATTGCATTCAGCCTTGCAGCCCCCATTCAATTCAGTAGTGAATGGGAATGCAAATGTGATTTGAACTACCATTCAATAGTGAATGCGAATGCAAAGGTGAATGCATTCCCATTCATTGCATTCCCACTGCAAATGTGATTTGGACTACCAATTAAAAATGAGTGCGAGGGATTTGGAAAACCATTCATCATTTAATAGCAGTTAAAACCTGTGACCATAGTTAAGGTATTAAGTGGCTAATCTATTTATTAAAAGAAAGGAAGTTTATGGGATATTATAAATATGGAATTAGGCTTAGCAAAGTAAAGGGAAACCAACACGGCATAGTAATATGTACATATCGTCGGCCTCCTGCCAGAACCACGAATGTGCTAAAATGAAAATATTGGGAAATCGAGTTTTAAAGTTTATTCTTCTCGCAAAATTTGAAAAATTTGTTTCTAATATAAAAGTATATCTACAAATTAGAACCTTGTTTAGCTCGATGCCCTGATATAGTTTTTATGCATCTATTCCTTCTAAACTTCGAGATTTGGCACATTCGTGTTTCTGGCCCAACGAAAACCAAGAAAATTCCTTGAAAATAAATTTCCAAAAGTAAGTAAAACAAATGCATTCAATTCAAATTCATATTTTATTTGTGGAACTATTCCTAATCTTCAAAATCAGAGTGCTCTGAAAGGTCAGGCTCAGGTAGGGCATCGCGAACTCCGCTGTAAGCCTTCAAATTTTTATAACAATTGTGCTATTCCTTTGGAATCGCCAAGGTTTCGTACATTTTATTTAAATCTTTTGCTTTCGCGTCAGCGATAGGTAACGTCTACGAATAAACGGGCGTGGGTATTATTGCGGAGGGCCACCAATATTCAATGGCAAATAAGCTACTAAAAATTTTGTTTCAGAATAATTTTTTTTTTCTAAAAAAATGTTGTAGAGTTAATCTTTTATATACCGTCGTACCATTTAAAAAATCGTCGTGTAGTTGCGTATGAACTTGAAATGGTTTTGGAGAGTTACATGCCCCTCTGATGGTTTGCGTTGTACAGCTCCATTTTCTATGGTATATACCGCCAGTTTTCGAAGGTAAATATTTGCCCACAAGGTCCTTTTGGCATATTTAGCACTGATTGCTAATCAAAAATTAGTTTACGGAATAGCTTTGTCTTCATCGCGCAATCGGCGAGCTAATATTTTCCGTTCAAGGTGCATTTGATTGCCTTTTTGCCACTATTTTTATAACATTTTGAAGATTAGAAGCGAGGTTCGGAAGAGCATAATCCTGAGCCTAACTTTTCAGAAGACTGATTTTGAAGATTAGAAATAGTTCCACAAATAAAATATGAATATGAATTGAATGTGTTTATTTTACTTACTTTGGAAATTTATTTTCAGAAAATATTTTGATTTTTGTTGGGCCAGAAACACGAATGTGCCCCATATATTTTTAGAAATTTACTTTCAACGATTTTTTTACATTTTTTGTTAGGCCAGAAACACGAATGTGCTTCCTATATTTTTTGAAATTTATTTTCAAGGAATTTTTTACATTTTTGTTGGACCAGAAACACGAATGTGCTTCATATATTTTTTTTTTAAATTTATGTATTTTCAAGGAATTTTTAACATATTTTGTTGGGCCAGAAACACGAATGTGCCACAAAAGATATTAACTCATTTCTGACATGACCTCGAGCAACTTGCCTACGTTCCATGTGCATGTAATTCAACCTGCTTATCACTTAATAGGTAGCTAGTAGTTATATTTAACAAATCATTATTGTAGCACAATAGACGGTCTAGTAAAATAGATAATACAACTATTTACATATGTATTTAGGACCAAGGAAGATCATTAAGATGAATATATTATGTTATACACATATTATATGTTATGCCTGCGAGCCAGTACCTTTAGTATAAGTAGATATCAGATTCTAAATATGAAAACTGACAGGAAAAAATTAAATTTTCACTTAAATATTTTCGTGAAACTGGCTGTAAATTTTTAGTAATATTAGATATACTTATTTTATTACGACGGTTTTGAAGTGTACATCCCTATTACATTTGTCAATGAAAGTAAAATTTATAAAAGCATTAAAATAATAGAAAACATTTATTTACTTATTTGTATCCATATATATATATACATATATATATCAGGGTTGGGCAAGCTGCATTCAATTTTGATTGCATTCAGCCTTGCAGCCCCCAATCAATTCAGTAGTGAATGGGAATGCAAATGTGATTTGAACTACCATTCAATAGTGAATGCGAATGCAAAGGTGAATGCATTCCCATTCATTGCATTCCCACTGCAAATGTGATTTGGACTACCAATTAAAAATGAGTGCGAGGGATTTGGAAAACCATTCATCATTTAATAGCACTTAAAACCTGTGACCATAGTTAAGGTATTAAGTGGCTAATCTATTTATTAACAGAAAGGAAGTTTATGGGATATTATAAATATGGAATTAGGCTTAGCAAAGTAAAGGGAAACCAACACGGCATAGTAATATGTACATATCGTCGGCCTCCTGCCAGAACCACGAATGTGCTAAAATGAAAATATTGGGAAATCGAGTTTTAAAGTTTATTCTTCTCGCAAAATTTGAAAAATTTGTTTCTAATATAAAAGTATATCTACAAATTAGAACCTTGTTTAGCTCGATGCCCTGATATAGTTTTTATGCATCTATTCCTTCTAAACTTCGAGATTTGGCACATTCGTGTTTCTGGCCCAACGAAAACCAAGAAAATTCCTTGAAAATAAATTTCCAAAAGTAAGTAAAACAAATGCATTCAATTCAAATTCATATTTTATTTGTGGTACTATTCCTAATCTTCAAAATCAGAGTGCTCTGAAAGGTCAGGCTCAGGTAGGGCATCGCGAACTCCGCTGTAAGCCTTCAAATTTTTATAACAATTGTGCTATTCCTTTGGAATCGCCAAGGTTTCGTACATTTTATTTAAATCTTTTGCTTTCGCGTCAGCGATAGGTAACGTCTACGAATAAACGGGCGTGGGTATTATTGCGGAGGGCCACCAATATTCAATGGCAAATAAGCTACTAAAAATTTTGTTTCAGAATAATTTTTTTTTTCTAAAAAAATGTTGTAGAGTTAATCTTTTATATACCGTCGTACCATTTAAAAAATCGTCGTGTAGTTGCGTATGAACTTGAAATGGTTTTGGAGAGTTACATGCCCCTCTGATGGTTTGCGTTGTACAGCTCCATTTTCTATGGTATATACCGCCAGTTTTCGAAGGTAAATATTTGCCCACAAGGTCATTTGGCATATTTAGCACTGATTGCTAATCAAAAATTAGTTTACGGAATAGCTTTGTCTTCATCGCGCAATCGGCGAGCTAATATTTTCCGTTCAAGGTGCATTTGATTGCCTTTTTGCCACTATTTTTATAACAATTTGAAGATTAGAAGCGAGGTTCGGAAGAGCATAATCCTGAGCCTAACTTTTCAGAAGACTGATTTTGAAGATTAGAAATAGTTCCACAAATAAAATATGAATATGAATTGAATGTGTTTATTTTACTTACTTTGGAAATTTATTTTCAGAAAATATTTTGATTTTTGTTGGGCCAGAAACACGAATGTGCCCCATATATTTTTGGAAATTTATTCTCAAAAAATTTTTTACATTTTTTGTTGGGCCAGAAACACGAATGTGCCCCATATATTTTTAGAAATTTACTTTCAACGATTTTTTTACATTTTTTGTTAGGCCAGAAACACGAATGTGCTTCCTATATTTTTTGAAATTTATTTTCAAGGAATTTTTTACATTTTTGTTGGACCAGAAACACGAATGTGCTTCATATATTTTTTGAAATTTATGTATTTTCAAGGAATTTTTAACATATTTTGTTGGGCCAGAAACACGAATGTGCCACATTCGTTTTTCTGGCTCAACTTTTTATAACTGATCTACACATTCGTGTAACTGGCATTGAAAATTTTGGTGGCTTCCAGTGCACAAAGGTGCTGGGGGTTTTACTAAAATGTAGAGCATGCACAGATTGATCAGGAAAACCGCTTAACTCAAAATTGGAAAAATTGCACATTCGTGGTTCTGGCAGGGGGCCGACGATATGTTCTATGTTATACCTGTACGTAAAAGTATTTCTTTCAACTTCTGAGGTTATAATGACACAGTTCAACAAGTTTGCAAAAATTTTACTCAACACGAACAAACGCTAGTTATTATGAAAGAGGATGCCTCTCAGACCAACTTTTCCGAATAGAGTACTAGTCCAGTGCAAATCACATTTACAGTGGGATTCGCATTCACTATTGAATGGTAGTTGTAGGAGTTACTTTGTTAAGTAATTACTTTCAATTATTTGTTAAATATTTTATCTTTTATTCTTTGAAATTTATGATTATCAAAAAAGTAAAATTTGTATTATTAGATTTTGAATTCTCAACAAAAGATATCAACTTAAAATTTTTTTAATAAAATATAATAAATATATGTACCATACATTTTTGGCGATCCTGCATTGAACCAACTATTCAAATTTAAACTAATATTATTAATAATAATTCTTATGCAAATATTATTTATATGCAAATAATTGTGTTGTGTACACGACGATCAAACATTGTGTCGATCATATTGGCACACGATCTTTTTAAAAAGAGCATCAAAAATATCACTACGATACGGAGCTACTTAATTAACAGCATCTTAACTACATTCACCAATCAACAATATCATAGTGAAATTTATCAGCGATCAACTTCCGTTACGATGAAATCTGTTATTACAATAACCATCATTCAATCTTAAATGAAATTATTACAAACAGATTTACGTACCAATAACCACAATTGCAATAATTCAATTTAACGGTGATCTTTTCATAACTAATCAATAATATTACTACAACAACAATAATATTTACCTTATTGACCATTCACAAACGGATTTTTATCATAATCATAAATTACCCAATCATCAAAGCAATCTATTTCTGCAGTGTCAACATACAATTTGGATCATTTCTTATTATTATACTGAATCTCAAACATCATATCAACAACCATTGGCCTCAATTTATTTACCGTCATCAAATAACCGGGGATCATAAACATTCTTTCCTTATTTTATTCAAAAATTATATTGGTATTTTTTCAATAACAACAACCACTTCTTTTTGGTGAGCTGTATTATTTCTATTTATACTTTTATATACATATGTCTTAATATTAATATTCATATTTATATATATATATATATGTATATACATATACATATATATACATATATATTCAATTTTAACAAATTAACTATTTACATTATTATTGTTCACTCCTTTTCCAATTTATTTGTATAATTATAAATTTATTTTCACCTTAATCATGAATCGTTCACCTATACGTACACGAACATTTACATCCACAGATCCACAACAAGAAAATCAAAATCCGTTTGTAGATTTAAATAATACACAAACTATAAGTTCAAATCAGTTATTTCAAAATGAAAATATTAATAGATCTAAATCCTTAAAAATTCCTCAATTCTGGGAAGAATGTCCTCAAGCGTGGTTTCTTTTAGTTGAAGGACAATTTGAAATTAATCAGATTTTTGATGATAATCTGAAATTTCAAAATGTACTTATTTCGCTCCAACGTGATACAATTTCAAAAATTGTAGATGTAATTAATCCTCCACCTTTAATTAACAAATATGAAACTATCAAAAAAACTTTATGTGAAAGATATTCCCTTAGTGAAGAAAAGAGATTAGAACAATTATTTTCTAATACTGAATTAGGTGATCGTTCTCCGTCAGAACTTTTTCGACATATGAAATCTCTAACAGGTTCAAATTCAATAGTTAGCCAAGAATTATTATTTAAATTATGGATTAGAAAACTTCCCCAACAAATTCAAATTCACTTAACTTCTAGTAATAATCAAAATATAGATGAAATTATTATATTATCTGATAAAATTTTTGATATTCTTAATAAACCTCAATCTTCTAAATCAGCTTTTATAGCTAGTGTTGAAAATAATGTACTTTCTGAATGTGTTAAAAATTTAACAGATTTAACTACTGTTATTTTCCAAAATTTAAATAACATAACATCTGATATTAATGAATTAAAATTACGATCAAGATCTAGAGAAAGAAATAATTCAAGATTTAGAAAATTTTCAAGATCTCGAAGTAACAATAATAATAATTATAATCAAATTTGTTGGTATCATAAGAAATTTAAACATAATGCCAACAAATGCATTCCACCTTGCAATTTTTACAAAAATAATATTCAATCTAATTCAAGTAATTTAAACTAAAGCGTTCCATTATGATGGTGGCTGATAATGGAAACAATGTGAAACCCTCTCGCCGCCTCTTTATTTATGATAAATTCAATAATTTAAATTTTTTAATTGACACTGGTGCAATAGTTTCAGTTGTTCCTTTTTCCAAATTCAAATCGTATACAAGAAATTCTGATCTTAATTTAACGGCAGCTAACGGTTCTTCTATCAAAACTTTTGGAACGAAACTTTTGAAACTTAATTTAGGATTAAGACGTGATTTCGAATTTCCTTTTATATTAGCTGATATTTCAACTCCCATCATTGATGCAAATTTTTTAGAAAAATTCGGTATATTAGTTGATATTAAAAATAAAGAAATAATAGATTCAATTACTAAATTAAAAGTCTCTGGATCTTCAGGTTATTGTGATATATTCTCACTTAAGATATCATTCACTGAAAATAAATTTACTAAAATTCTTGATGAATTCCCTTCTATTACCTGTGAACCAGATTACACTAAATCAGTGCAACATCAAACAGTTCACAGGATTGAAACAAAGGGAGTTTTACCTTTCTCAAAACCTAGACGTCTTGATCCAATTAAATTAAAAATAGCAAAAACGGAATTTGAATATTTAGTTAAAACTGGAATATGTAGACCTTCTAATTCTCACATTGCTTCTCCTTTACATTTGGTTCCAAAAAAAGATCCAAATGATTGGAGACCTTGTGGAGATTATAGAAGACTCAATTTTATCACTATACCAGACCGTTATCCACTACCTCATATTCATGATTTAACAATTGATTTAAAGAATAAACACATATTTTCCAAAATTGATTTAGTCCGTGCTTATCATCAAATACCTATGGCCGAAGAAGATATTCATAAAACTGCAATAACCACACCTTTTGGAATGTTTGAATTTATACGTATGCCTTTTGGTTTACGTAACAGTGCACAAACATTTCAAAGATTTATAAACGAAGTATTTTCAGGTCTAGAATTTGTTTTTGTCTATATTGATGACATTCTTGTTGCAAGTGATAATGAAGAGCAACATATAGAACATTTAAAATCCATATTTGAAAGACTTCAAAAATATAATTTGAATATTAAACCAAATAAATGCATTTTCGGTACAAATAAATTAGACTTCCTCAGTTATGAAATTTCATGTGATGGAATTAAACCTTCTTTCGAACGAGTTGAAGCAATCATTAATTTTGAAAAACCACTTTCAATCAAAAAATTGCAAAAGTTTCTAGGTATGGTTAATTATTACCATAGATATGTTAAAATGTTAGCAACAGAACTATGCCCGTTACATGAAATGTTAACATTTACTATTAAACATAAACTTAAAGAACTTAATTGGTCTGAGAATACTACTAATGCTTTTGAAAATGTTAAAAAACTTTTTGCCCAAAAAACATTACTTACACATTTTGATAAATATGGTCAACTATCACTTGTTGCAATTGGTGCAGTTTTACAACAAATTAGTAATAACACTTTAGAACCACTTGCATATTTTTCACGCAAATTATCTACTACAGAAAGCAAATATTCTACTTTTGACAGAGAACTTCTGGCAATTTACAATTCAATTAAACATTTTAAACATTTTCTTGAAGGCCGAAAATTTACTGTATTCACTGATCATAAACCTTTAACACAAATTCTTAATTCAAAAACAGATAAATCACCTCGACAAATTAGACATCTCGAATACATTGCACAATTCACAAGTGACATTCAATACATTTCTGGCAAAGATAATATAGTTGCTGATACTCTTTCACGAATTCCAGATATAAACACACTTTCGTCTCAAGATATACATTTACAAACATTATATGAAGAACAACAAAAAGATAAAATTTTACATGAAATTATTTCTAACAAAAATTCTAAAAATAATTTAAAACAAATTAATATACCAGTCCTTAATCTTAACATTTGGTGTGACATTACTCAACAACCTTTTAGACCATTTGTTCCAAATTCAATGAGGAGAATTATTTTTGATAAAATTCATTCATTATCACATCCAAGTTTTCGAACAACTAGACGTTTAATTCAATCAAAATATTATTGGCCTAATATGCGTAAAGAAATTAACAATTGGACTTCAACTTGTATCAGTTGTCAAAAATCTAAAATTTCGAAACATACAAAATCTATCGTAGAAAAAATTAGTATACCTAATGGGCGATTTGAACATATACATATGGACCTTGTTGGCCCATTACCTATGTCAAGAGAAAATCGTTTCATTTTAACTATAATTGATAGAAATACACGCTGGCCAGAAGCTTATCCAATTAAAGATATTTCTGCTTCTACAATTGCAACAACTTTTGTTCAAAATTATATTCATCGTTTTGGCATTCCACTTAAAATAACTGTAGATCAAGGATCTCAGTTCACATCAAAATTATTCACTGAATTAACTAAATTGATAGGATCACATAAAATTCATACTTCTCCTTATCATCCTCAATCAAATGGAATGATTGAAAGGTTTCACAGAACTTTGAAAACTGCTATTACAGCTTCAGGAGATTCCGTACACTGGTCTGATATTCTTCCTTGGATTCTACTAGGACTTCGTACTTCTATTAAGGAAGATTTGAAATGCTGTCCTGCAGAATTAGTATATGGTCAAACTCTTAGATTACCAGGTGAATTAGTTATTTCAATTAATAATAATAACAATGAAAATGATAATTCAATAGACATGATTACTAAATTAAGAGAATATTTTTCACATATCAGATCAAAAGTTTTACATCACAATAAAGAATATTCTTTTATTCCAAAAAATTTAAAATCTTGTGAATATGTTTTTCTTAAAGTTATTCACAAATCTAATTTACAACCACCTTATGAAGGACCATTCAAAGTTATATCTAAACATGAAAAAGTGTTTAAAATTCAATATGGAAATAATATTAAAACAGTTTCCATAGATTTACTTAAACCTGCAAATATTATCCACGACTCTACACAAAATACTAATACATTTACACTTTCTAATAACAAAAAGAAAATAACATTTAATATTAATTAATATACTTTTTATTGGAGGGGGAGTATATGTAGGAGTTACTTTGTTAAGTAATTACTTTCAATTATTTGTTAAATATTTTATCTTTTATTCTTTGAAATTTATGATTATCAAAAAAGTAAAATTTGTATTATTAGATTTTGAATTCTCAACAAAAGATATCAACTTAAAATTTTTTTAATAAAATATAATAAATATATGTACCATAGTAGTGCAAATCACATTTGCATTCTCATTCACCACTGAATGGTAATGCACTTTGAATGGTAATGCAAAAATGCCCATCCTTGATATATATATATATATATATATATACATCCAAATACTAGCATCTTTGATCACACTACAGCCTCACGAAATGTACAAGAACGTCGCGCACACCCCTGCACATATTGCTTGCTGCAGGTATACATATGTATGTATTAAAGAGCTGCGCAAGACATCTCGATATCGAACATGCTGTGTTGCACTCGCTGTAGCACATGTATGGTTTTCGAAGTGTTCGATCAGTGAAGTACTTCAGTGGCGTGAAATTTTGCTTCAGCACCGAGAATGAAGCATTTCTATCTCAATGCTGCCCGTTCATGTTCGATGTTGTTAGCACAAATGTTCGGATACCAGAAGAAGTTCTCGGATACTTAAGCAAGTTTCCGAAAATTTATTGATGTGCAGGCAGAGCATGCTTTGTAAATGTAAAGAGAGAATGTAAAGATTTCATACGCATGCAGATGGTGTTATTTGGGCTACATTAACATTCATTGAATATGTTTTTAGGTAGGTTGTTTTGATTTATTAACAAAATTAAATTGTAGTGAGATATGCATAGATATACATATGTATGTATGTATGTATAAATACATATGTATGTATATGTACATTTGTATGTACGTATGTAGGTACATATCATTATGGCTTTGTATGATTGTCTATAGCTGATACAAATATGTAAATATGTATATATGAACATACTTACATACATATGTATGTATGTATGGACATACCAGGTATAAATGTAATTTTCGTTTTTTATTATAAGTTTATTAATATTTTGCGTATACATATTTAACGAGTTCATAGAGCAGGTAGTATTTAAATTTTTTCTTGTACTCAGACTAGGTAGTAAAAAAAATATAATCATGCAAATATCTAAGAAGGCTTCCAAAATTAAAAAACCTTGAACCTATACTTGGTACATAATAGCTTCAAAATTTTATTCCTAGCTATGCTGGAGCTATTTTATCCTTTATTTCATTAAGTGGGAGGCGGTACAATCTTGACCTTAAAAATAAACATATGTACATATGTTACTTTTATTAAATCAGAACGTTTAATTATTATAATTGATTAAAATAAAATAATGTAATGACGTTTGACGTCGTTCTAAGCTTAGCTTTGATGCATAGAGATGCATATACATATGTACATACAATACGTATATTTATTTATAAAAAAATAAATTCGCATGCAGGTATGTAGATATTTTATGTTTTGAATCAATGAATACCTCAAACTATATTTTTATATTTAGTTAAATAAAATTTGCAGAAAAAATTTGGTTGTTTTCAATAAAAATAATAATAACTTTTATACCAAATTTTTCCCTCTCCAAAATTTCTTGAAAGATGTATTTAAGTATTATCTAAAGAATAACTTTCAAGTGAAAAAATAGTGTAGATGAATTGATCACGGTGAAAATCACTTTTCCCTTGAGAGTTTTGGGTTTAGGTAGACGAGAACTGTTGATCATAAAACAGGTAAGTGAAATTGTAGGCTAGCAACGCCATTTTTATGAGTTAACGAGCTAACTTCGGCCTTTTTTACGACTTCAGGCTAATATGTTCCTTTCGGGCCTAAAAATCGATGTTCGGTTATTTTCTTATTTTTACTATTTAAGCAATGGATTGTTGGAAACCACAATTACTTAGTGTATCAGACAATATTTTTGCGCCAATATCTCTCAAATAATAATAATAACTGAAAAGGGAAGCTTTATCAGATTCACGTTCTTCACAACTTCAGAACATTACAGCCCAACTAAAAAATGGATAATATATATTGAAAGAAGTACAAGGGAGAAGCAAGGTGTGGAAAGTGCAAAAGTTGTTAAGAGTAATGGGGAAGAAATACTTTTTGGTTGCTTGTTTTTCCGACAGGGTAGGAATATGGTGTATTGTGGAACGATCTTCTGTCATCCCTTGTCAATTTTGGTTTGGCTAATATGCGCCATCTTCAATGTCTTTTTTCGTTCTCAACGCTGCATTTAGTACCCATATATATTCACCAGTTAATAACAGGATGGCAATATAATAATGAAGATATCAACGCAGTTATGAGTTTTAAACAAAGGCTGAAATCGGCATTTGCACACATATCTATAATATATACAACACTTGTAAACGTTTTAATAGCCCTGTTTTTTATTTAAGCGCATATACATACATCTGCGCTTAAATTTTGTATGGATTTCTAAGCGCACATCTCTTTCCGCGCTTAGCAGTCCATACAAAATTTAAGCGCAGATGTATATGCGCTTAAATAAAAACAGGGCTATTATTAAGTATAAGATTTATAATTATGTTATGTTAAAATAGTATATATAAAATCAATGCTTTGAAACTAAAAATGAAACATTTAGTATCTAACTTAATTATTTGCCCCAAGTATTTAGGTATACATAAATTCATATAAATATGTAGATATGTATGTGTATCCTAGATAGGGTCGAAAAAAAATGTTGTAAAAGTCCGCCCCTAAATTTGAAGCTTATGTTGAGAGGGTTAAGGGACACAAAAAAAATTTTTTTTTTGACCCCGCGAGATACCGCCGAAATTGTTTTTTTCTTGTAACTTTGTTATTTATCATCCGATTTTTAAAATTGATACGTCATTAGTTTCGTATTTTGAAGCTCTACACTGACCATTTAAAGGCAACATTGTCATGAATTTTGAAGCACTTTCATTTGGCAAAACAAAAAGGATAATTCATGGACATACAAATAAGTTAGCTGACCCAACTATGTGAAAACGACTTCAGAGCTCAAAAGAGCATTAGAAGGAAGTGTAGAGCTGCAAAATTCGAAAATAATGACGTATCAATTTTAAAAATCGGATGAAAAATAACAAAGTTACAATAAAAAGCGATTTCGGCGGTATTTCGCGGGATCAAAAAAAAAATTTTTTTTTTTGTCCCTTAACCCTCTCAACATAAGCTTCAAATTTAGGGGCGGACTTTTCCAACTTTTGTTTTTCGTATGGGGACCAACCCTATCTAGTGTATCCGTTCGCAAGTAGGTATTAGGTATGTATTATCTAGGTACTAGGTATTTAATATAAAATAATAAAACAAAGTAAAAAAAATTTTTTAAAAAAGCTTTTATTTAATATTAATATAACAATTTACTAAAAAGGAAGAAAATAATTTTTTTATATTTTTGAACAAGATTTATATTAGTCCTTAGTTCATTTGGATCTTAATTTCAATCTAAACATACATTTAACGTATTTCTTCAAAGCATTTCTGTATATGTATCAACATAAATAAAAGCGCGGGTACTCATTACATATTCATGTTATAAAACCGTATTGGTGAAATGGAAGGAAGCGATAAAAACTTTAAATTCCAATTACGTAAGATATGCATTACGTATTTTTGCCTTTTTAGTTTTACAATGCATATTACATCTAATATCTGGTTTTACTATACTCTTTTGTGAATAGATTACTTCGTAATACGTGTTCAAAATAGGAACAAATCTGGTTCATAAATACTAATTTTCTAAATATCTTGACACTAGCGCCACCTAGCGGCGATTTATTTCCACGGATATATTTACTTTCTCATAGGCAATATATATACCGAATATGAACAAATTCGGTCGGTAAATACGAATTTTACAAATATCTTGACACCAGCGCCACCTAGCGGCGATTTTTTTCCTCGGATGTATTTACTTTCTCATAGGCAATATATATACCGAATATGAACAAATTCGGTCGGTAAATACGAATTTTACAAATATCTTGACACCAGCGCCACCTAGCGGCGATTTTTTTCCACGGATGTATTTACTTTCTCATAGGCAATATATATACCGAATATGAACAAATTCGGTCGGTAAATACGAATTTTGCAAATATCTTGACACCAGCGCCACCTAGCGGCGATTTTTTTCCACGGATCTATTTACTTTCTCATAGGCAATATATATACCGAATATGAACAAATTCGGTCGGTAAATACGAATTTTACAAATATCTCGACACCAGCGCCATCTATCGGATTTTTTTTAATTTCACATTGCATTGTCTTCGGGTCCTGAACTATGTTACAAATTTCAAGTACCTAGCTCAACTAGAAGTATCTTAAATGTTCGTTGCAAAATTCCACGACATACATACAAAAAGTGAAGTTAAATAAAAGCTTGTAATAATAAAAATTAGGCAAATGCATACATACATATATGTACATACATACAACCATACATGCATCCATATGTAAATACTAACATACATATGTATGCATGCATGCATGTTAATCGTTCAAATCGTAGCAGTTGAGCAAAATTTCTACGTTGCCAAATACTAGCAGGCAGGCTCTCGTAAGCACCATCTTAGTATTCGAATACTTAGCAGTGGACCGAAAAGACCGAAACTTGCGGGCAGCGATCGTTTCAAGAACGAGAACGTCTCTGCTTGCCTGCTGCTAGTTATCGGAAATGTTTGATGTTGAAGTCGGACATGCATGTGTTCGACAGTGTTTAATGTTAGTGCATACTAGAGCCCTGCAATGAGACATTCGTACAAGTGCAGATTCGTGTAGTTTTTGCTTTTGACTACTGTACTACTCGTATTCATTTCAAATGAGAAGTGGTAGTACAAGTACAAGTTTGATAGCTGTTGCTGCAGTTCTCTATTCGTTTACTCGTTTACTTACTTCATTTCGCACATTTAGCTACATACGCACATATACCTACATACATATGTACACTTTTGTTTGTGCACACACGCTTGTTGCTGCTGTTGTTGTACAAGTGTACAAGTGTTGATTTGCTGTGTTTCGTGTACTTCCGAGCAGTACAGCAATGTCTCATGACGAACGGATAGTGTACGCACACTATTCATTGTGGTTCGTGTACGAGTAGCATAGTACTCATAATAAAGCGAGTTGTTGTACTTCACTACAAGAAAACCAAACGAATAACTCGTTTGGACATATGAATGTACTCATGCAGCAGTCTAGTGCATACGTGTTCGAACTGTGAACGGTAGTGCCCAGCAAAAATCTGGTCATCGCTATTACCTGTCAGGCATGATAGAAGGCCTTGCCATGGAACATCTGGCGCGTTCATCACTTCTTTCACGCATTGCCAGTAATGCAGAGTGGAATTAGCTTCCATTACCCATTCCACGTAATGCAAAGTAGAATGGAGCGCGAAAAATGAACTGGAATAAATACCAGTGGAAATTTCCATCATGGCTTACATTTTTCGTCTTCTTTCTCTGCTTCCCTGTAAGGTATTCTTTATTTGATTCACTAGAATCCTTGCGGTATTGCGTGATTTATTCGTTCGGCGGTAATGCAGTGGGGAAGTCCTTCCCTCCAATGACAAGCCCATGCTAATGTCAGGCATTATGTCAACGAATGTGGAAGCGATTGCCAGGGTTTTTCTGGATTACCCTCTTAATTCCACGGTCATCGAGTTTTTTGGTGGGCATGTTTACGCAGGGCACTAATACATACAAAGTGAAAAAACTCCCAGCAAAAATCTGGTCATCGCTATTACCTGTCAGGCATGATAAAAGGCCTTGCCATGGAACATCTGGCGAGTTCTTCACTTCTTTCACGCATTGCCAGTAATGCAGAGTGGAATGAGCTTCCATTACCCATTCCACGTAGTGCAAAGCAGAATGGAGCGCGAAAAATGAACTGGAATAAATACCAGTGGAAATTTCCATCATGCCTTACATTTTTCGCATTCTTTCTCTGCTTCCCTGTAAGGCATTCTTTATTTGATTCACTAGAATCCTTGCGGTATTGCATGATTTATTGGTAATGCAGTGGGCAAGTCCTTCCCTCCAATGACAAGCACATGCTAATGTCAGGCATTATGTCAACGAATGTGGAAGCGATTGCCAGGGTTTTTCTGGATTACCCTCTTAATTCCACGGTCATCGAGTTTTTTGGTGGGCTCGCGCGATCAGTAAAATACATACAAAAACAATATATACTTACATATGTATATACAATCAACAAAAATTAAAATTCCTAAATAACACAAAAAACGGGCGCGACGTGTTAATAACACAAAAATAACAACAAACCAACAACATACCAACAACAAAATCAAAAGACCACGGATCACCAACACCAACAAGGAGATCAACAGCATCAAGAGGGAGAACAACAACAACAATGAATTATACAACAACATCAGAGCGGCAACAAATGGAATAGCCAGCAACAATAACATCAAGCAAAAAACGGCAACATAACTGGCTAATACACTATACCCCCCATACCCCAAACTCAAAAAGCGCAGTGAGTTGTATCGATCCATACAAATCATATATATTATTTCTAATTGGTGTTTTATAAATATCCCTTTTTCTGCTCACATAATTTACCAAAATTAATAAGTAAGGCATCGTTTTAAAGGTATTAATTAGCTATGCATGCGAAACGGTGTTTTATTGGGCGTGGTACTTTATATGAAAAGTAAGGGGGGTAAAAGGGGGGTTGACCCCCGCAGCGGGGAGTGTTATGGAACCCACATAAAATGTATATCAAATTAAAGGGAATCAAAATACCTATCCAATGGTATACAAATATTCGAAATCGGTTAAGTAGTTTTTAAGTAATTGCAATTTAAAAAATGCATAATATAAATTTTGACCTTTAATAACTTTTGTTGCTATTGCTTCCAAAAAAAAAAAAATTGACTTTAATACTCAACTTAGGCTGTTTATCAATCCTCATACTTCGTTTTTTTTATTTCATAATTTTAGAAATTTCACATTTGTACCAGATCGTGCTATTTTTTTCAACTTTGTGGGGCTGGGGGCACCTCCAAACATGCGAGTAGGTCAATAAAATTTTACAGGCTTATTTCTGGGCTAGAAAGGTGCCATTCTGGCTTTGGAACAAATTGAGTTTCCAAAAAAAATGTTTCACTCCACCTTAATATATACGAGTATATCAAAACGATCAGAATGAAAAAAAATGATTGAACCATGTCCGTCCGTCCGGCCGTATACACTCTAACTTGCGCAAAAATATAAATATTTTAATGAAATTTGGTACACAGATTCTAATGGGAACAGAGAAAGTTGGGGTTGAAAATAAGGCATATGTGTGTATTTCGAAAAACACGTAAAACATGATAATTCAGTCACTAATAAAGCCCGAGTGATGAAATGACGTTATGCCGTTATGAGGAAACGTGCTGAAATTTTGAAAAATGGGCCAAGAGGAGCAAATTTTCACAGATTTATAAGTAAAAACTCAAGAACTGTAACAGATAAATCGAGTAAGCTTGGATTACTGATTTGCTTGCCAAGGCAAACGTGTGGAAAAAAAAATTACCCAAGTCGGCAGGGACCACGTATGTACATCTGTATATATAAAAATATATGTAAAATATATAAAAATATAATACACATGCATATATATATGTAGGTATAATAGAACATATTATGCGATATGTTTGTCAAACATATACATAAGTAATTCATTGAACATTCCTTAAGTTCCACTGTAGACATAAAACCAAATAAATATAAGTTTTTTAAAATGGGTGAGAGCAGAAACTATATCGACTGGCGCCGTATGTTTTATTATTTTTTGCGCAAGATGCGCACGGGTCCAGCTAGTACATATATATTTTCATATAAATAAACCGCAAACAATTTTACCAGACAATTTCTAACTCAGACAATTCTGAAAATATTCTGACTAAAAATTTGAGTATTTGGACAAGTCTTTCCGATTTCTTAGGTATTTCTATCAGAAATGTCTGGGGAAATTAATTTTTTTCTCATCAGACAAATCTTACAGATATCGGACCGATTTCGTGCAGATATGCCTAAATATTTTAAATTGTTTTCCTACCAGAAAATTTCTATTTGTCATCACTTCAATTTAGAAAAAAAAAATTGTGAGCTGAGCTTATCTGCTGAAAACCCCGCTAGCAATTTTACCAGACATATTCTGATTCAGACAATTCTGAAAAAAATCTGTGTATTCAGTTGACTATGTGGACATATCTTATAGATTTTTTACAGATATCTATCAGAAATATCTAGGGAATTTAATTTTTTCCCCTTCCAACATATCTCATAGCAGACATGCCAAAATATTTTATATTTATTTTCGTGCGTGAAAATTTCAATTGAGAAAATACACAAAATTTAAAAACTAATAGAAATTACCAAATGTGCATAATAAATACAACAAAAGCAATCGGTATGTCGCGTCAGATTTTCAGAGAACGGGTCAAGCGAGATGCTAAGAACTGATTAACGACTCTGTTTGAGTCCGGCGGAAGAGTTTTAAATATAATTAGTTAATTAATTACATATCACCGATTAAACGTCATAACCGCTTAAGTGAAACTTTCATAATCGCCTACCCGACATTTGT